>SJYA01002485.1:2488815-2516881 GCA_006410615.1 Neotragus moschatus | reverse complement strand
TGACAGAAGCCTCGACCCAGCTGTAACCGGGAGGGGGCACGGGCAGGGTGGGGTAGACCTGCTCAGCAGGTGGCTGACCTCTGCCCTTAGTGGGGAGTGACCCTCCCATTCTAGGCCGGTGGCGTCCCGAAGCAACGATTCTCAAACTCTAAAGTGCACGTGAAGCTTCTGGAAGGTATCTCGTGAAAATGCGAGTTCTGATCCAGGAAGCCTGAGGTGGAACCTGAGAATCTGCGTTCCTAATTCCCAAGTGATACTGATGCTGCTGGAACAAGGACCCTAAAGCAAGGGTCTCAAACTCAAGTGCCTGCAGGGGTCAGATGTTAATGAAAACGGGAGGCCTGGGCAGGGTAGGGGCCGTGAGGAGGGGGCTCTTTGGGGAAGGCACTCAGGCAGGGCGCTTGAAGCCCGAGGTGAGGTCTGGAAGGAAGCACCATCCCAGACTAACGAGGGGGCCCAGGCCCCCAGTGTGAGATGTGTGTCCCACACTTCCTGTCCCCTGCAGCCTCTGGGCTCAGCCTCTCCTGATGTCTCCCTTGTCTCTGGTTTTAAAGCTCCCAGTCATCCTGAATAGGGAAGAAGAGGCAAGGCAGCTCCTGGGAATTAGGAAATTGCCTGAATCTGAGAAGGAGGGGTTATGCCAGAAGAGGGGAGCCTTTGAATTTACCAGGTCAGAGACACCCCAGGGTAAGACAGCCTGGAGGCTAATGCCTGGGTTTGAATCTCAGTCAATTTCTGGTGCCTGAAACACGTGACTCGCTCCCTTCCTGGGACGACTTTCTGCTACCAGTGGTGGTGGCGGCCCTTCTTACCTCCCCAGGAAATGAGAAGACTTAAATGAGATAATGACTGCCAAGTGCCCGGTCCCATGTGAGCTTCCCAAGTGAGTCCCGCACTTCATATTTGGAGCAGTCGGCTTCCCTGGTGGCTCAGATGGTAAAGAAGCTGCAGGCAGTGCAAGAGACCCAGGTTCGATCCCTGGGTCAGGGAGAGCCCCTGGAGAAAGGAATGGCAACTCACTCCAGAGTTCTTGCCTGGGGAATTCCACGGACAGAGGAGCCTGGTGGGCTACAGTCTGTGGGACTGCAAAAGAGTCGTCGGACAAGACTGAGGGACTAATTCTTTCAGTTTCAGGATTACTGGGAGGTGGAGAGCGGGGTCTGGTTTGCCACCACATGCCTGAGTGATCCTGCCAGGCCCCTGTCTCTCTTTGGGCCGCATCTTCCCCATAACAGTGAAAGTGAAGCCACTCAGTCGTGTCCGACTGTTTGCTACTCCATGGACTATCGCCTACCAGGCTCCTCAGGCAACAGTCCATGGAGATTTTCAGGCAAGAGCACTGGANACATGCCTGAGTGATCCTGCCAGGCCCCTGTCTCTCTTTGGGCCGCATCTTCCCCATAACAGTGAAAGTGAAGCCACTCAGTCGTGTCCGACTGTTTGCTACTCCATGGACTATCGCCTACCAGGCTCCTCAGGCAACAGTCCATGGAGATTTTCAGGCAAGAGCACTGGAGTGGGTTGCCATTTCCTTCTCCAGGGGATCTTCCCGACCCAGGAATCAAACCTGGGTCTCCTGCATTGCCGGCAGACACTTTACCATGTGAGCCACAGGGAGAATGAATCAATTTGCCTGCCTGCAGACTGCTTTAGAAAATACCGATGTCCAGGCTCCACCCCTGTAGCGGTCCAGTGTGCAGCCTGAGCACTGGGATTTTCCCATGCTCCTCCTGGGATTCAGATGTGCTGGCGGGGGTGAGGCCCCTTGGGTCCAGCGACCTCCCGGGTCCTTTCCCGCTTGGCAGGGAAAGGAGCAGGATCCTGCCGTTGGCACCTGTGGGCTTCTCAGCCTGGCCACAAATAATGTTCATTTTTGATTGTTCTACAAATTAACAACTCAGAGGCCTCTTTATCCCCTGGGAACAAATGTCACCCACTGAGGGAGTGGGTCGGCAGGGGCAAGGGTAGACAGGCCCCCTGAGCAAACTGGGGAGCCGGGGCACACACAGCTGGTCGGGTAGGCCCAAGGGTTTTCATCGGTGACATCAGTGCTGAGTGTGGTTGGCGGGGTTAATGTCATCCTGTCTGCTCTGGTTTTCTCTGGGGAGGGGCTGGAATGTGGAGCAGCTGTCAGGGGGCATGGGGCATGGGGACGGTTTGGAGGGAGTGGGAAACACCCTTGGGGCTGCAGCAGACTGGTTCCTCGAGGCTGAATGAGGCGGGGAGGGCTCACGTTTACAGGCCACCTACTCAGCATCAGGGGCTCTGTATGGGAGGATTGTGGCCATGGACATTCTGATCAATTCTTTATCACAGCTCAGTGGTCCCTGGGTTCAAACCCCTGCTCCACCACTTCTGAGAACAGCGCCTTCAACCTCCCTGAACTTAGCTTGCCCCATCCGCATCACAGGGTTAACTGTGGGAGTTGCAAACACTCACGGGGGTGACTGTCATTACAGTAATGGAGACATGGGTGATAACTGATACGGGGGTTTGAGGGGTTTTGACTTTGGAGCTCTCCCTGACTATGGTGGGGCCACTGCTCTGCATGGAGACATTCTCCCATTCTGGAATCTACTGAGCACCAGAGATGAACACCAATCTCAGATCATCTTAATGAAGTTCAGCACTTGGAGACTGACAGTGTGACTTTCCAGCTGTGACCAAGGGCAAGTCACTTAACCTCTGCCGGGAGGGTTTATTGGAATGATGCTCACAGGAGCTCACGGATGACCTCATGGCCACTCTGCCATTGACCTGGGTTCAGGTCTCTTGATTCCCAGGAAAGGGTCTGGAACCTGCTTTGAATCAGTGTGGGAACAAATGAAAGTCGCTCAGTCGTGTCCGACTCTTTGCGACCTCATGGACTGGGGCCTCCCAGGCTCCCCTATCTGAGAGATTCTCCAGGCAAGAATGTTGGAGTGGGCTACCATTCCCTTCTCCAACAGATCCCATTGTCAATTACATGAGGGTCTATCGAGTGCTTCTAAAGGGCTGAATTCTTGAGTTTTATTACTTCCACTTTATAAACTGGACAATCCATGTTCATGGAGGCGAAGGAGCTTTTCCTGGAAGTGGAGTTGGAATTTGAACTCTGGGAGTCTTGCTCCAGAGCCCAACTCCTAACCTCTATGCCATGATAACAGCCTGGCTCACAGAGGATGATGCTCGTGGGCTGGGTGGCATGTGGGAGGCATACCTTCTCAGCTCTAAGGGGGACCTGGCACCTCACACACACTCCCTCAAGGGTACCCTCCTGGACCCCTGGCAGGAGACAGCCCTGGCCCCTCGCACTGCCCTCGGCACCCCGGCGCCCGGCCGCTGCTCCCAAGTGGTACCTTTGCCCTTCCAGTGGGCGTGGGCAGCGAAGCCAATGTGTCCGCCATACTTGCGGTTGAACTCCGCCATGAGGGCCTTGTAGGGGTTGCGGATGAGCAGGATGGCTGCGTCGAAGGCCTCGATCTCCTTCTGGCCACTCTCATGCGTCTTGATACAGATGGTCCTCCCGCTGCGCCAGTGGTCCCGCTCACCTTTGAACCCTTCCCGCAGCCAGGGAAGGGGTCGGGGATACAGCAGTGAGCTGGGAGAGACAGCCTGCCCCACCCTGTCCCGGGCCACCTCCAGATCTTCAGGCATTCATTCATCCACTCAGTCAGTCACTCGCATGTTTACTGAGCACCTACTATGTGCCAGGGAGCTGGGGAGAAAATGACTTGCAAAAACATCCATGGGTCACAGTTCTTGAGAGCCAGACCATTCGAATAGTGACATGGATGTAAAGTTACTGCCCTGGTTAGGACTGCAGAAGAGGAGTAATCACGCCCAGGTGCCATGCTGGGGGGCCTGAGGTGATGTGCCTGAGGGTTCCCCTTAGGCCACAGTCCCCATTTCCACCCCACTGATGCTGGGAATGGCCGTATGGCTTGTTTTGGCCAATGGCCTGGGGGCAGAAATGGGTGTTGGCCAACGTCTCAGGACCCTGGGGGTGGAAATGGGTCTGGGCCAACGTCTCAGGACGCAGCACGTTTCTGTTCACGTGTGTGTGTTTTGGGGGCATCCCAGGTGGCTCAGCGGTAAAGAATCCCTCCGCCAAGGCAGGAGATGCAAGAGACACAGGTTCCATCCCCGGGTCGGGAAGTTTCCGCATTGAAAGAAGCGGCAGTATTCTTGCCTGGAGAATTCCACAGACAGAGGAGCCTGCAGGGCTGCAGTCCCTGGCGTCGCAAGAGTCAGACGTGACTAAGCACACTGAGCGCAGCACACGCGTGTGTTTCTGCTGTCACTGTGAGAGAGACACGCCCTGGAAACCTGTTGGTCCCAGAGGGCAAGACACCCACGGAACAGACATGGGCCCAACCTGCAGTCCACAGCTGAGTGGCCCAGCCAGCCTGGCCAAGATCACTGACCCAGTCAGGCACCAACCAGAAAGGCTTCCCGGGGCAAGAAGGTACTTAGGCTGAGAACTGAAGGACGGGGAAGAGTTTACCATCCCAGGTGAGAAGAGCCAGTGGTGGTCCTGTGGTGGACGGGAAGAAATGTGTCACACATGAACGACTGGTACAGGACAGCAGGGGGCGAGAGGGGAGCATGAGGCGGGAGAGGGCTGTGGGGGCTGTGATGACGAGTTAAGTCTGTGCTGAGACCCTTCAGCCGCGTCCGACTCTGCGACCCCATGGGCTGTAGCCCTAGCCCGCCGGGCTCCTTTGTGCATGGGATTCTCCAGGCAAGAATACTGGGTTGCGTTGCCGTGCCCTCCTGCAGGGGATCTTCTCAACTCGGGGATCGAACCTGCTTCTCTTCCGTGTCCTGCACTGGCAGCTGGGCTCTTTACCACTCGTGCCACCACTGGACCAGAAAGACTACACTGTCCTTAGAAGGTTTAACACAAAAGGAAGGAGGGACCTGATCAGGTTTTCATTTCAGAAGCTGAGGAACTGAAAGAAGTTCTGGGTAGCTGGTGGTGGCTTCCAGAGCACCGGCTCTGTGCCGGACACTGCTCTAAGCCCTTTGCATGTCGTAGACAATTTGATCCTGTCAATAATCCTATGAGGGTTTTATTTGATAGATAAGGAAATTGAGTCCCAGAGACATGAAATAACTTTCCCAAGTTACAGAGCTGGCAAGAGGCAGGGCTAAGGTTCAAACCCAAGCCACGATGCTGCCCAAGACTATGCTCTTCCCCATTTCAGCCTCTCGTGCCCATGAGAGCCAAGGCATTTGTGTGGTCTCGTCAAAGCTGCTTAGAATGCTACTGTACTAGGCTTTCAAGATGCTGGCTGTGTTTCCAACTCAGTGAGTGATTTGGGATATCGTGTTGCCTTTTGGACCTCACTGTCCCTCCTGAGGTGCCCAGCATACAGTAAGAGCTCAAGGAGTGACTTAAACGGAGGGAAGGTCCCAGACACATAGTAGGTGCTTGATAAACAGATGCAGGTGAGATGCCAATGGCACGATCTCAGGAAACGTTTGTGGGATGGAAAGTGAAGGGAAGGTGCTAAGCATGCGAGAGTGTAAGTCGCTCAGTCGTGTCCGACTCAGGGACCCTGTGGACTGTAGCCCGCCAGGCTCCTCTGTCCATGGATTCTTTAGGCAAGAATACTGGAGTGGGGAGCCATCCTCTTCTCCAGGGGACTGACCCAAGGATCGATCCTACGTCTCCAGCATTGCAGACAGATTCTTTACCATCTGAGCCATCAGGGAAGCTCACCAAGCACATAGTAGGTCTCAATCAACATGCCTGGGAGAGCTGAGCAGCATGCAGTAGGTGCTTAGAAAGGGGTACTCCCATGTCCTTCCAGGGGGTCCGATCCCCATTCCCCCGTGCCTCCTCACCTTTGTTGTACAGAGAACCGTCGAAGTAGTAGCTGCCAGTGTAGAAGCCTGTGGCCAGCTCGATCAGGTGGCGAGCCCACGTGTTGCCGGCTCCCGGGAAGCTGGCCAGAGCAATGAGCTGCTTGGACTTGGCTGGGAGGAACCGTCTGTCCATGCAGCGGTTGTCTGCAGGGGGCAGGGCACAGACAGGGGTCAGGGTCAGGGGCCGATCGGAAGGAGACTAAACAGAAGGGACTAGGGTGTGTCTCAACCTTGCCACTTCCCAGCTGTGAGAGCTGGTGCCTTCCGAGCCTGTCATCTCCTTATCTGGAAATGGGAACAGGGTTATGAGATAATATAGGAAAGAAGGATGCACACACAGTAGGGATTCAACAAGAGCCAGCCAGGATGATGAGCCTTCTCTCCAGCCTCAGCTTCTCACCTGAACAGTGAGGCTCTGTCTTATCACCCCCACGCTTTCCTCCAGGTTAAAACCCACATATGGCAGCCATCCGCACGCGGCCCAGGCCAAGGTTTTCATCTGGACCTCCAAGCTCTGTGCGGCCTGGCCCTGGCGTCCTCCTAGGCTCATGCCACCTGCCCGCTCTCCCTTCCAGCCTCCGCACCTTCCAGCACCGGGTCCATCTGTACCCTGCTCCCGCCTGACTGGGCAGTGTCAAGTGCACTGGCCCCTCAGCCACGACCATCAGAGCTGATGCAAAGTGTCATGCCTCGGCATCTCCCACTGCCACCCCTCCTGGAGCTAAGAGGTCACAGTGCTGATGTGTTTTTTTTTTTTTTTTGCTCTCTACAGACACAGGTGATGGCCCAGCAAAGGAGATTCAGCAGTAGAAAAGGAAGAGGAAAGAATCCTGGATTTTTGGTCCTACCACTGCTTCTTCAGTCTGGACCGATGACCTCAATCCTTACCATAAAGTTACGGCAGGCAGGCCCCCTCCCTCCCCTGCCCTGGCTCTCCTGCCCCTTGAGCCCCAAGCCTGCTCACTCAGCCTCTCTCTTCCCCTATGCCCCCACTTCCTGGGAAGAAGGGAGAGACCCCTGTTCTAGCGTCTGTTCCATCTCCTTTCTCCTCCCCCAGCTCATAATTCCATCTATTTTCCCTACGTCTTCTCTCTCTCTCTCCCTCAGCTGACTTGATTATTAGCATTCAAACATGAACAAATAACCCCATCGTTAAAAATAAAAGTCCCCCTCCAGTCAGCACTCTCTCTCTGCAACCCTGTGGCTTCCCGGGTGGCTCGAACAGTAAAGAATCTGCCTGCAATGCAGGAGACCTGGGTTCGATCCCTGGGTTGGGAAGATGCCCTGAAGAAGGGCATGGCAACCCACTCCAGTATTCTTGCCTGGAGAATCCCTTGGACAGAGGACCCTGGTGGGCTACAGACCATGGGGTCTTAAAGAGTTGGACATGACTGAACGACTAACACTTTCACTCCACACCCCATTCAGTCTCACTTTTGGCAGAGCTGTCCACCCCCGATCCCATTTCCTCCTTCCACCATTTCATGGGGCTCTTCCTGGCTCCGCCCTGCTCACTGCACAGAATCAGCTTCTGCTAAAGTCACCAGTGACCATCCACCATTCAATCCAGCCTTCCCTTGCTTTGTGAACTTGGCAGCATCTGCTACCCACCATCATCCTGCCCTTAGAATCCTTCCAAGACGGTACCCTGATCTTTCCTGTTCCGTATTAGCTGCCATTATCGAAGTCTCATCACAAGCCACACTGCTTTCTCAAAAGAGCCCTTCAAGGGGAAAGTCTGAAGTCCTAAGCTTAAATTCCAATTCTGCCACCTCCTTGCTGGGTAGGTAACCTTGGAAAAATGATGGATCCGAATAAACCTCAGTTTTCTCACCTGTAACACGGGATGCTGATAATGGTGACATCCTGGGGTTCTCAGGAAGGTCAGGAGAATGGGTATTGAATGTGAACACAGGGCTCACACACTGTGAGCTCTTAGTAATGACGCTACTAGCCAGAGACCAGCTCTCTTCCCCTGCCATGCACATTTAATCTGTTTGTTCAGAGGAGAGCAGACTTTGGGAAAACAAACAAGCGGAAAAGCATCTTTATCAAGCCAAGCAGGTGTCTGGGAATAGTTTTCATGGGAACACACTGCGAAAAAGGAGTCTAGGTACAAAACTTTCTGGAGCGTGGTTATGTTTTTTAATTTTGACAGGGGTGTGGATTTGGTAGGACCCAGCTGGCTTTAAACAGTACACTCAAAATTTGTGTATTTTGCTCTATGTAAATGTTACTTTGAAAAAACCATAAGCAAATATTGAATTATAATTAGTGATATGAGGACCGAAATGTAATCATGTTACAATGACTTTGAAATGCATCCAGGAAGAAAGATTGAGGGATGGAGGTGAAGAGACGCATGAGAAAGCAAACAGACCATAACGCTGAGAAATGCAAAATCTGTAGGGTAAGTCTAGCATGTTCACTGTGTAACTCTTCCCATTTTTTTTCTGGAGCTTTGACTTTTTTTTTTTTTTTGTAATAAAATGTTGGGAGAGAGAAAGAACCAGGCCCCTCAATTTCCCCTGAAAATAGAATTCTCCATTTAACTACTGTCTGGGAGGCGAAGTAAAGGTGCTTATTTTCAGCATTAAAAAGGAAGTGTATTTGGTTCTTAAGCTCCGCAAATCAAAACAGAGGCTGGAGGCAGTGTCGTACATAGTTGGAATCAGACAGACCTGGCCTCAATCCAGGCTGAGCATGGCCTAGCTGTGCAATGTTGAACAAGGCTTTTCACCTCCCTGAGCCTCAGTTTCCTCACTTCCAAAGTGGGGCTGACAAACCTTACAGGATCAGACGGGCAATCCATGGGAAGCATACGCAGGGCATGCTGAGAAACTGAGGTTAGGAGTGCAAGCTCAGGACCCAGATTGCCTCGGTCTGAGTCCCAGCTCTGCTCTGTCCTGGCTGTGTGGCTCTGGCTGAGCTCTTCAGCCTCTCTGTGCTGAGTTGCCGTGTTTGTAAAATGGTAACAATCGCAGTACCTATGCCATTGGACTGTTGTGAGCATTAGATGAGTTAATTCAATCTAAAGAGCTCAGATAGTCCCTGGCACACAGTAGGTGCTCAACAAATGGCAGCCATCCTGGACCATGCTCTTGGTGGCATCATGAACCATGTGACTCTCAAACTTCCCCGGGGTGTGGGGCCTGCAAGTGCGACGTGGGAGCTGAAGAGCGGTAGTGGCCTGGGGATGAGCAAACCCCTCAATCAGGGGCTACTGAATAGGCTCCGGTGTCCTATTCACACCAAAGCTGCTCCTGGTCACGGGATAATTAAGCTGAATGGACCCTGCCCCCAACCTCCAGCTACACAGCTCTGTACAGACTAACCAACACTTCCTGGAAACTAACAAACACTCATCCTTCCTCACTGGAGTGTAAATAAAGCCAGAGGCCACCCTGGCGAAACACATTCCTGCTCACTGAGCTCTTAGCGGGATTCAGCTGCCAGGGAGGAAGGCGCAGTGGGCCGCCACCACCCCATATCAGGCCACGCAGGGGCAGACTGCTGGTGGGGCTGCGGCTAGCTCTTACAGCACCTTTGTGCAAGTCAGATCAAGGTACCCGGCTCTCCCCCTGAGCAGATGCACTGTTGTCCCGAGCACACAGCACAGCGGGCCGAGCACGGGCTGGCTCTCAAGCATCGCTCTTCCTTCAGGCTGTGCCTCCGCAGTGCGCAACCTCCGCAACCGTACATGGGCTAGGGTCCTGGGGGATGAAGAGGAAGTCTAGCCCAGTGGTGTTTTGTTAGTTCTCTAGGCTCCAGAGGGTGTGCGGAGTGCCCTTTGCCCTGTGGTCAGAGGTTTCTAGCGTGGCCTGTGGAGTCAGAAACCTGAAAGCAAACCCCTCTTGCAGATGTGTGATTATGGCCAGGTCTCAAGCCCTCTGAGTCTCAGTTCTCCCATCTGTAAAATGGGCGTGATACTGCCCTGATCATAGGCTTACTGTGGGCTTTCTGTAATTAAATGAGATGAGGCTTGGCACAGGACTGACACACATAGGTGGAGAGTGTTCTCAGATGTTGGAGTACTCCTTCGCAGGTTTTCTTTGGGCTGGGCATCCCAACAAGTTACCTTTCCAAGTTCCACTCACCCTTCATCATGCCTCTAGCAGGAGAAAAGATTTTCTTCTAGAAATTTTATAAACCCCATGATCTCAGGTAAGTCTCATTCTGAGTCTCAGTTTCTCTACCTGTAAAGGAGGCATAATGACTCTTCGTGCCTCATAGGAAAGCTGAGGGAATCAGCGAGAAAATGCATGTGAAGGATTCAACACTGAGTCTGGAACAAAGAAAGTCCCTAAGGGCCACCACCACCACCACCACCATCATCACCATCATCACCACTATCATCACAATCATTATCACCATCATCACGACCATCATCACCATCATCATCACAATCATCAATATCATCACCACCATCATCACCATCATCACCATCATCACCATCACCACCACCACCATCACCACCATCATCAATATCATCACCACCATCATCACCATCACCACCACCACCATCACCACCATCATCACCATCACCACCACCACCACCATCATCACAATCACCATTATCACCATCACCACCATCATCACCATCACCACCATCACCATCACCACCA
The DNA here is from genome assembly GCA_006410615.1 of Neotragus moschatus. Classification (NCBI taxonomy): domain Eukaryota; kingdom Metazoa; phylum Chordata; class Mammalia; order Artiodactyla; family Bovidae; genus Neotragus; species Neotragus moschatus. The sequence continues at coordinate 2,506,403 of SJYA01002485.1, read as the reverse complement.
TCACCATCCTCACCATCACCATCCTCACCATCATCATCACTGCCTGGTACCCCCAAGAGGTGGAAGAGGAGATAAACATTAAGACTGGGTTCCACTGTCAAAGGGAGAAAGATGAAAGTAGAAAGGATGAGTAAGACGGAGAAAGAGAAAAAAGAATTACAAATTTGCAGGATCCTAGAACTGGAAGGCCAACAATCTACAGCTTCATTTTACAGATGGAGAAACTGAGGCCCAGAATGGAGAAATGACTTGCCCAGGATCATGTGAGTGATCTGGTTGGAGGTCTCTGTTGAAGACCCAAGTCTCCCACTCCCAGTTCAGATGTCTTCTCGCTCAGTCTCTCTGCCGCCTTTACAGGAAGAGACACCAGGGGGTGCTCAGTGTGAGGGCTGGAGAGGAAGATCTCCAGAACCATCCCATTTGCCGAGCGTCCTCCCTATGCTGCCCCTCCAGGATCTGTAAGCCTGGCCACCCCCGCTAGCTCTGCCTCTGCCCGCTGCCCCCTAGCCTGCACGGTTCTCGTGCTGACAGGCTGGCTGGAGCACCTCTGGGTGGGAGGCGGCCACTGGGAGAGCTTCTGGGGGCCTGCTGCGTGGGGCGGGGGCTGGCTTACCTTGGACCTGCGTCTGGTACACGATGAAGTAACTGGGGGTCCCGCAGCTCTCGAACTCCTCCGCACTGCACTTCTGGGCACAGAGCTGCTCGTCCTCTCTCTCATGGAGGGGGAACCGTGTGGTGGGGAAGCCACAGTGGCAGGCGGTGCCCGCAAGGGCCGCCAGCGGGTACTCCTGAGGTGACGTGAGAGAGGAAGGGAAGAGAGTCCCTGAATCCCCCGGCAGCCCGGACTCTGGATGCAAACAGGATTTGTGTTCCAGCTGCCGCCTTCTCCATCACCCTCCCCAACTCGAGGGTCCCCAAGCTTCACTGGGAAGATTCTGTCCTGTCTGCGTACCTCCGGTACTATTATATTTTCCAGCTTTCTTGAGCTGTAATTGACAGATAAAAATCGCATTTATTTAAGGCGTATGACTTGATGTTTTGACATACGCATGCACTGTTAAATAGTCACCACAATGAAGCTAATTAGCATGCCCATCGCCTCACACAGTTTTACGTTTTGCTTTCCCAGGTGGTGCTAGTGGTAAAGAGTCCTCTTGCCAATGCAGGAGAAGCAGACTTGGGTTCGCTCCCTGGGTTGGGAAGGTCCCCTAGAGGAGGAAACGGCAACCTGCGCCAGTATTCTCACCTGAAAAAATCCCATGGACAGAGGAGCCTGGAGGGCTACAGTCCACAGGGTTGCGAAGAGCCGGACATGACTCAACACACATGCATGAGCAGGCATGTGTACCATTTGTTTCCTTTTGAGACACACATTTCAAGGCATGCTTTGAGACTCAGATTTCAAAGGGAACTTCTTTTTTTTTTTTTTAAATCACTCTCAAGAGTAGTACTGATTGCGAAGTAGCATTTTCATATATTTTCATACTGTAGACCCTAATACTATAGAAACAAAACCATGTGATTAAATTCTAACTAGGCACCCTGCCTGCCAAGAACTCCCTGGGGTCAACTCCATTTTTCCTGCAAAAGGGAGATTAGTGTAGTGAAGAGAGGTGTCAAAGCCATCACAGCATTGAGAAGTAGCTTTCCCCTGGAGGACCTGAAAGAAGACTGAAAAAGGAAAATTTTTCTCATGGCCATGAATTACTCCCCAGTCAATCTTCCGGGGCTGATGATGGTATGAAGCCCATGCTTTGGGAAAAGCTGTCTGAAACTGTTCTTTTAAGCCAAGGAGGATGTCGTTACCCATGTGTAACCACTGTCTTTGCTGGGAGTTGTGTTTCAGTCACTAAGTCGTGTCTGACCCTTGGTGAGAGGCTTCTAATTGCTTTAATTGCTCTTTGGAAGAGCTAAGTGGGAGCAGGCTGGGCCTGATATTTGGAGGGCAACAGACTGTCCTTTGTCCAATTTGCTCAGGCCCATGGAGCTGAATTCTCCCTGGTAGCTGGTCCAGGAATAATCTGCTAACAAACCAAGGTCACACCTCTGGGGCTGGATCCGGTGAGCTTGGCCATGGTAGGTTTGGTTTCTTTTTCAGATACTGAATCTGAGCTACAGCACCTAGCCTAAGATCAGAGAGATGCTGCTGGGAGGCAGGTGGCCGAACCTGGGCTGTGATGGAGGCTGTTTTCTAGCTGGTGACACATACCAAAGCCCCCTCTGACCCCATGAGTCTCAGATCATCCACCACTTGGCACAAGCAGCTTTGGACCCCTGTCCACCTAATCCCCTCCAGTTTTCTACTATGGCCCCTTCTAAGGAGATTAGGGGAAAATAGAAGAGGGAGGCTTGCAGCAGGGCCTTCCTACACCCCCCACACCCCCGCAACCTGCCCACACCTTCCCTTCCCTCCAGTTCTATGTACAGCAGGACACTTTTCCATGCTGGTTTGCCCTGTGACCTCACCATCTCCTGTTTGTCCCTCACCACCAGCCGATCTGTAGTTTCCCCTAGGGCCCTCAGAACAGATGGATGTCTACCAGGAGTGGAGGCCATGGGAGGGGGATCCCTGCCCAAGAGAGAAAGCTGGACCAAAAGATGGTCAAACTTTTTAGAATCTTATGAACAGCACCTCTGACCTTCCAGGAGGCCTCCAGGAGCAGAGCTAGCACTCAGGAAATGCTTGGTGACCTGAAGTGACCTGGCTGCCCTCGAACACCTCCTGGACCTTGAAGAGTTCTTGCAAGCCTCTCTGTGGGGGTCTCTGACTGCGTGCATGCTAAATCGCTTCAGGTGTGTCTGACTCTTTCTGACCCTATGGACCATAGCCAGCCAGGCTCCCCTGTCCATGGGATTCTCCAGGCAAGAATCCTGGAGTGGGCTGCCATGCCCTCCTCCAGGGGATCTTCCCAGCTCAAGGACTGAACTTGCATCTTTTATGTCTCCTGAATTGGCAGGTGGGTTCTTTACCACTAGCACACCTAGGAAGCCCATGGAGTCTCCAGGGGAGCTCAGAAGTCAGAACTGTAGATTTGGTGTCAGAACCCATTTTGCCACTTGCTTGTGCTGTGAGCTTGGGAAGTGACTTCTGACCCGTCTGAGCCTTGGTTTTATCATCTGTGAAATGGGGATGAAAATTCCCAGTTCCTAGCCTTGTTGTGAGAGGTAAGCTGTGTGACCCATGGGACAGAGGGATGCATGGAGGGGCTCGTAAGTGGCAGTCTCTACGATGTTGCTGCCTTTTGATCTTTCTGAAAGGTGCTTCGTGAATTAGGAGCCTTAATGAAAGAAACAGCCAAGCAGGATGACTCAGAACAGGTGGGAGCACTCAGGAGCCTGGGGTGTGGGCTGAGCACCCAGGAGGAGCCACAAAGCCTCCAGCCAATGCCAGCTCATTGCAGATAAAGACCATATCCCGTTGATGCTGCAGTCCCCGCGTTGAGCACAAGGGCCTGGCACAGGGAGATTCCCATCAAATAGTAGCTGAGAAGGTGAAAGAAACGGGTAACCACTTTCTTGTGGTGGGGAAGGGGGGTTCTCCTGTGGACCATCATATAATTAGCTCACCTTGAATGATGGAGGGAGCTTCTCAAATATCACTGGATGCCAGTGATGAGCTTAGCTCCACGCTGGGTATCAAGAGTGGTCACAAAATATTTTAGGCATAGCCTCTACTCTTGTGGAGTTCTCTGCTTTGGGAAGAGGAATACACAGTCAGCCATCCATCAGGGATCTCAGGCTGAGAAAGGACCATCCAGTTGGATCATCCAGTCCAACTGCTATCCAGCACCCGAAGTTCTTGATGCCACACCTGCCCTGCCTCTGCTTGCATACCTCCAGCGATGGGGAACTCACTCTTGTCCAAAGTGGGATTGTCCTGGGCTTTACCTGGCAATCCTTGATGCCTGCTTCTAGGCCCAGTTCACATGTCACCCTCACTCCTGAGCAGTCCTCACTATTAGAACAAACACACTTCCTCGGAGGGAAAGAAACAGACCCTGCACAACTCCCAGCCTTTGGATCTACGTTCCCCTCCTGCGTCACACGTCACAGTCATAACCTTCCTCAGATCAGCCAGGTGGCTGCTCCCCCAGCCAAGCATCTCGCTTCTCCAGCTGCCCTGCGCCGCCCTCCCTGGAATTCCGTGTGAAAGCAGGCTCACCTTCTCCGTACAGAGGTCCACACACTTGTCCACGGACATGTTGGGCATGGCGGCTGTCACAGGCAGGGCCAGGGAGAGGTTGTCGGGCCTGCGGAAGCAGCCTCGGAAGACTGCACTTCCATCTGGAGAGCCAAGGGGAAAAGGAATGGTCAGATGCAGGCTGGGAGAACCACCTTCTGAAGGAAGCCCAGTGGAGGCAAGGACACAGGGTGGAGATCCGTGAGCTAGCAAATTCCAAGAATGTCCTCAACCCTAGTACCTGGGTCCGCAGCCTGGGTTGCTGAGATGCTCTTGCTGGGCCATTCAACCCCCTTTTCTTTGCCCCCATTCCTGCCTCTCACTTTCACATCCTTGGTGGTGGCAACTTAGATGCTATGGAGGATTTTCGTGATCTCAGGAGAGGGTTGGGCATTTGAGATGGAGGGAAGCCAAGGGGTCCAGGGTCCTCCCGCTTCTTCTTCCAGCACTGGGGTGTCTGCCCCCTCATCCTGGGCTTTAGAGGAGACACTCGGTACCTCAAGAGTGTCTGCCCCATGCAGTGCTACAAGAGGCTGGTTTACTGGAGAGATTCCCTTTAATTCCCGAATGAGGAAGCATCCAAGCTACATAGTAGAAAATTTGGAGGCCATTGCTACCTCTTCAATAAAAGTTAGCCTCAAAACAATACTCAGCTGTTGTCTTCAGTTGAGTTTACCTGAAGCACACCCCGAGACAGTGTTTTATTGAGGGCGTGCTCTCAGGAGAATGGTGGGAGGGAAGCGGGCAGAGGAGGAGAGGAGCTAAGTAAGCATGTGACCTTAGCTGGGTACCACCTTCAGCCTGGAGGGTAAGTGGCATCACAAGTTGGTTCCACTTTAAGGAAAAGGGTCTGACCTTGGCCTTCTCTGCCCACCCCTCCTCAGTGTCTGTCACTTGGGAAGACGTTGGGTCAAGGATCATTTTCCAGGCAAGGGGGCAGATGTGAGCCCCTGGTGGTAAAGAGAATTTGGGTGGACACCTTTTGCATTCAGTGCAGACGCACATAAAGACTTATCAGTGAGAACGCTCGTTGCAGAAATGGTTTAAATTAGCACGTGAAAGACTGAAAACAGCCTCGGTGTCCAACAACAAAGTGCGGACAAATAATGTGTGGAAGGATGACACGGCGGAATTCACGCCCCATACAGAATAAGGAGGCTAAAGGCTACGTTAGAGAGAGCTTCGTCTCCCCAAAGATGTAGTCAAGATAGGACGCCAAATAAAAACTGAAAAGATGACACTCTGCCCATTATAAAATGTCATCTGTGTACACAAATGATCTCTCAATTAAATCTCTAAAGGGTTAGCTCTGAATAGTAGGTGTGATGGTTACGTTTTGTGTCAACTTGTGAGGCTATGACGCCCAGCTGTTTGGTCAGACACTGTTCTAGGTGGTGTTGAGAACGGTTTTTGTAGATGGATTAATATCTGTAGTTAGCCGACTTTAAGGACACTTTCCCTCTGAAATGTGGGTGAGCTGCCTCTTCAAAGAATGAGAGAGGAAAATAAAAAAAGGTTTTCCAGGGAAGAAGGAATTCAGCTTCTGGATGTCAGGCCTGCCAGCCTCCACAATTTCATGGGCCACTTCCTTAAGCCAATCTCTTCATTTATACATTTCCACATATCCTGCTGGTTCTGTTTCTCTGGAGAACTCTGATTGACTGGATAGGATTATAGACAATTTTTATTTCCACCTTTTTTCTGTAAACCTCTTTCCCAACCTTTTTGACAGTGCACATTTGTTTTTTAATATAATAAAGACAAATTTTAACAATTAAAAGTGGCCCCTGTCAAATTTATCTAAAGGCTTATTGATGTCCATTTTAAATTGGGTTCCATGGTTCTCAAATTTGAGTTGAGTACGTTTTTCTAGAAGCGCAGCTTTCACAGAAAACAAAGGACGCTGCTGATGCGTGAATCCAAGCCAGGAGCACACAAGTAGGAGCCGTTTAGAGAGTGTTTCCTGTGTGTCGGTGACTACCATGCGTTACCCACCCTTCCGAGAGCTTTGCAAATGCCGTCTCATTTTACCTTCTTGAGAACTCTGCAGGGTCCATAGCAAACTCTCATGTGACAAACCAGAGACAGGACTTGGAAAGGGAGGTTGTATGGCAATATTGAAGACCCACTGTCAGCAAAAACGTGCTGAGGATTATCTCAGAAACATGATGCTAACCCTTGGAGCAAGTGAAATAAGGTGCAACAATTGTCTCTCCGTCTACGTCTGTATCTGGGTCTCTCTACTGGTAAGCAGCCCCCCGTCACCAACCCCCACCTTGTTTTTTTTTTTTTTTTAGCATACCTATATTTAAGTGCAGAGAAAAAGATATGAAATTACTCTTCAGGCAGAAGGATGGTGGAGGAGGGGGAGGGAGTTTAGGAATGAAAATTTTAAATCTCAGCTGTCAAAGGCACCCTAGTGATTATCCCTACCACCTGGCACCCTGGAGCCTGACGTTGTTTGTGATGGAGGGAAATCTAGCAAGCTGAGACGACATCTGGAATTGGGTTAAATGACTACTATCCGGAGCATGCTGCAGACTCCTGCTATCCAGCGCCGTCTCCTCCGCTTCCCCACCTCTCACTCCGGGCTGGGGAGGAGTGATGGTGGTGGGTGGTGGGTCCTGGCCTCAGTTTCCCCACATGTAAATGATAAGGAGGTTAGACTATGCAGATTCTCTTCTGTACAGGATGGCCCTCCACCTTCCAAATGGAGAATCGTCACACCCCCAAATGCCACTGGTGTCCCGTGGTCTCCAATCTCATGGCCCAGGGTGCACAGAGGTGAAGCCCCATTTCATCGGTTACCCCAAGGAAGTTTTAATGATGCTCAGAGAATGTGCCATACAAGGCGAGGACAGGCAGGAGAGTCAGGTATTTGAGCAAAAGTAAAAGTGTAAGTCCATGGAATTCTCCAGGCTACAATCCTGGAGTGTGTAGCCTCTCCCCTCTCCAGGGCATCTTCCCAACCTAGGGATCGAACCCAGGTCTCCTGCACTGCAGGCAGATTCTTTACCAGCTGAGCCACAGGGGAAGCCCACTTGAGCTAATGTTTACAGAAATGAGATTGGAGGCTGGAAGTGGTGTGCACAAACCTTCATTTAACCAAACAACTCACTGAGCTGGATGCCAACTCAGGTGCCAGGACAAAGAGATGCTGGCCTTGCTCTCAGAAATAAGGGGGCTCCCCTTCTCTCTTTAGACTCTACTAGTGTTTGTTGAGCCTCCCCAGATGCCAGGCTCCTGGCTGGGTGCTTTGGATCCACTGAAGCTTCACAGTAGCCACGAGCTGTAGCTGCCACGGCTGGTTCAAGGAGGCACTCTGGCTTCCAGGATCGCAAAGCTGGCTGAGGACAGAGTGAGACCAAAGCCAGGTTACTCGGTCTCCCAATCCTATGCTCCTTCCAATAATCATAACGCCACTGTAATGGTGAGGTGCTTCTGCTTGCTCTCAGTCGTGTCTGACTCTTTTGTGACCTCATGGACTGTAGCCCACCAGGCTCCTCTGTCCATGGAGTCTTCCAGGCAAGAAGACTGCAGTGGGTTGCCATTTCCTCCTCCAGGGGATCTTCCTGGCCCAGGGATCGAACCTGTATTTCCTGTGTCTCCTGCATTGGACGGCGGATTCTTTACCATTGTGCCACCTGGGAAGACCCCCTTAGACAGTTATAGTCACATCAAACATGCTATTAGCTGGGAACTAAGCTGAATACACATGGCCTCGTTGAACACGTGCATTGCCCTGGTGGTATAAGGAGCCCCATTTTTGAGACAGGGAAACGCAAGTCTCAGAGGACTGAAACCAGTTGATACAAGTCACCCAGATTACAAGGCGGAGCTAAGACTGGCATCTAAGTCTAAGATCTTTCCACTTTTGGTCAAATACTCTTACCAAATATTCTTCATGTGCCAGGCACTGTGTCAACATGTGATACACTTTATACTCCAAACAGAACGGGAAACAAGCTCAGAGGGGGAAGAGATTCCCTGAGGCCACACAGCTGACAGGTGTCTGGATTCCAGCCTGGGAACATCTGAGCCCTGAGTCCCTACACTCTGGGCTACCCCTCTCTAAGAAACCAGCCCCAGACCCTGTTTGAGCATTTCCAAAACACCGTGATGTGTATTCACTCCCCTTTGACCACTAACCATTCATGAAGCCAAGGCTGTCACTCTGGGGTTTCTTGACACTGGAGTTTCATTCTCTTTGTGAAAAGTAAAAGTGTTAGTTGCTCAGTCGTGTCCGACTCTTTTTGACTCCATGCACTGTAGCCCATCAGGCTCCTCTGTCCATGGGATTCTCCAGGCAAGAACACTGGAGTAGGTAGCCCTTCCCTTCTCTGGGGGATCTTCCCAATCTGATCCAGGGATTGAACTCAAGTCTCCTGCATTACAGGCAGATTCTTTACCATCTGAGACCCCAGGGAAGGGGCAGGCGAAAGTCTATGAATCTGGCTCCTTAGGGGAAGTAGAATTCCTACCCTGGCATCTCCCAGGTGGTCTTTTCCTGCCTTCCTGGATGCAGGGAGGCCAGACTGCAAGCTGGGAAGAAGGAAGACTCTGTAAGCCCAGCACAGCTCAGACAGGTCTCCCTTTGACATTTCAGCATCTGTTAATGAGTCCCTGAACCTCCCAGCTTAGAAAGCAGAGCTGAACTGAATGCCCTGAATACCAAGTAAAGTGAGGTTTTCCGAGGCCTTAAAGGGCCAGAGAGGGATCAGAAGCTGCTGTTGCGAGTCTCCCTTTGGTCAAGGTGTCCACTGGGGTGGGGGTGGGGAGGCGCACAGGTTTGGGAGGTTAGTTCTAGGAGCAGTTAACCTGCCAGATGTGGGGTGTTTCTACAGTCCTGCCCATTCTGCTTTTAGAGGGAAACCATGTGGATTCACAGAGAACCTTGTGATGCCCTGTGGGAAGGCTGGAGTCCCAGGGGCCTGGGGAACACTTTGGAGGGCACCTCTCTCTGCAGGCTGCTCTCCATTATGGCTTGGTGATCGGAACACTGAGAATATGCAAGGTGGCCAAGACGCTGAATCTTCCTTCTAGTCTCATTTCTTCCATCTGTATAATGGGTCAGGGCTTCCTTGGTGGATCAAATGGTAAAGAATCGGCTTAGAATATAGGAGACCCATGTTTGATCCTGGGTTGGGAAGATCCCCTGGGAAAGGGAATGGCTACACACTCCAGTATTCCTGCCTGGAGAATCCACGGATAGAGGAGCCTGGCGGGCTACAGTCCATTGGGTCGCAACGAGTCGGACACGACTGAGCGACTAATACATTCAGAATGGGTCATCGGTTCTCCCTACCACTGGTGCGAGGCTCTCTTGTCTCTTACATCTGAAAACACAAGAGAAGTGGCCAGCCTGGATCCCTTAAATTTCCTAACACTCTGGTGATACAAAGAATTTTGGACTTTCACAGCACTAGCTGGATGCCTTCCTGTTTGCAAAGGGTCTCTCATGCCCAGCAGAAAGGGCACTGATTTTAAATGCAGACGGACCTGGGTCAGCACCTTCCACAGCTGTGCGTCCTTGGCCTGAGCCTCGGTTTCCTCATCTGTACTCAGGGATCATCTCTACCCTGCACAGCTGGGATGGAAGTTGATAGAGTGGCGTCTACAGGGCCTGAGACCTGCCAGGATTTAGCCAGTATCCTTCCCGCTCCTTCTCCATCACTCACTCATGATTAAAGGGTGGCCAGACCCTACAAGGGAGACACTATCAGTGCCCCATTAATACACTCCTGGCACTCACCATTCCAGTCAGGCTGCCAGTAAACACCTAGGGTGTGTGAAATGGACTACGCTTCCAGGGAATTAATCTCCCTGGGAGCCACTCTCAGCTGATGTCGGGTGAACTTTGGAGGATAAATATTGCAGCTTCCTGCCCCTCTGATGGGACATCTTTGAAGAACCCTCTCTACTGCCTTCCCAACAGAATTAGGCTTCCTCAGTAGTGACTTGCTTCATAAAAGGTCTGTGTTGACTCTTTCCCTTCCGTGGCCTCACGTCTTCACTGCCCTGGAGGTCCATCGTGGGGTCATCATTCAAGTAAACCAAAGCTCACGGCCTTGTCTCTGGGGGAATCCAACTCAAAATATTTTGGATCTTTGTGCATTCTTAATTCCCAAGGGGAGTCCTGCATGAAGTTCAGAGCTGCTGCTCTTCACAGCCTGCAGTCTGTGAGAATGACGCCCCCTGGAGTTGTGCAGTACACAGTTCCTGGACAGTAGCAGTAACTCTGAGTAATGCCTTCCTAATGAGCAACCCTTGCTGAAGGAGAGCAACAAAGGAAAATAACAGCTGTTAACTCTATGTTGTTGATGCCAAGTATGTTACACACGTGTGTGTGTGTGTTTATCGCTCAGTCATGTCCGACTGTTTGCAACCCCACGGACTGTAGCCCACCAGGCTCCTCTGTCCGTGAGATTCTCCAGGCAAGAATACTGGAGTGGGTAGTTATTCTCTTCTCCAGGGAATCTTCCTGACACAGGGATCGAACTGAGGTCTCCTGCATTGCAGGCAGATTCTTTACCATCTGAGCCCCCAGGGAAGCCCCAATGTTACACACGTTACCTCAGTTAATCCTCAAAACAACCTAAGCGGTAGATGATGCTATTATCCTGTTCTGCAGCTGGAGATTCTGAGACATAACAGGATTTGATCGGTATCACAGCTCACACAGCTAGCGGGGCACAGAGTTGGGATCTAGCTCCGGTCTTACTTGACGTCACATCCTAGGTTCCCACCTCTCTGCTATTCTGCAGGAGGCCTATCAAATTCCAACCTGATTGGGCTCCAGAGACCCTGTGCCAGCCACCTGAATTTCCCAGAAACCCTCTCAAGCTCCACAGGAGGGGTCCAAGGATCACAAAAGCCCGTGCCCCACCTTCTGATAATGTCAGCTCTTCATTGCCAGGCCAGCTGGGATGGTGCATGACCTCGGCAGCTTGGGGTTTTTTTTACTAGCAAGAGGCGAGCAGAGCAACTGTTCATCAGCTCTCTTGACTGGGGGCAGCGCAAGTCTCTCTGAAGTCCATCATCTCTTTGTTCTGGGGCTTCACAAAAATGAGGGAAATGCCACCAGGCATCAGCTTAAAGACAGGCGAGGAAGAGTTCTCCTTGGTTTGAAAGAGGCCACCACCCCCCAGGGTAATTAGGCCAAGCACTACTGCATTAAAGATGCCGATGAGGAGGAAAGGCAGTGAGCTGGGAGCTGTTAATGGCTACCTATAATCAGAGGGAGATTGAATTACACAAAGAGCCTAAGTGTTGGAGGAGAATTCAAACCCAGCTATTTTTAGGCATCACCAAAGGCTCCTGTGAGCTGTTGGAAATTCAAATAACTTGAGCTGGGCGCTGCTCGGAGTGAACTGAGGAGCTTTCGTTTCAGGAAGGAAGATGCGTCACCATTACTCCAAACGGGCCCTGTGCTTTCTCGGTTCTATCTCACATGGCCGGCATAGCGATCTTTCAGGGTTGGGACTGTCCCTGTACTACCGATGAGGTGCTTGGGGCTCCGAGAGAATGAGTGGCATGGTCAAAGTCAAAACAGCAAGTCAGCGAAAGGGCTCGGATAGAAACAATGTGTGCCTGATCTGGAAACCTACATCCAGAGTCTTCCCTGGTGGTCCAGGGGCTAAGACTCCATGCTCCCAAAGCAGGAGCCCGGGTTCAATCCCTGGACGGGGAACTAGATCCCTCATTCTGCAACTAAGACCTGGCACAGCCAAATAGAGAAATGCAAAAAACCCTATATCCGTTGCTCCGATAGCCTCCCTGGAGTTTGGTTTAGGGAGAAGTGTAAATTACTTTTTCCCCACCATGATACAGAAAGAGAACAATTTTTTGGCTATCATGCCTCGACCGTACACAGCAGAACTCATGAAGACCCATCTGAATTATAAAAATTCAGGGATCCCAGGCATACATCAAGGGAAAGGAAAGGCCGCCAGGCCTGGCAAAGAAGGAGCTAGACATGGTCCCTCCCTCCATCCCGTGTGGCTTTCCATGGTCATCTGAGGCTAGATGTCGAGGTGGTTAAAAAGAGTATAGTTAGCGTAAAGGCCAAGCATTGTCTCCTTCAAGAGACAAAAAATTGCTAGAACTACACAACAAGAACAGTATACAACTTACACTATGCAAACGGTAAACCGTAAGTCAAGATCTATCTTTTCAGTGACAACATAAGCTTCATAGAGCTTTCCTTGTGGCTCAGTGGTAAAGAATCCGCCTGCAATGCAGGAGCCGCAGGAGATGCGGGTTTGATCCCTGTGTTGGGCAGATTCCCTGGATGAGGGCATGGTGATCCATTCCAGTATTTTTGCCTGGAGAATTCCATGGATAGAGGGGCCTGGCAGGCTACAGTCCATGGAGTCGCAAAGAGTCGGACTTGATTGAAGCAACTTAGCATGCACACACAATATAAGCTTCATAATACTTTCATCAAAGAGAAAAAAAAAAAAAAAGAGGGAAAAGGGCTGAGTCCTGGGAGAAGTTGGTCTGCAGTCATGGGGGTTTTTTGTTGTTTAGTCAGTAAATCATGTCTGAATCTTTTGTGACCCCATGGACTGTAGCCCACCAGGCTCCTCTGTTCATGAGATTCCTCAGGCAAGTATGCTCAAGGGGGTTGCCATTTCCTTCTTCAGGGGATCTTCCTTCCCCAGGGATCAAACCTGCATTGGCAGGTGGATTCTTTACCACTGAGCCCCCATAAAGCCCATGAGGGTTTTAGGTGGCACCGAAGGATGGTCAGCACCATGGACAGCCACCCATGGGCACCACATATATTCCATGTAATTCTAGTGAACCTTGCAAAGCAAATCTTGCAAGAATCTTTCAGGCAAATGGAATTTCTTGCAACATCCTATAAAGCCATAATATTCTCAAATCACCAGCAGGTCTCTGCCCCTGGGAGGAGAAGCCGCACTTGCTGACACATTTAGCAAACTGCTGTGAAAAATGTAATCCAACCAAGAAGGAAGTCCATTTCTCGGTCCTTTTGTAACAAGGGCAAAGAGTCCCTGTGCCTGAGAGTCTGTGTCGAGGAAGAATAGCAGGGTTCCTGCAGACATTTGCTCTGCCAACCTTTTAATGCTCTCACTACTGTAGGAGCATTCCATCACCTCGGAGACACAGAGGCCAGCTCCCCCCACGAGGCTGGCTCCCCATACAAGGCCAACACCCCATGCAAGGCCACCACCCCACCAGAGGGGTGCTCAAGAGACAGTAAGCCTCCTTTGGATCTTCACAATCATTAAGAGTTCTGTGCCACGGCCCTGGGAAACACGATTAGGACACAGTGTTAATACAAACTAATGACTGTACAAATGGAATCTGGTTTCCACCACCCCTGTTTCCTGGAGCATCTGCTCATTGCCCTGCCTAAAGCAATATATGGCAGTGTCACATAGTGGTGGAAGGCCTCCCGTTCTAACTTATTTGTGTATCAATCAGATCTCAGGAATGGGAAAACCAAGCATGTCACTGAGCCATAGCAAAGACACTGGATATTCTGTGTCATGTAGAGACAGGAGACAGGGCAGAAGGCGAGATCAGGGGTCAGGGAAGAAAGGAGGTAGGTCAGACCAAGGAGCACTTCCAAGGGAGAGGCATGGGGTCCAGAATCCAACACAAGGCCAGGGTGTTTGCAGCACTATATCACATTAGCACACAAACAAGGAGTCAGAGAACTGGGTCCCAGCCTAAGTTCAGTCCCTGACAAGCACTGTGGCCTTGAGAACATCAGGCTTGCCCACTGTCCACTAAAAGTAACTCTTGGCATTTTCACACTCTGCTCCTTCTGCCCTGACTTCTCCCCCACCCTCTGGCAATGTGTCTTGAGTCTGAACATCCTCCTCTTTCACACCAGGCAAAATCCTGTGCATCTTTCAAGGCCCTAACCAGTCAGCCTTCTTCTGTGGAGCCGCCCCAGGCTGTTCAATCTGGCCACTTGTGCTTTTTAGGACTCAGTTTCTAAAGCTGCAAAATGGAACATCAGCAAGGAAGATGCTTCTAATAGGTCATTCAAAACATAACCTTTGCTGGTCCTGGATTTTTGCTCTCAGCTGGATATGTGACTCTTCCTTTTATCTGGAAATCTTAGAATGAGATTCGGCTCAAATGTTGCTTTCTTGGCTCCTGTATATACGTCACCACCCCCTTGCCCACTTGAGTAGACTGGACTGGTCTTGGGTCTGCCTGTCCACTGGACGGTGACCTCCTTGAGAGCAGGGACTATGCTTTATTTTTTATTACCCATTCTCCTCTCCAAGCCTAAGCCACAGGGGAGCTCACCAAATGTTTTGGTACCATGTTGCCAACTGGGAGCCCATGAAGAGTTCCAGCTTGACCAACCATCTGTCTCCTTATCCAAGCCATTTCCATTCTCATCTCAGCCACAGTAGCCTTGAGGTTAGCAAGGCTTAGATTCCTTTCTGTAGTCTCCTGCTGGAGGTGCCCAAGCTTCCAACCTTATACAGTGACAATTCAGACAACTGAGGTGGGTTTAGACTCCAGGACTCCTCTCTCGGTAGAAATGAATGGGTTCCCCATCTTGAATGTATGGATGGAACGTTCCTTTCTCAGATGGAACACAGTACCACTGCAGAGGTGGGTGAGCCGAGGGGCACAGCAACATTCCCAGCAGCCTCAGGGGTCTCTTACCAGCAACCACCCGATCAGCCCACCCCCTCACTGCTACCAGGGCAAAATACACCCGACTGTAAGGGAACCTCATGGTTTATGTGTGTTGAGGCTTTTACATTTCAGGTCATTGGGAAAAAAAAAAAAAAAACCTTTGATGGTCCATGAGACTGCTATTGCTTGGGCTTCTTAAGTGGCTTAGTGGTTAGAGAATCTGCCTGCCCATGCAGGAGACCCGGGTTTGATCCCTGGGTTGGGAAGATCCCCTGGAGGAGGAAATGGAAACCCACTCCAGTATTCTTGCCTAGAGAATTTCATGGACAGAGGAGCCTGGGGTTGCAAAGAGCCGAACATGACAGAGAGACTAAGCAGACACGCATGAGACTGTTATTATACCTGGTGATCTTAATAGTGTGTGTGTGTGTGTGTGTGTGTGTGTGTGTGTGTGTGGCGGGGGAGGAGAGCGAGAGACAGGAACAGAGGCAGAGAGACAGAGACAAGAGGGGCAGGAGGATGCTCACATCACCCAGCCACTCTGAACATTACGCAAAAGGAGGTCTGGCTGAGCGCGGCTGATGACATGTTCTTGGCATCTAGCTCAGAATCTCTCGCCAGAAGGTTCTAGTGGCTGCAGCTTTCCCTCTAAATACACACAACTTTAAGGCCCGTCTCTTCTTGTGGTCAAGTCGCCATCCAAATCGTGTAAATACTGGCATAAAGAGAATCAGTAGCGGACTTCCCTGGCAGTCCAGTGGTAAAGAGTCCGCCTGCCAATGTAGGGGACATGGGTTCGATCCTTGGCCTGCGGGAAGATGGCACGTGCCACAGAGCAACTAAGCCCGTGTGTCACAACTCCTGAGCCCTCGTTCTGGAGCCTCCGAGCCATAGCTACTGAGCCCGTGCGCCCTAGAGTCCATGCTCCCAAACAAGAGTGGCCACGGCAATGAGAAATCCATGCATTGCAACGAAGAGCAGCCGCCACTCGCTGCAACTGAAGAGAGCCCGCGTGCGGCAAGGAAGACCCAGCACAGCCAAAAACAAACAAATAAAAGTAAAGAAATCAGTATTGGGGGTGATGACTCTGCCATCAAACCAAAACCTCACTACCCTGATGGCCAAACCAGAAACTCGCTGCACGGACATTTTCCAGCCTGGATTTCACACCCCCCCCATGTCCTCTGCCAGTCGGGCCCTCAGACCTGGGTGAACTGAGGCAACGATGGACAAGGAGATGATGGTACCTCCGTTTCTAGTAATCAGCCGCTTTGCAAATTGGTGGCACGCTTGACCCTGCTGCAGAGTAAACCGTGAACAGAGCTTCGAAAACATAGGGCTTGAAAAACAACACATTATCAAGGAAACCAGCAATGAATTTTTATCAACGATGACATTCACGTGGAAGAGGCCTTTCGCTGCATGCACACAGGCGTTAAGGTTCTGCCAAGTCCACCTGAGTGGGCAGGCCTACATTCTGGGTGGACCTTGTCAGCTCCACTGAGGTCTAAGGCCTTATTATTCAAGGTGTGATCCATGGACCAGCAGCCTAGCATCACCTAGGACCTCCTTGGAAAGCTGAATCAGAGTCTGCATTTTAACAAGATCTCCCTGGGATTCCCCGGCATGTTCAAATTTGTAGTTCTGGATTCCTGTTTCCACCTCAGGACCACATCAGAAGAGTACCCAGGACAAACCTCAGCCCTCTGTCTTTTGTCAAGGCCATTAGCTCTGCTTGTAGGTCTGAACGTCAGCTCTGAGGTCACAAGGCTGTGTGACCTTGGGCAGGCTTACTTAAATTCATTAAGCCTCAGTTTCCTCACTGTAAAATGGAGATGATTAACCATGGCAACTGCCTGAAAAGTCTGGAGGGAAGGGACACAGAATCAGGCTTGCAATGGGCTCAGCACAGTGCCCAGTGTACAGCAGATGCTGTAGAAACAAACATTAACTGCTACTAAACAGCCAGAGAGGGAACAGTGGGACAATACCCACAGAGGAGGGGTGGCTCCTGTCCTCGCCTAATCACACCCTTCCCTCCCTCAGTCTGAAAACTGGAGAGTTTTTCTCATAAGACAGAAACATTGGCAAGCGAGGGATAAACTGTCTCTGCGTGCCTGCGTGCTAAGTCACTTCGGTTATGTCCAACTCTTCTCGACCCCATGGACTGTAGCCCGCCAGGCTCCTCGGTCCACGCGATTCTCCAGGCAAGAACACTGGAGTGGGTTGCCATGCCCTCCTCCGGGGCATCTTCCCAACCCAGGGATTGAACCCTTGTCTCTTACATTTCCTGCATTGGCAGGCCGGTTCTTTACCACTAGTGCCATCTGGAAATTGTCTCTATGGGAGCATTAAAGGCATAAACTATGGGACTTCCCTGGCGGTCCAGTGGTTAACTCCATGCTTCAGTACAGGCGGCCTGGGTTCAATCCCCAGTCAGGGAACGAAAATCCCACATGCTGCATGGCACGGCCAAAAGAGAAAAATTAAGAGAGAAGCTCTGGAGTTGGTTTAAATCCTCTGCTGCTTGCGTGGCACCGAGCCTCAGTCTCCTTATCCGTAAAGTGGGTGAATAACTGCGATTTTGAGGGCCATTGCGAGGATCAGGTGTGCTCTTGCAGAGAAGGCACTTGGAAAACGACAGAGTGCTTGCTGCTGTCATTTTCATCGTCCCCATCGTTAGGGACAACCTGCTCTCAGCCAATCAGGAAGGGCAGGCCAGGTCAGGCTCTCGGTGTCTGTGGAGGTGGAAGAGGGGCTCGGCTCGAGGCGA
>SJYA01002485.1:2391757-2479246 GCA_006410615.1 Neotragus moschatus | reverse complement strand
GTGGGAGGGGGTGGGCTACCATCCCTCCTGCTTCCGATTTTCCTCGAGTTCTGCTGTAGTGGCAGAATCTCCCGGAGACGAGGGGGAGGCTGGGTATGTAAAACAGGGACAAAATTCACAGGCCACTCGAGGGTGAATTAATGGCTGAGTTCATATAATCTATCAGCTCGTTGGAGCAGCCATCCGAATATCGCTGAAACGGCAAAGTCCTGTCCCAGCCTGGCTATTTATCTCAAGCACAGAAACCAGCGAGGGGTGAGCCCAGGAGAGCACAAGAATCTGGAAAAGAGCTTTCCTGACGATTTCCTCCCCTTTCCTGTCTTTTTTTTCCCCTCTTTTGCTTCAATTAATCTTCCTTTTCAAGCAACGTTGCCCTCTTCCATAAGGTAATTTGTTAAGAGGATAGCCAAACATGTGCTAATCTGTATTCCTCTTATTTATTGTTTGTGAGTAGATTTGCAGATGGGAGGTAGTACAGTGCCCTCAAGGACCAGTTTCGAGGTCTGCCAGATCTGGGTTCTAAGCCTGACACTGCAGTAGTACTCAAGGTCCTGCCTAAAAAGCGGAGATAAAACATAAGCGTGTAGGGTTTCCCTGGTGGTCCAGGGGTTAAGACGTCTCCTTGTAGTTCAGGGGATGCGAGTTCAATCTCCGGTTGGGGAAATAAGATCCCACGTGCCTCAGAGCGACCAAGTTCCTGCTTGCTGCGACCACTGAGCCCACGCCACAGCTAGAGAGTCAGCGCGCTGTGACCAAAGATCCCACATGGTGTAATGAAGATCCCGCAGACACAGCCAAATAAATGAAATAAAAATTGAAAAAAAAAAAAACCAATATAAGGATATTTGGGGTTGAACTGTGCCCCTCATAAAAAAAGATCAGTTGACGTCCTAAGCCCAGTACCTCAGAATGTGACCTTCTTTGGAAATAGGGTCACTTCTGATATAATTAATTGTGAGGTGTTACTGGAGTAGGTGGGTCCCCATCCAACATGACTGGTGTCCTCTCTGAAGCCCCAGAGACACAAGGAGAAGACCACGTGAAAACAGAGGCAACAACTGGTGTTTTACAGCTGCAAGGAAGGCCAAGGTTTCCTGCTGATGCCAGGAGCTGGGGGAAAGGCTTGCAAGAGATTCCCTCTTAGGGGCTTTGCGAGCCCGTCTTGATGTTGGACTCTTAGCCTCCTGAACTGCAAGGTGATACATCTCAAGCCACCAGTTCAAGTACCAGTTCATGGTACTTTGCTATAGCAGCCCTTGAACACCAGTTTGGCTGCTCTGGGTCTTTAGTTGCAGCACACGAGAAAGAAATGTATTTATTCATTTTATTTTTGGCTGTGCTTGGTCTTCGCTGTTGTGCGGGCTTGCTTTCTAGTTGCGGTGCTCGGGCTTCGCACCGCGGTAGCTTCTCTCGTTGTGACGCCTGGTCTCCAGGGGGCTTGGGCTTCAGTGGCTGCGGCCCGTGGGCTCAGTAGCTGTGGCTCCCGGGTTCTAGAGCACAGGCTTAGTAGCTGTGGCGCACGGGCTTAGTTAATCTGTGCCAGGTGGGGTCTTCCCGGACCAGGGACTGATCCGTGTCTCCTGCACTGGCAGCAGATTCTTTACCACTGAGCTGCCAGGGAAGCCCATGTTTAAGTTGAGGCAGTAGCTCTTGGTTGCAGCGGGATCTAGTTCTCCCACCAGGGATCGGACCTGGCCTGCCTGCACTGGGAACGTGCAGTTTTAGCCACTGGACCACCAGGGGAGTCCCTACAGGGGATTTTTAAAATTGACTATAAGAAAAAAAAATTTTTGACTAGAAGATTGATCTCTTTGTGGAAAAGAGAGTTACTTTCCTGCTGGGGGTTCTTCACTGTCTTGGAAAGCTGTCCTTCGGGAGGGTCACTCCAGTGCTATCTGGCTTCCTCGTGCAGGAAATTCCATTCCTGGAATTCCTGCTCTTATCTAGGTTCCCTTGGGGTAGAACGGACGCATCTTTCACTTTGGTCAGGGCCCAAGGATCCCACAGGCTCAGCTCAACTATCTCCTCCCCTCCCCCAGCATGGCACAATATAGCCCCGTGACCCAACCGGATCCCTCTCTTGGGATCCCAGAGTCCCCTGGTTTACCCCACCTTAACACTTTTCTAAACAATTTCCCAAGTACTGGGCATTATTTTTTCAGATTATGAAGAATTTAGGCCCACTGTGGAAGAATTGTTAACAAAATGAAAAAGTGCAATAGTGTGGGAAGCATGCCATGGTGCTACATATATACAGTGTTGTATCGTTTAGAAATCACCGACTCAGCTCTGTGAGATGGTGAAGGACAGGGGAGCCTCGAGTACTGCAGTCCATAAGACTGCAAAGAGTCAGGCACGACTTAGTGACTGAACAACAGTTCGTTAGAAATAAACCCATAAGGGAGGGAACAGGACTGTAAAGGTGATGCCTCAACAGTGTCGATCATGACTGGTGTTGGATGGTGGGCCTCTGGGCTATTTCAACTTGTATCTATTTTTGGTATGTATTCTAATTTTTCTACAATAAGCATGTGTGACTTTGATAATCAAGAAAAGAGTTATATTTAAAAATATAATTCATCTGTTTACTTGTCTTTCTTTCCCCTGGAGGGTATGACTATTCCTCAGACCAAACAGACAAACGAAACTGTGCTTGAATCATTCTTGTGTCTCCACCTCCCAGCACAGGGCGGGGCAAACAGACATGCAACAAATACAGAATGAATGAATGAATGGAGTTGTGATTCTGTTAAGAGTCGGACATGACGGAGTGACTGAACAATGAACGACATAGCTCAGTGGTTAAGAATAAGAGCTTTGGGGGCTTCCCTGGTGGCTCTGGATCTTTTTTAAGCAACAGTTAGAACTGGACATGGAACAACAGACTGGTGGCAAATCGGGAAAGGAGTGTATGTCAAGGCTGTACATTGTCACTGTGTGTATTTAACTTATATGCAGAGTACATCATGCAAAATGCCAGGTTGGATAAAANGGCTCTGGATCTTTTTTAAGCAACAGTTAGAACTGGACATGGAACAACAGACTGGTGGCAAATCGGGAAAGGAGTGTATGTCAAGGCTGTACATTGTCACTGTGTGTATTTAACTTATATGCAGAGTACATCATGCAAAATGCCAGGTTGGATAAAACACAAGCTGGAGTCAAGATTGCCGGGAGAAATATCAATAACCTCAGATATGCAGATGACACCACACTTATGGCAGAAAGCAAAGAAGAACTAAAAAGCCTCTTGATGAAAGTGAAAGAGGAGAGTGGAAAAGTTGGCTTAAAGCTCAACATTCAGAAAACGAAGATCATGGCATCCGGTCCCATCATTTCATGGCAAATAGATGGGGAAACAATGGAAACAGTGAGAGGCTTTATTTGGGGGGGCTCCAAAATCACTGCAGATGGTGATTGCAGCCATGAAATTAAAAGACATTTGCTCCTTGGAAGAAACGCTATGACCAACCCAGACAGCATATTAAAAAGCAGAGACATTACTTTGTCAACAAAGGTCCATCTAGTCAAGGCTATGGTTTTCCCAGCAGTCATGTATGGATGTGAGAGTTGGACTATGGAAAGCTGAGAACCGAAGAATTGATGTTTTTGAACTGTGCTGTTGGAGAAGACTCCTGAGAGTCCCTTGGACTGCAAGGAGATCCAACCAGTCCATCCTAAAAGAAATCAGTCCTGAAGATTCATTGGAAGGGCTGATGCTGAAGCTAAAACTCCAATACTTTGGCCACCTGATGTGAAGAGCTGACTCATTGGAAAAGACCCTGATGCTGAGAAAGACTGAAGACAGGAGGAGAAGGGGGTGACAGAGGATGAGATGGTTGGATGGCATCATTGACTCTATGGACATGAGTTTGAGTAGACTCCAGGTGATAGAGAGGGAGGCCTGGTGCGCTGCAGTCCATGGGGTCGCAAAGAGTCGGACACGACTGAACGACTGAACTGAACTGAACTCGTGGCTCAGTGGTAAAGAATCCACCTGCCGATGCGAGAGACAGGATTTGATTCCTGATCCGGGAAGACCCCACGTGCCTCAGAGCAGCTTAGCATGCTCACCACAAAGCCTGCACCGTTGAAGCCTGCTCCTCCTAGAGCCCGTGCTCTGCAACGAGAAGCCCGGGCACCCTTACTAGAGAGTAGCTCCCGCTAGCTGCAACTAGAGCAAAGGGCATGCACCAGCAAAGACCCAGCACAACCAAAAACAAATAAACAAAATTATTTTTTTAAAAAAAGAAGAAGAGCTTTGGATGTAAAAAAGAGTCAGGTTGGAGTCTGCTCTGCCACTTGGCAGCTGTGCGACATGGGACAAGTCCTTTAACCTCTCTGAGCCTCCGTTTCTTCATCTGCGAAAAAGAGTTTAATACTTGCTACAGACATAAGGCTGAGTGTGAGCGCACAGTCTGACCCAGAGCTGACCCTCCATAAACTGCCTAGATTGCATCTTCTGCTGGAGGAGGTGGGAAGTGGGAGCCCTGCGGTCACTTCCAAAAATGCTGACTAAATCTCCTGTGTCCTTCTTCAAGCCCAGCGCAACACCGTCTGTAATCTGGGGTGGGGGAAGCAGAAAGAGCACAGACTTTGAAATCAAGCTGGAGTCGGTTCCTGGCTGTGCTCCCGACAACAGGGTCACCTAAGGCAAGTCACATCACCTCTGTTCTCTCCTACAGGATTACAATATTAATAATAATAGCCAGCACGCAGTAAGTGCTTACTGGGTTCCAGGGTCTGTGCTGAACACTGTCTGTGCACTGAGAACTGAGACGACATAGTGCTTAGGGTTCAAGTGTAAGATCCAAACCTCCCGGGTTCAAATATTGATTTATCCTCTCCTCCTGCTGGGTTAACCTCAGGCAGGTTACCTAACCTCTCTGTGCCTCTGTTTCCTCCCTGGAAGGGGGAGTTAATGAGTGTCTACTTAACTGGGCTGCCAAGAAGACTATGGGATGTAACAGCTGCAAAGTGTTTAGAACAGTGCCTGGCATTTAGACAGCACGCCATCGATTCATCTTATATAATCATCACAACAGACATCTGATGTTAAGTACCTTTTACTTCCCAAAGGAAACTGAGGTGACCTGCCCAGAGCTTCTCAAGCCACCGCAGAACTGGGATTTGAACCCTCATGTGGCTGCTCAGAGCACAGGATCTCGAAAGCCTAGCAAGGTGACTGGCACCTTGCAGGTGCCAGCTCCACCCAGGAAGTCAGACTTCCTGCCCAACCCCAGCCCAGCCAGGGAGCAGCTCCACCCTCCCTTCCTGTCCCGTGATGGGCTCCGAGTCCTTCAAGGCTTGAGTCTCACATCGTTGCATCAGGCGGAGCCCTTGCCAACTTCAGATAAAAACCAAATGTGTTTAGCATCAGGTCAAGGAAGCGTCTCATTTTTATTAGCGTTAATCTAATATGTTGTCTTTCCTTGCCGAACTCTGAATAAGTTAATCAAGGACAGTCTGAATTTGTGTTTTCTTAATAAGACTGCCTGATTTCAAAGCCGCCTGCTGAGAGCCCTGCGCTCCAGGCTTCTTTATTTTCTCTTCTGTCTCTTTTTATACTTTATAAAGTATCTAAGATTTCCAGAAGCAAGGGGTGGGGTAGCTTGGTAGAGAAGAAGGCTCACAAGCTTTGGAATTAAATGAATCTTGCTTCACACCTCAGTTCCTCTACTCACCACCTGGGTAACCTGGGTTAATTGACTTCTTCTGAGTTTTTACTTTTTGCATTTGTAAAATAGGATAAGAATAGTCTTTAACTTGTTGAGTGGTTGTGATGATTACATAAGGCAATGACTGTCTAGCCTATAATAACCATTCAATATATATTTAGCTACTATTTCTACTACTATTAATATTAGTGGCAGCAACTATTAAGTGACCTATTATTATAAATCAAGAGATCTGATAAGCATTTTACATATATCGTTTCATTCAAATAACATATGAAAAGCAAATAGAACAGTGGCTGGCATGAAGTAGGTGCTCAAGGAATGGTAATAATTACTTGTAACGGTGGTGGTGGTATTTCATTCTCATAATAAATGGGGGTGGGTGTTTCTGTTGTTGTTGGATGTATCAATCATGCCAGGAGGGGATCATATTCTATTAGAGGACCTCAGCAAACACAGGAAATTACCATTCACAAAAGGGCCATGACAGGGAGTACAGAGAAGAAACATTTGGTCAAGCCTGGAGGGGGGTCAGGACAATTTTCTGGAGGTGAACTAAGCTGAGACCTGGAGGAAGAGCAGAGCTGTGGTCAGGCAGCAGGCTGGTCATTCCTTCACGTGGCCATCCAATAACTCATTTATACAACCAGGAGGCACTGAGTACCAGCTTTGTTTCTGGTGCTGTCCAAGGTGCTGGTAGAATGAAGCAATCGGGACTATCTCTGCCTTCATGGAGCTGGCAGTCTAGTAGTAGAGATAGACTATAAGGAAGCAAAGTGCTTCCCTGGTGATCCAGTGGTTAAGAATCCACCTTGCAATGCCGGGGACACTGGTTCGATCCCTGGTCCAGGAAGAGCTCACATGCTGGGGGGCAACTAAGCCTGTGTAGCACAGCTATTGAGTCTGCCTGCTGCAACTACCAGTCAGTCTAATCCCACTGGGACCACAGCCTTGTCTAACTCAATGAAACCAAGCCATGCCCGTGGGGCAACCAAGATGGGTGGGTCATGGGGGAGAGATCTGACAGAATGTGGTCCACTGGAGAAGGGAATGGCAAACCACTTCAGGATTCTTGCCTTGANCTCTGATGCTGGGAGGGATTGGGGGCAGGAGGAGAAGGGGACGACCAAGGATGAGATGGCTGGATGGCATCACTGACTGGATGGTTGGTTATGGACAGGGAGGCCTGGTGTGCTGCGATTCATGGGGTCGCACAGAGTCGGACACGACTGAACGACTGAACTGAACTGAACGTTGCAACTACCGAAGCCCACGTGCCCAGAGCCTGTGTTCCACAACAAGAGAAGCCACCGGAATGAGAAGCCTGTGCACTGCAACTAGAGACTAGCCCCTGCTTTTCACAACTAGAGAAAGCCCTGCAGCAGCCAAGACTGAGAGCCGCCAAAAGTAAAATACGTAAATAAAATTTCAAAACTTAAAAAACTAACGGAGCAAATAACAGCAAGATACTTTCAGATGGTGATACGTACTGTGACAAAAATAGAATTGGGGAATGTGGTCCTGACCAGGCACAAAATGGGGCTACTTTAGGGCATTCCAGCAAGACCTCTATGAGATGGCACGGTTTGACTGGAGATTTGATGGAAAGGAGGAAGGGAGCCATGCAAAGATATGGGGAAGAGCATCCCAGATGGAAGGGACTAACTATAAAAAGATCCTGAGGTAGGATCGGGATTGGTGTGTTTAATGAGTAGCAAGGAGCAAAGTGGAGAGAGATGTGTGGTGAAGTGAGGGGGAAGTGTTACATGTTAATGTTACAACATGTAATGCCAAGTGTTGCAACATGGTGGGCCATGCTGGGGCCTCTGGAATTTATCATAAGTTTGATGGGGTTTGTAAAGTAGCAGAAGGAGTTTGGAGTGGCTGGGATGAGATGAAGCTTGGTGATTGGAGAAGGCAGCGAGGGAATTTCTCCATCAAGGTAGCACCTCACACCTCAGCTATGCCTACAAGATGGGGTCCTTTACCCAGGTGGATCCACAAGACCTTCCTGATCACCCCTAAGACTCTACTCTGTGCAGGTATCATGCTAGGTGTTTTCATAATCATGTCTCATCAAACTCTCAGGAGAAGCCTGGCAGTAAGGAGGCCATTGTTCCCATCTTACAGATGACAAAACTGAGGCATGAAAAGGTCAAGCCTTGGACTGCGTGACTGGTTGGAATGGAGTTGGACTATGAATCCAAGTCCCCTAAGCCACTCTGCTGCCTCTCACCTCCTTCACTGCCCTGTGAAGTTTTTAAGGAAGTGGAATTCTAGGAAATTCCTGAGGGTAAGATGGTGGGGTCTTCTGGATGGCTCCTGAGCCACAAGCAGGTTGGGACTGAAGCAGGGAAACATGCTCCCCAGGACAAGTCCCCTCCAATAGCCCTGCTTCCTTCCACCGGGGGAGAAGGGGTTTTTCCACAAGCTGAATCACAGCAGAAGTGTGACATGTGGCAGGGAACACAAGGGCTGGGGAGGTTTTCCTTCTGTCCTGATTGGTGGTAGATCCTCCCAAACCACCTGGCTGCGATTCTGGAAATGTCCATTTGTGTTATTCTCATGAGTTGCAGGAGTTGTGGGGTCCTCCCCAGAACGCTGCTCCGATGAGGGGACATCAATTGACCCTGAGAAGTAGTCATAGAGCCAGCTTCCAGGCCAGGTGTGTCTGCTTTGAACTTGACACTGACCAGCTATGTGGCCTTGGGGAATGTTTTCACTTCTCCAAGCCTGTTTCCATGTGTGTTAACTGGGCATAGGCTCACATTCCTTAAGACCATGGAGCGTAGTGAAAATCAAGTGAGGTGATGTACTTAAGAAGAAAAGCCCACTTTGACTGTGACAGGCTAAGAAAATGCATCGAAACGAAGTCTCCTAAGCGCCCTCACCAAGTGATCCAGCTAAGTGGATGGAGAGGCAGACTGCAGGGAACAGAAGCTCTGCCACTAGCTAGCTATGTGACCTTAGGCTCCCAGGGCCTCAGTTTCCTCATCTTTAAAATGGGAATAATGGCACCTATCACATGGAGTTGTGGCTGTAATCTGATGCCTGTCAAGTGCTTGGAAAAGTACCTGACCCTTAGTAAGTGCTCAATAGATGCTCAGGGTTTTGATTTTCAGGTGCATATAACAAGGGATGGGAGGGTCAGATGCTGACCTCTGACAGATTCAGGGTTCAGCTCTAAGCGTGGATGTTTATAAGCTGTGTGACCCTGGGCAAGCTACCTAATGTCTCTGAGCTTCAATTTTCTCCTCTGCAAAACCTCCTGCATACATCATGGCTGGTTCCTAGGAAACACTGAACACTGGTAGCTATTAACCATCATATTACGAGCATCATCATCCCCCTTCCCTTGTCCTCGGCCACCTTCCAGGCCAGACGCTCACCCCTCTTACCTCGCTCCTCCTCCTTCTCCCGGACGACCCTCCCCTTGAGGGCTCTGCTCCAGGCTCCCCCGTAGTCCCCCAGCTTGGCTCGCTCATTCCCGTCCTTGCTCTTGAACCAGGGTCCATACCTGCGGGCGATGCTTGAGACTTCTGTGTCCCGGAAGCCTCTGCCCAGATTTAAGTCACCCAGGAAGGTCAGCTCAGCGCCCTCCGCAGGGGCCCCCACAGCGGGGTTGGCCTGGTTCTGGGAGACAGCAGGCTGACCCACAAAACCAGAGTGAAGGAAGACAAGGCTCCCAGCTGTCAGGTAGAGCACCAGGAAGGTAAAGAAACGCACAGGCTTCCTGCGGAAGTACCGCTGGAATTTGCACCAGAGCTTGGCCATAGTGGGATCATTCCGGACTGGATCGCTGGGGCTCAGCTGGGGCTTGGGGGGTGTGGTCCAGGGAGAGAATGGAGGGGGGCTTTGTTTCTCTATCTTCCCTTAGGGATGGAGCCCCTGGGGGTCTTCGGTCTTAAGCCCCCTGTGAAGGTGACTACCAAGTCCAGGGCAGGAGGGCAAGTCCAATGCTTGGCTGACTCCAAGAGAAGTGAGGACAGGGTTCACCAGCCCTCCTGAGGTCAAGGTGAGCTTCTTGGGGCCATGAAAGGGATTCTGAGGTTCAGGGCACTCGGGAGTTGGTTCCATTTTCCTACATTTTGTTCTCTGCCTCAGAATTCCCAAAGAACTTGGAAAATAGCAATCGGAGGAGGATGTTGTGAGGGTTCACAGGCAGCTGGAGTTCGCTTCTTGCCCGTTCTCCGTTGCTCAGGCCTATAGGAGCTTGGTTAATTCATGGAGGGCCTCTTCCCCAGCTGGGGACCAAGCTCTGTCTGTCCACCTGGTGGAGACACAAGCGGGCAGCCTTTCATCTGGTGAAGCGTTAGGGCTCAGGGCTGCCACCTGCAAAAGAGCACAGGTCCAGACATGAGACACCTCCTGGCAGAGGCCGGAATGAGAAGCGTTCTTGAACACTCTCAGGGGAGGGGGGAATGCAGAGTCCAGAGAGGGAGGAAACCAGTGGCCCAAAGAACCCAGCAGTGCTGGGTAAAAGCGACTCCTCCTGGTCCTCGTCTCGGGACAAGCTTTACCTTAGACAAGCTCAGGTCCTTAAGCCCCATTGCTCAGTGCTCACTCATGTCTGACTCTCTGCGACCCCACGGACTGCAGCCCACCAGCTCCTCTGTCCGCGGGATCTTTCCCGCACAAATACTGGAGTGGGCTGCCGTTCCCTTCTCCACGGGATCTTCCCGACCCAGGGATCGAACTGCACCTCTTGCGTCTCCTGACTGCAGGCGGGCTCTTTACTGCTGAGCCATGTGGGAAACCCTTCTTAGGCCCGATACGTCTGCATAGTTGTCAAATACATGCTGATCCATGGGGGTTACTTTAAGTCCAAATGTACTTTGGACTAGGTCTTTGCCAGACTGTCTGCTGGACGTGGCTGATACGGAACTAGATCAAATTTGTTCATTTTTTTCCCCCAAACACATATTTATAGAAGACCTACTGTGTAGCAGGCACGTCCTGCATGTGTGCTAAGTCGCTTCAGTCTGTCCCACTCTGTGGGACCCCATGTAGACTGTAGCCCACCAGGCTCCTCTGTGCATGGGATTTTTCAGGCAGGAATACTGGAGTGGGTTGCCATGCCCTCCTCCAGGCTCTGTTCTAGGTGCTGGAAATAAAGCTGTGAACCCAAGAGACACAGTTCCTTCTCTCACCAGGATCGCGTTGTAAAGGAAGAGTTCAAATCCAGGGTCCCTCTCTTCTATCCAAGGAGGAAAGGGAGAAGGAAGGAAAGCAGAATTATTTAGCAACATACGCACTCACTCAGTATTTATTGCGCATGGCACGCTCTGCTTTGTACTGAGCCTTCTATGTGTATTAATTACTCCTCCCCATGTTCCTACAGGAAGTGACTATTTCCCATTTTAGAAATGAGGAAACTGGGGATACACAGCTGGTGAGTGGTGGAGGTGGGATTGGAACCTAGGATGGTCTGAACACCAAAGCACAGCTCCGAACTCCCACTTTTTGACTGTTTCTCCCACACGGTCAGGGCATCACTTGGGAGTTCCGAGACAGCCCCCGCAGCAGCAGCCCGTCTCCACCTGCTCCCAGTGGCGGCTCATTCTATGAGGGCCCCTCAGAGTGTGGTCCGAGGAGCATCTGATTCAGCATCCCCTGGGAGCCTGGCTACCCATGAAGATTCCTAATCTCTCCAATCGGAATTTCTGGTTGAGGAGGAAACCTGTAGGTGTAACCAGGTGCTCTCAGGTGATAATCATGAGCACAAAGGTTTTGACAACCACGGTTTTTTCAGTAAACAGGATCAGCAGTCTGGAGGAAAATAGATTGTAAATTTAGAAAATGGAAAACAAGAAAAACAGAACTCCATTTGCCTTACGTGGTTTCATATCACCACCAGCAGGGGGCCTCATGACAATCTTGGCCACTGCAAAGGATTCAACTGTCAGCCAGCCAATGGGTGATTTGAATGGTGACAGCCCCTACCAAATCCAGACAGCAGCATGCGAGTTTAACTGCGGGTCAAGGTAGAGTCCAGGGTTCCTCCATATGCCGTCCTATTTATTCAGGAATTAAGTACTGAGCTCCTACAGGCACTAGCTATTGTTGTAAGCACTTGGAACTATTCAGTGAACAAGACAGCCCCAAATGCCTGCTCTAGTGGGGTCAGACTATCTGTTCATCCATCCATCATTCTTCAATCCATTCAGCAGTCCACCTACCCATCCATCCATCCATTAAGTCACAATCTATTCACCTATCCACCATTCATTCTTTAATCTATCCATCAATTCCCCTACCCCTCCATCCATTCATCATTCATCTGCTCATTAATCTGTCCACCCATCCATCCATCACCCATTCATTCATCTATCTATTCATCTGAACTGGAGCAGCCCACTCATTCACCCAGCTCTCCACCCACCCATTCACCCACCCATTCCTCCATTCATTTAGCAACATGTCTTACTGGCCTACCGTGCATGTGCTTGGAAGGCGGAAATAAATAATTTGGAAAAAAAATAATTCGGAGTTGCTGCTTTCAACGAATTCAGAGTTTACTGAGGGAGAGAGCAATTTAAATGATCACCACATCAGATCACTATACGAGAGTTGCTGCTGCTGCTAAGTCGCTTCAGTCGTGTCCGACTCTGTGCGACCCCATAGACGGCAGCCCACCAGGCTCCCCCATCCCTGGGATTCTCCAGGCAAGAACACTGGAGTGGGCTGCCATTTCCTTCTCCAATGCATGAAAGTGAAAAGCGAAAGTGAAGTCGAAATCAGTTGTGTCCGACTCTTCTCCACCCCATGGACTGTAGCCCACCAGGCCCCTCTGTCCATGGGATTTTCCAGGCAGAGAGACAATGATAAATCCCATAGTAGATGTATATATAAGATACAGAACAGAAATTAATATTAAACAGCTGGTGTTTATCGAGCACTTATTATATGCTAGGTGAATGAAGTTGCTCAGTCGTGCCCGACTCTTTGCGACCCCATGGATAGTAGCCTGCACCAAGCTCCTCCGTCCATGGGATTTTCAAGGCAAGAGTACTGGAGTGGGTTGCCATTTCCTTCTCCAAGGAATCTTCCCAACCCAGGGTTCGAACCCAGGTCTCTCACATTGTAGACAGACACTTTACCGTCTGAGCCACCAGGGAAGTCCATATGCCAGATACCGCTCTACAAACGTAATGCTCTGATTTAATCGTCCTATCAACCCAACGAGGCAGATCTAGGTCCATTTCAAAGAGGAGAGGNCCAAGGAATCTTCCCAACCCAGGGTTCGAACCCAGGTCTCTCACATTGTAGACAGACACTTTACCGTCTGAGCCACCAGGGAAGTCCATATGCCAGATACCGCTCTACAAACGTAATGCTCTGATTTAATCGTCCTATCAACCCAACGAGGCAGATCTAGGTCCATTTCAAAGAGGAGAGGAAGGAGGCACGGGACGATAAAGTAACTTGTCCAGGGCCACACAGCTGGGAAGTGGCAGCTCGCTTGTGAGCCTGGGCTTATCTGATTTCACAGCTTGCGTTCCTAACCACGCGTCTATTCTAGCCTTGTATTTCTTTCAGAATATGTAAAAAAAAAAAAAAAAAAAAAAAACTACAGGCATACACCCAGAGAAGAGTGCGTGCACAAAAGTCCCTAGATATCGGCTTACAATGTCAAGGGGTTTCTACACCCAGGGGTAGGAGGCCCCGGGGCTCGTGGGTGCCCCGAGAAGTGAGGGCCTGAGGCTGCCCTGAGGGTAATCAGAGAGGGAGTCCCTCTGGAAGGGGTCTTTAAGCCGGCAGGTCTTGCAGGAAGAGTCAGCTTTCTGGGTGAATAAACAGCAGAGGGACACTTTAGGGAGGAGGAACAGCACATCCCCAGGGCAACGCACTGGGGCCAAGGCAGCCGAGGGGCGTGGTGAGTGAAGCCAAGTTGCTCAGTCATGTCTGACTCTTTGCGACCCCAAGGACTACATATAGCCCACCAGGCTCCTCCATCCGTGGGATTCTCCAGGCAGGAATCCTGGAATGGGTTGCCATGTCCTTCTGCAGGGGATCTTCCCGACCCAGGGAGCGAACCCGGGTCTCCCGCATTGCAGGCAGATGCTTTACTATCTGAGCCACCACAGGAGCTTAGGGCATGGTAGGAAGGCAGTGAAGTGGTGGGTGGGGTCAGACCCTGGGGAGCCTTGAACTCCAAGCCCAGAAGTCTGTGTGGACTATGCTCTAACTGAAGTTCCATGGTCACACCGACACTTTGGAAAGACCAGCCTCTTATCAGCTTAAAAACCTCTGGGCAGTGAGGGGTGTCCCCTGGTATTCCATGTAAATCACGCACATGGCAGAGATTTCCGAAGCTGGGCCAGGATGAAGACCAGCAGCCTTCATGGGAACAGGCGGTGGGGGGGACACCAGCCCTTCCGGAGGCATGCAGGCAAGAGCGTGGACTCTGCAGGCAGAAGGACCTGGGCTCAAATCCCGCCTCTTCCATCCACCACCTGTGTGACGGGGGTAAGACACCTCTTCTCAGCGACCGAGGCTCCTGACCTGTGAAGTGGCCATAAGAAGCTTGACACCCCCCCCAAATAGATTGCTTGGAGGATTGCATTAAAAACTAGGGAGAGCACAGGGGGCTCAGCTTGGTGCTCCGTGGTGACCTCGATGGGTGGGATGAGGGTGTAGGGTGGGAGGGAAGTGCAAGAGGGAGGGGATATATGCACACGTATAGCCGGTTCACTTCACTGTATACCAGAAAACCAAGACGGCGTTGTAAAGCAGCTAGACCCCAATGAAAAAAAATTGTACTATGCATCTGGCACATAGTAGGTGCTCAAGAAAAGCCCTCAGCCCCTCCCCTCCCGTGAGCACACGTGAGCTGCCTTCAGGGCCCCTTGCCGCCGGCAAGCTGCACATCTGCCGCGGGTAAGGAGACAGCAAAGATTTCCTCTGTGTGATCCTTGTGGCTGGATGTCTCTCCGAGGATATTTCTGGGTCCAGTTCCTTTTTGTTGTTCCCTTCCCATTCTTTCATATTTCAGCACATCTTCTCTCTAAGTGGGTGCCAAATGGGTTTTAAGAAGATAATGAGCTCATTAGAAGCTGGCCGGGAACAGAGAGACTGAGGCAGCAGTGTTGCCGGACGTGGGGTTGGGGAAGCGGGGGTGCGGATTCTGAGGAAGGCAGCTCCTCCCGGGGAAGGCGGAGGCGGACTCGAGTTGCCCACACCAAACTGCCAGTGCTGGGAGGTGGAGGAGGGCACCTGGAGGGAGAACGCCCTGGAATCCGAGCCCCATCTAAGTGGGACCCCGTCTGTGCTCTCCCTACGTCAGCCCCATCCTCTGGCAGACGGGAAGTCCCCAGGGAACACTGGTGCAGAAAATGGTGAGAAGAATCAGAGAACTTGATTCACCACGGGTCCCTGCCATGAGCCAAATTCCCGAGTGACAGCCCGAGGGAGTTGCAAATGCAGGGCCCCCTGCAGTGGCATCCTGGGGTTCTCAGCTTCGGGTGGTCCTAGGGTACAGGGGCCCTGCTGAGCCAATCCCACTTCCCCCAGGGAAACTTCTGTCACTCTTGTCCACTCATCATCCCTCCTCTCCCTTCTCTCTCTTTCTTTCCAAGTCTCTCTCCATCTCTCTTTGTCTGTGTCTCTCCAGATAGAACTGGGGAGTGGAACCAACTGCCACTGGTGGGACACTGTGTTTGAAGGTTTTACAAACCTCTCTCCAGCTCCTCCCTCCTGGCAACCTGCAAAGTAGGTGTGATTGGCATCCCCGACTCGACTCCGTAGCTTGTGTATGTCCCACCCTGGGCTGGGGGCACGCCTTGGCCTCCAGCTGTCCCTTCCCCTCTGTTTCCGGTTGTTCATTACAAGCTGGAAGCCAGAATCGCATTAACAAGACTCGACAGGTGTCTTCACCTCTCTGAGCTGCTGTTTCCTCTCAGCAAAGCGGGTAGCCCCTAGAAGTCTCCCTTGCAGGGTCTTGGGAGGATTTGATGAGATCACCCACAGATGAGATCACCAGAGATGGTGTTCCTTAAAAGCTGGCTATCACAGCTTCATCCCTCTGCATTTCACGTGAGACCTGCTCTGAGTGTCAGTTTCCCCATCTGCTGAAAGCGGCACAAGCCCCCTACCCTGCCCCCCTCCCTGGGTTGGCGTGAGTCGCCCTGACAGGGAGGCTGAGAGGCCCCCTTTGCGGGAATGACAGTGTTTGGTTACTGCAGTTCGTGTTTCCAGCCAGAGCCCCAGGGTGTCTAAACACAGCCTATTTTTAGCACCAGAATGAACCTCGGGTGCTGAGCTGCCAAGAATATGATGGGCAGGGCAGAGCTGCCCTGAGGGAAGGGANCGTGAGCACACGTGAGCTGCCTTCAGGGCCCCTTGCCGCCGGCAAGCTGCACATCTGCCGCGGGTAAGGAGACAGCAAAGATTTCCTCTGTGTGATCCTTGTGGCTGGATGTCTCTCCGAGGATATTTCTGGGTCCAGTTCCTTTTTGTTGTTCCCTTCCCATTCTTTCATATTTCAGCACATCTTCTCTCTAAGTGGGTGCCAAATGGGTTTTAAGAAGATAATGAGCTCATTAGAAGCTGGCCGGGAACAGAGAGACTGAGGCAGCAGTGTTGCCGGACGTGGGGTTGGGGAAGCGGGGGTGCGGATTCTGAGGAAGGCAGCTCCTCCCGGGGAAGGCGGAGGCGGACTCGAGTTGCCCACACCAAACTGCCAGTGCTGGGAGGTGGAGGAGGGCACCTGGAGGGAGAACGCCCTGGAATCCGAGCCCCATCTAAGTGGGACCCCGTCTGTGCTCTCCCTACGTCAGCCCCATCCTCTGGCAGACGGGAAGTCCCCAGGGAACACTGGTGCAGAAAATGGTGAGAAGAATCAGAGAACTTGATTCACCACGGGTCCCTGCCATGAGCCAAATTCCCGAGTGACAGCCCGAGGGAGTTGCAAATGCAGGGCCCCCTGCAGTGGCATCCTGGGGTTCTCAGCTTCGGGTGGTCCTAGGGTACAGGGGCCCTGCTGAGCCAATCCCACTTCCCCCAGGGAAACTTCTGTCACTCTTGTCCACTCATCATCCCTCCTCTCCCTTCTCTCTCTTTCTTTCCAAGTCTCTCTCCATCTCTCTTTGTCTGTGTCTCTCCAGATAGAACTGGGGAGTGGAACCAACTGCCACTGGTGGGACACTGTGTTTGAAGGTTTTACAAACCTCTCTCCAGCTCCTCCCTCCTGGCAACCTGCAAAGTAGGTGTGATTGGCATCCCCGACTCGACTCCGTAGCTTGTGTATGTCCCACCCTGGGCTGGGGGCACGCCTTGGCCTCCAGCTGTCCCTTCCCCTCTGTTTCCGGTTGTTCATTACAAGCTGGAAGCCAGAATCGCATTAACAAGACTCGACAGGTGTCTTCACCTCTCTGAGCTGCTGTTTCCTCTCAGCAAAGCGGGTAGCCCCTAGAAGTCTCCCTTGCAGGGTCTTGGGAGGATTTGATGAGATCACCCACAGATGAGATCACCAGAGATGGTGTTCCTTAAAAGCTGGCTATCACAGCTTCATCCCTCTGCATTTCACGTGAGACCTGCTCTGAGTGTCAGTTTCCCCATCTGCTGAAAGCGGCACAAGCCCCCTACCCTGCCCCCCTCCCTGGGTTGGCGTGAGTCGCCCTGACAGGGAGGCTGAGAGGCCCCCTTTGCGGGAATGACAGTGTTTGGTTACTGCAGTTCGTGTTTCCAGCCAGAGCCCCAGGGTGTCTAAACACAGCCTATTTTTAGCACCAGAATGAACCTCGGGTGCTGAGCTGCCAAGAATATGATGGGCAGGGCAGAGCTGCCCTGAGGGAAGGGAAAACAGGAGGTACAGCTTGTCCCAGGGCTCCCTCCCTGGGGGGCGGCCGTCGCACTTCCCCCTCCAGATACAAATATGTCTGGCTGGAAGCCCATAAGGCTGGGCAGGGGCCTGGTTCTCTTTTCACAACTCCCTGAACTTGACCTCAGGGCACAAGCCCAGACACCAGCTGATTCCCTGACCATCCAAATTTGCCAAGAAAAAGATGCTGAGAAATCACGTTTGCGAAAGTTCAACTTCTTCATGTTTCTGGGTAGGAGATCCACCTGGGGACCTCCAAGAAACTGGGAGCTCAGGTCAGTGGTTACCTTTTGGTCTTGACTAAATAATAACAATGTCAGAAACCACTGGCATTGGCTAATACCAAATACACATGAATTCCAGATGAGTGAGCGATTTCAAATCCTAAAAGATGATGCTGTGAAAGTGTTGCACTCAATATGCCAGCAAAAAAACTCAATATGCCAGCCAGGAAAACTCAGCAGTGGTCACAGGACTGGAAAAGGTCAGTTTTCATTCCAATCCCTAAGAAAGGCAATGCCAAAGAATGCTCAAACTACCGCACAATTGCACTCATCTCACATGCTAGTAAACTAATGCTCAAAATTCTCCAAGCCAGGCTTCAGCAATACGTGAACCGTGAACTTCCAGATGTTCAAGCTGGTTTTAGTAAAGGCGGAGGAACCAGAGATCAAATTGCCAACATCCACTGGATCACTCAAAAAGCAAGAGAGTTCCAGAAAAACATCTATTTCTGCTTTATTGACTATGCCAAAGACTTTGACTGTGTGGACCACAACAAACTATGGAAATTCTGAAAGAGATGGGAATATCAGACCACCTGATCTGCTTGTTGAGAAATCTGTATACGGGTCAAGAAGCAACAGTTAGAACTGAACATGGAACAGTAGACTGGTTCCAAATAGGAAAAGGAGTATGTCTAGGATGCATATTGTCGCCCTGCTTATTTATTTAACTTATATGTAGAGTATATAACCTGGGCTGGATGAAGCACAAGCTGAAATCAAGACTGCTGGGAGAAATACCAATAATCTCAGATATGCAGATGGCACCACCCTTATGAAAGAAAGCAAGGAAGAACTAAAGAGCCTCTTGATGAAGGTGAAAGAGGAGAGTGAAAAAGTTGGCTTAAGGCTAAACATTCGGAAAACGAAGATCACGGCATCCAGTCCCATCACTTCATGGTAAATAGATGGGGAAACAGTGGAGACAATGAGAGACTTTATATTTTGGGGCCTCAAAATCACCGCAGATGGTGACTGCAGCCTCGAAATTAAAAGACGCTTACTCCTTTGAAGGAAAGTTATGACCTATCTAGAGAGCATATTAAAGAGAAGAGACATTACTTTGCCAACAAAGGTCTGTCTAGTCAATGCTGTGGTCTTTCCAGTAGTCATGTATAGATGTGAGAGTTGGACTGTGAAGAAAGCTGAGCACTGAAGAATTGATGCTTTTGAATTGTGGTGCTGGAGAAGACTCTTGAGTCCCTTGGACTGCAAGGAGATCCAACCAGTCCATCCTAAAGGAAATCAGTCCTGAATATTTCATTGGAAGAACTGATGTTGAAGCTGAAACTCCAAACCTTTGGCCACCTGATGCAAAGAGTTGCCTCATTGGAAAAGACCCTGATGCTAGAAAAGATTGAAGGCGGGAGGAGAAGGGGACGACAGAGGATGAGATGGCTGGATGGCATCACTAACTCAATGGACATGAGTTTGAGTAAACTCCAGGAGTTGGTGATGGACAGAGAGGCCTGGCGTGCTGCAGTCCATGGGGTCGCAAAGAGTCAGACATGACTAAACAACTTTCACTAGGGAAGGAAAAGGATTAGCGTGCTCTTCACCTAAATAAACTACTTACCCATGGTGTCCGTTACTTGGAATGTACCCTGACTTGTCCAATCTTTTCCTTATCGTTAGATGTGTGAAATATTTCATTTCCCTTCCTTGCACATAAGCAGCGCTATGCTACACCTCCTGAAGGCAGAGCTCCACCCAGACCCCCGGAAGGCAATACAGGACCTCTCATGAATGTGAAGTGTGGGCACGATTACACCCATCTTACAGATGAGCAAGCTAAGGCTCACAGACATTAAGTAGCTTGTCCATGCATTCAGCTAGCAAGAAGTGGGGCATGGATTCAAGGGCAGAACTTAGTCTTAATGCCATGAGGTAATGGCACGCACACAGCAAACCACCAGGAGAGCCAGCCCTCTTTCTCACACTTTGCGTCTCTCCGTTGAATTCCAGCCTCAGAGGAAGGATCCTTCCTGAGTTTGGAGACATCCCTCAGACACCTCTTCTCCAGCTAGATGGACCCCAGACTCCTTTGATCTAAGGTCCTCTCATCCTTCCTGCTCCTGGACCACTCACTTGGCCGGTGAAAGAGTGATGAAATAGTCTGAGAAATAGCCATCATAAATCCCAGTCCCGTGGCTTTCACTCACAGTCTTCAGGAATGGAGAATTTCTTTCACCCAACTAACCCTGGGGAAGAATCTTGCACCCTCATCTGGTGTGTGGACCCCCCTCCCCGGGACACACTCCCCTCTCACAGGTGTGCTAGAGTGCAAGGAGCCGCCCACCATGGGCATGCATAGCCGTTTCTCCAGCTTCTGGCCACTGTGTGAAGCTGCAATGGGCACTCTGTATACACAGATTTACTTCCTGGATCCAAAAACGCAAGACTGCTTTCATCCAAGATTCCACATATTTGAGCATGTGCACACAGGGTGCGCTGTCTCTTGCATCCTCACCCCCCTCCCAGGAAGAGTCTCCAGAACCCCGACTCCCCACTCCCTCGGTTTCCAGGACAGAGACTCACCCACCACTGCCCAGAGCTCACAGCTCACCATCGACGTCCCCTTCCATTCATCTTGCCCAAAACTCGAGAAAATAAATGAGAAGGCAAAGTGCCATTAGCTTAATGGCCTTTAACACCCAGCCATCTGCCATGATGTAATTAAATAAAAAAATCAGAGGGAACATATGGTGCCCATTATGAATAAATATTAAAANACAGAGACTCACCCACCACTGCCCAGAGCTCACAGCTCACCATCGACGTCCCCTTCCATTCATCTTGCCCAAAACTCGAGAAAATAAATGAGAAGGCAAAGTGCCATTAGCTTAATGGCCTTTAACACCCAGCCATCTGCCATGATGTAATTAAATAAAAAAATCAGAGGGAACATATGGTGCCCATTATGAATAAATATTAAAATTTTGTTTCCCTGGCTAAGGACTCCGGCATCTCTTGCTCCACAGGCAAACTTTAGGGCCATCGTCGCTTGTGACAGGGAATCGGGCTGAGCCATAGTGAGAAATGTGAGGAATGGTGTCAGATCTGGGGTAAGATCTAGCTGTCAAACGTTTCTGACTTGAACCTGCCTCAGCCACGGGGTGGCTGTGCGATCTCAACAAGTGGTGTGAGACTCAGTTTCCTCATCTGTAAAATAGGAATGATCCCCTCCGCCTTGTTAGGAAAGTATAAGGGTGAAAGAAGCTAATGTGTTTAAAAGACATAGCAGGGCTTCCCTGGCAGTCCAGTAGTTGAGAATCCGCCTTGAAATGCAGGGGACGCCGGTTCGATCCTGGTCCAGGAAGATCCCACATGCCGCGATGCAGCTAAGCCTGGGAGCCCCAACTACTGAGCCCGCCCGCTAGACCCTGAGAGCCGAAACTACTGAAGCCTGTGTCCCCTAGAGCCTGTGCTCCGTAACAAAAGAAGCCACTGAAATGAGAAGTCTGCACACCGCAACTAGAGAGTAGCCCCTACTCTCCCCGCTCGCCACAACTAGAGAAAGCCTGCGTGGAGCACTGAAGACCCAGCACAGCCGAAAATAAAAAAATAAAATGCATAGCATTCCAGTAACCACACGTGCTAACATTCACTGAGCACCTCCTACGTCACAGAGGTGGACACGACTGGAGCGACTTAGCACACGGGCACGCACGCGTGTGCAAGGCACTGTTCTGTATATCAGCTTGTTGGATCCTTCCAACAATCCTATGTGAAAGATCTCATGTGTTAGCCTCATTTTGCACATGAGACAACTGAGGTTCAGAGAGGTTAAGTCACCTATGCAAGGTCACACAGCTAAGGAACGGTGGAGCAGGGCTCAAACAAAGGCTATCTGGCCTCAGAACGTGGACTCTTAACCAAGGGGACTCGGTAAGAGTTAGTTACAGTTAGTCTTCAAAGAGACACTACACAAAAAGTAGACCCAGTCTAACCAGATGGTCCAGCAATCATGCTCCTTGGTACTTACCCAAAGGAGTCCAGAACTTATGTCCACACAGAAGCCTGCACAGGGAGGCTTATAGCAGCATTGCTCGTAACTGACAAACCCTGCAAGCAACCGAGAGGTGCTTCAGTAGGTGAATGATAAATACACTGTGGTACATCCAGACAATGGAATAATATTCAGTGCTGAAAGGAAATGAGCTATCAAGCCATGAAAAGACATGAAGGAAACTTCAATGTATATTCCTAATTGGAAGGACCAATCTGAAAAGGCTACACACTGTGTGATTCCAACTATCAATATACGACATTCTGGAAAAGCAGAACTGTGGAGACAGCAAAAAGATCAGTGGTCGCCAGGGGTTAGGAGGGGATGGATGCACAGGGGACCTGATGATTTTTAGGGTGAGGATTCTCTTCTATATGATGCCACAATGGTACGTGTAAGTAAGTAAATGTTAGTCGCTCAGCCGTGTCCGACTCTTTTGCGATCCCATGGACTATAGCCCACCAGGCTCCTCTGTCCCTGGGTTTCTCCAAGCAGGAATACTGGAGTGGTTGCCATGCCCTTCTCCAGGGAATCGTCCCAACCCAGGGATCAAGCTCGGGTGTCCTGCATTGCTGGCAGATCCTTTACCATCTGAGCCACCAGGGAAGCCCACTACAATGGTAGCTACACATTGCAACTTGCCAAACTCTACGAATGTACACCAGCAATGAACCCTAAGGTAAATTATCAATTTTGGGGAAAAACAACGCGTCCACGCAGGTTAGTCAATTATAAACAATGTCCCACTCTTCCGGGGGATGTTGATGGTGCGGGAGGCCATCTGAGGAGGGGGGCAGGGGATACATGGGAAATCTCCCAACTCTCTGCCAAATTGTGCTGTGAGAGTAAAACTCCTCTAAAAAGCAAAGTCAATTTTTTTTTTTAAGGGGAGGTACATCCGCTGGATTATGGAAAAAGCAAGAGAGTTACAGAAAAACATCTATTTCCGCTTTATTGACTATCCCAAAGCCTTTGACTGTGTGGATCACAATAAACTGTGGAAAATTCTGNGCAGGAGGAGAAGGGGACGACCGAGGATGAGATGGCTGGATGCATCACTGACTCGATGGAGGTGAGTCTGAGTAAACTCCGGGAGTTGGTGATGGACAGGGAGGCCTGGCGTGCTGCAATTCATGAGGTCGCAGAGTCGGACACGACTGAGCGACTGAACTGAACTGAATCACATGCTTGAAAAGGCATGGGCCCATTGGAGTAGCTGTCAGGGAACCGTCTAAACTCTGAGCTGGGGAGAAGGGAAAGAATTGCAGGAAGGGACAAGGGTGTGGCGGGGAGAGAAAGGTCATGATGCACTGTCACTTCTGGGCGCCCCTGGTGGCTCAGTGGCAAAGAATCCTCTGCCAATGCAAGACTCAGGTTTGCTCCCAGATCTGGAGGATGCCACACGCCACAGGATGACTAAGCCCATGCACCACAGCTACTGAGCCCAGCACGGTCAATACATAAACAAATAAGTAATGTATATATTTATATATATGACAGTTCCCCTTTTCCAGTGGTTTGATGAAGGGTCACCCAGTCCACTGGTCTTCCCTGTCAGGTGGTTGGCAGCTCTCCTCTGAGCCCAGATCACTTTCTTCGCCAAGAGGGACTTTGAGAGAAAGGCCCCAAATCCCTATCATTAAGCCATCTGGAGTCATCCTTCTCCCTCCAGGAGCTGCTGTGTGGTGGGTCAATTAGTGTGTATTTGCATAGAGGTCCTTAATAGGCTGCTAATTGTCTGGGGGAGAAAATAGATGGCTCTGCCGGTTCTGGGCAGACTATTTACCCAGAGGGGCCAGCCTCCAGGGGGTGGCAGAGAACCCTGGAGAAGGAGGGAGGGGAGGGGCGAGATGGGCTGGGGGGGGAGTGAACTGAGTGAGATATCACCGACTGGGNTCCTTAATAGGCTGCTAATTGTCTGGGGGAGAAAATAGATGGCTCTGCCGGTTCTGGGCAGACTATTTACCCAGAGGGGCCAGCCTCCAGGGGGTGGCAGAGAACCCTGGAGAAGGAGGGAGGGGAGGGGCGAGATGGGCTGGGGGGGGAGTGAACTGAGTGAGATATCACCGACTGGGGTGCAGGAAGGAGTAGGATCGTGTGAATCTTTTGCTTTAGTTTGTGTGTGTGTGTGTGTGTGTGTGTGTGTACACTGGTTCCTAAGGCAAAATGCATTTCTCCCTGTAGGTTCATAAAAATCATCTGAAGGAGAATTAGCTAGGGAGAGCTTCTTTGGGTGGAGTGGTTGCAGAAGAACCTACAGAGTAGAAAGCGTTTGAGCAGAGACCTGAAAGATGAGGAGGCAGCCACAGAGGATCTGGGGCCAGGCTCTTCCGGACAGAGGGGGGAAGGGACGCTGAACACCCCGGGGACCTGCACTGGGGTGGGGTCGGTGTGCAGAGAGCAGGGACTGGGCAACGAGCTTCCATCCTGCAGCGGCCGTGGATTCTGCTCAGGACTGTTTCCAAACTGCAGGGTGACCCATCCCTCGGGTTTACAACATGGGGATGGAGCTGAAGGAGTCCCCAAAGGAGCCTCCCTGCCGCAGCGGGGCATGGCCCTGCCTCTGTGGCTCAGGGAGGCTGAAAGCGTAGCCCAGGGTCACACGGCCAGGCCAGGGCTGTGTTGGCTCCAGGTTTCTTCCCCGTGTGCCCACGCCGTTCCCTGCCAGCCCCCATCACCCCCTGCCCAGCCATGACTAGTGACTCGCTACTTGCAGGCTCCATGCTGGCCATGGAGGTTTAAGCTCTAATTTAGAAACAATGACGGCTCCCAGTAGCTGCTCTTCTGAGAGAGGAATTTTCCACCAGGGGTTTCCCCAGCAAGAAACATTGTCCCCACCCTCCAATCAAGCAAGTCTAGTTTTTCTGTCTAAGCCAGTGCACAGATGTGTGTGTGTGTGTGTGTGTGTGTGTGTTGGAGGGAGGGGTCTCTGCCCACGGCCCACCTGTGTGGGTTCAAGTTCTCTTCCACCATGGGACACTCAGTGCCCTTGGAGGGGCCGCCAGCCCCTGCAGCTGGCTCAGAGCAGGTCTACTAGGTGGCATCAGAGCTGGAAGGAGGACCGTTCACAATCCCCAGGCCGCTTCCTTACTGACAGATGAGGAAACTGAGGCTCAGAGGGGAAAGCAGAGGGACTCCCCACAGTCATCCAGTCCCAGACCCGGACCTGAAGCCTTGGCACCTTCCTTAGGAAGGAAAGAAAGTGGATAGACTATTACTATTACTATTTATGACACACCTTCTATGTGCCAGCCCCTCCATCTAACCCGCGTCATTGACTCTCCCCAGGGGCTCTGTTCGGCAGGTTGGTTTATTCTCACTTTACAGATGAGGCAGTCGAGGTGGGGAGGGTCAGCCCACACTCCAGAAGGCAGAGCCGGGGAGCAGCAGCCTGAGACTCTAACCCGGGCCCGCCCCACTCTGGCACATCAATCATAACTTCCTGCAGCAGTGTCCGCCTCTGCCCTCGGCAGAGAGAGTGGCTTGATTCGGAAGTCCTCACAGTCCAAGGCCTTTCTCCAGGGAGTCTGCTCAATCACCTGGCAGTGCTTCTTGAAGCTCCTCAGCTGGGAATGAGGGAAAGGAGCCCCTTCTAGAAGGCCCAGGGGTCCCCAGGCCCCTAGGGTATCTTCACCACATCCTTCAGTGGCCCAAGGAGTTCTGGCGTCCCACACAGACAACCACTGCCTGAAACTGACCAAGGCTTCAGCCTCTCGAAGTCTTCTTCTCACCTCTGAGAAGGTGGCACACGACCATACATGTGCAAGTGCCAATACAGACGCACATGTGTGAACTCGGGCATTCCCCACCCCCCCCAACCCCGCAGCATGTACACACGCATGCCCATCCCTGTCGGTCCATCCCCATGCCTGCACAGGGCAGGCATCCTTCAATCCACTCCGCAAGTGAGCTCAGA
The DNA here is from genome assembly GCA_006410615.1 of Neotragus moschatus. Lineage (NCBI taxonomy): Eukaryota > Metazoa > Chordata > Mammalia > Artiodactyla > Bovidae > Neotragus > Neotragus moschatus. The sequence continues at coordinate 2,453,538 of SJYA01002485.1, read as the reverse complement.
GGGCGCTTGAGGACTTGCCCAAGAAACAGGTTCAGTGTTGCAGGTAAAACAAGAAATGGAAGCTTCCCATTTGGCCCAAAGATCGTTTCTTAACCCCTGGGAAGGTCAAGAGCCTAAATCAGAGCATATCTTCAAAAGTCTAGGCCAGAGTTTCTCAAGCTCAGCACCACTGACACTGTGGATACCGGACAATTCCTTGCCGGCAGGGGTGTGGAGGCCATCCTGTGTATTGTAGGGGTTGGTGTCTCTGGCCTCCGCCCATTAGATGCCAGCGTTGTCCCCCCAACAGCTCCACCCCGCCCTCCAAGTTATAACAATGGAGAATGTCTCTAGACAGTGTTCTAGATTTTGGCCGTGGGAGTAAAGAGAGGTGTGGATCAGAATACCACTCTTAGCCCATCTGACTCCAGCTTCACAAAGTTGTCACCTCTGCTTCTAAAGCTTAATTCTAGATTTTATCCTAGCGCTCTTTCGTAAGGCTCTATGAGAAGGCCCCATGCTAGGACCCCTGACCTCCAGCATTCTGTGCTGGGATTCCAGGGTCAGTTTCAACGTTGGCAGGTTCTCTGGTTCCGAAATTCTTTTCTGAGCCCCTGAGATCCTATCTCCTCCCGTGTCAAGGCTGAAACTCTCCCTGGGAGACGGCCATGCCTCGCTGCCTTCCAGCAACCAGGGTGAAAGATACGCCTATGAATTATATATTTTCTGTCATCCCTTAATTGCTTAGCAATTATAGACTACCAAGGGTCATGTACCCGGAGCAAGAACCTCCCCTTCGGCAGAGGAAAAACAGCTGGATGGAAACTCACCAATGTACATAAAGACGTTACCTCTTGAAGGGTAGGTGGAGGAGTGGTTTGGTTTTGTTTTCTTCATTTTTTTAATCTTTAAATTAATTTAATTTAATTTAATTTTTTTTTTCCACAGTCAGTTGGGGTTCAGAGAAAGAGATGGAGAATGCATGCGCTTTGATGTCAGTAAATCCCATGGACAGAGGGGCCTGGCTGGCTGCAGTCCATGGCATCGCAAAGAACTGGACATGACCGAGACTCACACACACACACACACACACACGCACGACTTGGGCTGGAATCTTGGCTTTATCACTTAGTAGCATTGAGAAGGTGAGGAAGCCACTTACCTTTTCTAAGCTGTGGGTTCCGCACTCATAGAATGGGGTGGAGATGGCGGTACCCGCTGCTGGAGTTTAGAGCGTTCGTTCACGTAATGCATGTAACGCGCTTAGCTGGGAGTCAGGCGCGTGTGTGGGTGGACCGAACCCAGGTCTCCCGCATTGCAGGCAGATTCTTTACCAGCTGAGCCACAAGGGAAGCCCAACACAGTCACAATGACTGCTAGCTTCATTTTTGACCCAACCCAGGCAGCTATGGATGGCACGGTGGCGGGCATGTGGGTTCTGCACTATGTTAGTAGTTCTGCTGTGTCCTGGGGAGGGCACGTCCCCTCTCCGAGCCCTCTTTACACGTCTCTTTTCCTGATATGTAAAATGGGCAGAAACATGCCACTTCTCAAGGTCTCTCACAGGCATTTGGTGCCAACAGGCGTGCCCGGCTATTATTACTCCATTCCGGAGGGTTGGCGGGCACAGAGCCAGGGGGTGTGGGACTGGGGGCAGAAGCTGGAACTGGAGGCGGCATCTTATCTCTCAACTCATTTCTGGTTCTTCCACAGCACAGCCGCCCCTCCCACCCCACCAACCCCAACATTAATAGGTCGCTGCTGTCATGATGTCTTTAAATTTAGAACACCCCCCCCCACACACACAAACACGCATCCACCCACACACCCCCAGGAATAAATCTGCCAGGGTGGGAGAGAGGAAGGTCTGTCTCATTACAGACCTTCCTCATTACAAGAGGAAGAGGGAGGCAGTTTGATGCCGGAGGCTGCAGCAGCCAGGGTCTCGGGGTAGGGAAGCTCCCCTCCTCCCTGCCCCGAGTGCTGGACAGGAGGTCGTGGTGCTCGGATGCTCACCTCCTGGGGCCCACCAGCAAGGCCAGTCCAGGGAAGGAAGGGGTGGACTAGGTAACCACGAGGGTCTGCGGGCTTGAATCTGGACATCCCTGCAGGCAGGCTGGGTGCCCTGGGTCAGATGTGCAGCCTCTCTGAGCTGGAGTTTCCTCATCTATAAATGAAAATTTTGTGGGGTCGTCTTCAAGGGCAGGTGACCCGTGTGGTCCTGCAGGGCTCTACACTAGGTTTTAGCTGTCTGCTGTCACTATCTTGAATTTCTTAATAATTTTTGAACAAGGGACATTTTCGTTTCGGCATCTCCCTTCCCTTCATCTTCCTGCTCCATCTTGCAAACTCATTCTATGACTGTGTGGGCCAGGGCAAGTGGCTTACCCTCTCACCTTCAGTTTCTCCTTTGTAAAGCACAAAAACAAAAACGGACTTAAATTTTCTCTGGCTCCACTTAGTGTTCCCCCAACCCTCTCCCCTGGCCATTCAAACTACAATGCACTCTTCATTCATTCATGCAGCCATTCAACAAACATTCGCTGAGTGCCAACCCCCTGCCAAGCCAAGGTTTGCCATACAGATCTGCCTGAATTAGCAGATCTATATGGAGGGTTTATCCTGCACAAATTTCACAAATGCATCATCTCTGGGGGTAAAAATGTCTCCTTCCTCATCTCAAAACAACATTGCTCTGATCCACAGGAGCCCAGGATTCTCCCCCCAACTCCAGTCTGGCACATTTATACAAAGGAGTACTACTCAGTCATAAAAAAGAAAAAGAACAAACTATTGATAGACATTTGGGACAGTACTGATGACTCTCCCAGACATTATGCTGAGAGCAAGAAGCCAGACTCAAAAGGATATATGGTTCATATACATGATATTCTAGAAAAGGCTAAGGGAGAACAGATCGGTGGTCAAGGGCTAGAATCAGGGAAGAAAATGCCTGCAAGTGGGCACAGAGGAACTTCTGAGGGTAACAGAAGCTTGCATGTCTTGACTCTGCTGGTGGCTTCATGGCGGAATGCCTTTGTATGGTTTTTTGTTTGTTTGGTTGGTTGATTTACTTTTTTGTCTCACCGAGCGGCATATGAGACCTTAGTTCCCCCGCCAGGTATCGAACCCTGGCCTCCTGCAGCAGAAGCACCGAGTCTTAAGCCCTGGATCTCCAGAGAAGTCCTTGAATGCATTTGTTAAAAAGTCCCAGAGATATAAACTACAATGGGTGGAGTTAACTGTAGGCAAATGATACTCAATAAGAGACATAAAAAACAAACAAACAAACAAAAAAACCCACTGTGCTTTTTCCTGCAATGCCAGCTGAGCTCCGAACGGAAGAGATGCTTCCCAGAGAATCAACACCTGCTCACCTCTCGTCCTGGGCCCCTGGGATGTTCACCTGGCGGGAAGGGATAGCTCAGCCAGGGCAGGGACAGCTCCCAGGAGCACCAGGGCTCCCACGTGACCCTCATCCCATTGCCTGCTCCGAGAACAAGAACATTCGGGGTTATTTTTGCTCTGAGAAGTACCAGCCACAGGGTACTTTCTCTGCAGGCAGTCGCCACCCCCTGCTGTGTTTACATAAAAACACATTTGCACAGGGTTTTGTTTTTACATTTGCCTCAGAGGCCTGGAGTCTATTAAATGCGAGGAGGCCTGACGATCTGGCTGGAAGCAGCTGATGGGAGAGGGCAGGCTGAAGGAAGATGCTCATGGCCTGCATTTCCTCCCCAGTCCCAGGGAGCCCTGGGTCTCTGTGCAGAGGTGATAAAGGGCTCACTGAACTCACTTGTGCATGCACCTGGCATTTCTCAACCTCGGCCCCACTGACATTTGGGGCTGGGTGATTTGTTGTTGAGCGGGGCTGCTCTGTACATCGCAGAGTGCTCAGAAGCATCCCTGGCTTCTGCCCACCAGCATCCTTCCAGTTGAGATGACCAAAAACATCTCCAGTTCAGTTCAGTCGCTCAGTCATGGACTGCAGCACGCTAGGCTTCCCTGTCACCAGCTTCTGGAGTTTGCCAAATGTCTCCTGCAGGGCAAAACCGCCCCCACTTGAAAACCACTGGCACACACAGGAAGATACACACACACACAAGCTCAGCTCAGGAACTCTCCGCCTTTCAACACCCACCTAAAACGAGCGCCGACGCTGTCTCCCACACCTCTCTCTGCCTCCCTGGCTCTTTCCCCAGTGCCTGGCATGCAACGTTCGAGAGGCTCGAAGGCGTTTTGTGGGATGAGCAAACCATGGCGGCGCAACGGATACTGATGGCCACCGGCTTCCGTGGCTTGGAGGGCACGGTCCGGCATTCCAACTCTGGCCACCGTGCGGGTTTGCACCACGTGCCAGCCTGTTCCCACATCACCTCACCCGGCCCACAGGTCGAGGTCCACAACTGCCTCTATTTTCCATGTAAGGAAACTGAAGCACTCAGCTAGCATGTGGTAGAGCTAGGACTTACGGGCTTCCCTGGCGGCTCAGTCAGCAAAGAATCCGCCTGCGGTGCAGGAGACCCGGGTTCGATCCCTGGGTCGGGAAGATCCCCTGGAGAAGGGAATGGCTACCCACTTCAGTGTTCTTGCCTGGAGAATCCCATGGACAGAGGAGCCTGGTGGGCTACAGTCCATGGGATTGCAAAGAGTAGGACACGACTGAGCAGCAAAGCACGCATGCACCCTGAGCTGGGATTTAAGGCTAGAAATGTCTGTTGCCAGGGCCCACTCTCTTAATTATCACACTCCATTTAAGGCACTTGCAGCCTTAAATATTCTTTAAGGATGGGATGGGAAATAGTGACAATGATTTCCTCCTTAACCAAACTCTGCACAGGCTCCCCGGAACTCTTGTTCACATAGATATCTCTCTTTGTTGTTTAATCGCTAATTCATGTCTGACTCTCTGTGACTCCGTGGATTGCAGCACGCCAGGCTCCTCTGTTCTCTGCTGTCTCCAGGACTTTGCTCAAATTCGTTTCCATTGTGACGGTGATGATATCTAATCATCTCATCCTCTACCACCCCCTTCTCCTTTTGTCTTCAATATTTCCCCAGCGTCAGAGTCTTTTCCAATGAGTTGGCTCTTTGCATCAGGTGGCCAAAGTATTGGAGCTTCAGCTTCAGCAACAGTCCTTCCAATGACTGTTCAGGGTTGATTTCCCTTGGGATTGACTGGTTTGATCTTCTTGCAGCACAAGGGACGCTCAAGAGTCTTCTCCAGCACCACAGTTCAAAACCATCCGTTCTTTGGTGTTCAGTCTTCTTTATGGACCAACTCTCACATCCATCCAATTTACCTTGATTTATGGACCAAATATTCCAGGTTCCTAAGCAATATTGTTCTTTACAGCATCAGACTTTCCTTTTACCACCAGACACATCCACAGCTCAACGTCATTTCTGCTTTGGCCCAGCTATTTCATTCTTACACGAGCTATTAGCGGTTGCCCTCTGCTCTTCCCCAGTAGCACATTGGACACCTTCCAGTCCAGGGGGTGATCTTCTTCCCTTGTCATATCTTTTTGCCTTTTCATACTGTCCATGGTGTTCTCCAGGCAGGAGTACTGGAGTGGGTTGCAATTTCCTTCTCCTGCTGCTGCTAAGTCACTTCAGTCGTGTCCGACTCTGTGTGACCCCATAGACGGCAGCCCACCAGGCTCCCCTGTCCCTGGGATTCTCCAGGCAAGAACACTGGAGTGGGTTGCCATTTCCTTCTCCAATGGATGAAAGTGAAAAGTGAAAGGGAAGTCACTCAGTCATGTCCGACTCTTTGCAACCCCATGGACCGCAGCCCACCAGGCTCCTCTGTTCATGGGATTTTCCAGGCAAGAGTACTGGAGTGGGGTGCCATCGCCTTCTCCGATTTCCTTCTCCAGTGGACCGCACTTGATCCATGGAGGCTGATCACCCTGTGATCCATGAAGGGGAGGTATCTCTGCATTGACCAGTTGTAGTGAGGCTCCTGTGAAGTCAGTTTAGCAGAATTCCCATCCTCCATGTCGGCTCTAATTGGGTTTCTCCCCCTCTACCATTCCCCAGGTAATGTCAGATCACCTGACCTGCCCGCAGCCCTGCCTTCAATCCTGTTAGGTTGGTTCAGTCAGAATCCTCCCCAGTCCCTTTCTGTAATTTTGTAACTTTCCACCCACTGACCATCCCGCTATGCCTGGCTGACCTTACTGCTTGGTTGTATACGCCCGCTGCCTGGCCAACCTTACCGCTTAGTTGTGTACGCCCGCTTGCCCACGTTGTATTCCAAGTTGAGCTAGTTCTCTCCAGAGCTCTCTTTGCTCCTATTGCAATAGTCCTGAACAAAATTTGCCTTTTCCACCTCAGCTACTCTCCAGCTCTGATTTTTCTTTAACAGTAGATCCAGACACATATATCTACACACATGGGGGAGGGAATGTGGTTGAAAAGCAGAAAGTCAAGATTAACATGATAAGGAGTGTGGATTTAGGTGCAGGACCTGCCAGCGTCCAGATCCCTCTTGGCCGCTTACCAGCCCTGTGAACTCAGGCAAGTGGCTGGGGCTCATTTCATCATTTGTACATGGGGACCGTGACAATAACACAGGACAGGATTTGTGTGAAGCTTAAATGAGATAATGCTGTGAAGTCCCAGCTGTCCTGCACGTGCTCAGTCATCTCCAGCCCTAAGGGACTCCATGGACGGCAGCCTGCCAGGCTCCTCTGTCCATGGGATTTTCCAGGCAAGAGCACTGGAGCGGGCTGCCGTTTCAGATCCCTCCAGGGCACGTTCCAGACCCAGGGCTCGAACCCCAGTGTCCTGCACCTCTGGCATTGGCAGGCAGATTCTTTACCACTAGCTTCACCTGAGAATTCCATGGAAAATAGCCTGAGCTCAATAAATATTGGCTGGATAGATACATTCAATAGGCTTTGGGGGAGAACAGTCCCAGAGAAGGTGGAAATCAGAAGGAGAGGTGGCTTTACATCAAATCACCCAGCAAGGCAAGGGTGTTTGAATCCCAAAGAGTCCCCACTATACACACACACACACACACACACACTCACACTCACACACACTCACACACACACACACACACACACACACCGTAAGAGCTGGTTACTCCCCAGTGGCCTCCTGCCCTTCTGATTGGACCGAGCAGAAGTCCACTGTGCATGTGCTGGCCATTGACAGGCTGCCTGGGTGGGCAAGAGGCCCCTGCAGGTCCCTGTACCATAGGAGTCAGAAGGCTGCTGACCCCCGGAAACTGTGGAGCCTAATTCAGCATCCCTTGACCCCCTTCTCAGCAGACGTGTGCTGAATGCAGGCAACTCTGACCTGACCTCAACTGCGACTGCCCTTGTGGGAGCTGCCGAGAGGCACCGCGATCCCTCCCAGGTCTGACCAAGGGACAGGACAAAGGGGGGCCTCTGAGCCATCAGCCATAGAAGGTTCTGCTCCTCCGCGTTAATTCAAGAGCATCCACAGCTCCTGCTGAGCAGCTGAAGAGCTCTCTGGAGCCTCTTTTCAAGTGAAAACAGTCATTTGCAAGAGCTCACGATGCAAGGAGCAGACGGAATGGCACAGTTGCACTACAGCCAGCCTTTCTCACAGCCCAGAGCCTGTGGAGCCACTTGGAGGAACAGCAGCTGCCGCGGGCTGGTGGGAGGGTCTGGGGACACGGAGGAGGGCCCGTCTCCACAGCTCCCCAGAACAAGCCAGGGCTTTCACAGCAAAGGGGCAGCAAGCATGTCATGCCTGGTGCGTTTGTTTCCTAGGGCGGCTATAACAAATTGCCAAAACTAGGGTGGGGGCTGCTTAAAACAAGAGGAATTTAGGCTCTCAGAGTTCTGGAGACCAGACGTTCCAAATCCAGGAGTCAGCAGGAGGCTGGATTAGTTTCTTGTGGAGGTTCTGAGGAAGAATCTGTTCCATGCCTCTGTCCTAGCTCCTGGTGGTTGCTGGCCCTCTCTGGCATTCTTTATACGGTAGAGGCAATACTCCAATCTCTGTTGCCAGCTTCAAATGCGTTCATTCTCTCTGTGTGTCTGTTTCTTCTTTTTTTAAAAAAATTATTTATTATTATTATTGTTTTTGGCTGTGCCGGGTCTTTGTTGCTGTACGAGTTTTTCTCTAGTTGGGGCAAGCGGAGACTACTCTCCAGTTGCGGTGCAGGAGCTTCTCACTGCAGTGGCGTCTTTGTTGCTGAGCGTGGTAGGCTCTAGGCACATGGGCTCCATAGCTGCAGCTCCTGAGATCTAGAACACAGACTCAGATCTGTACGTGCACCACTGCGGTGCACGGGCTTAGTCGCTCCCTGGCATGTGGGATCTTCCTGGGTCAGGGATCAAACCCATGTCTCTTGCGTTGGCAGGCAGATTCTTTACCACTGAGCCCTCAGGGAAGCCCAGTTTTCTCTTCAGTCATCGAATTAGGGCCCCACTTGAATCCTGTGTGGCCTCATCTTAACCAATGACACATTTCCAAATAAGGCCCTGAGGTTCTAGGTGGAGGTGAATTTGGGGGAGGACACTGTTCAGCGTAGCAGGTACTGAATGTCACTCCTGCCACTTGCAGCTGAGTGACGGTAGACACGCGACTTAACGTCTCCGCTCCTCTTTCCTCATCTTTAAAAAGCAATAACGACAGGCTTATTGTGACGATTGGATCCGTTGCTGCAGTAAACCGAGCGGCTCCAGGCACAGACCCTGGAGCCGATGACCCGCTACCTGCTTGCTGTGAGACACTGAGCAGGTTGCCTACACTCTTGGGTCGTCTACTCCCCTGTCCATAAGGGTGAGGAGACTGAAAGATATTATGGCTCTTCTCTCCCTCCATAGTTCCTAAAACTCCTCAAAGGCACTACAGGGGTCCAAGGGATCTCTTAGGATTTCCAAAGCCTCCCAAATTATACTTTAATCCACAAAAAATGGTACAACTCTGTGTTTGTTTTTTGTTTTTTTTTACTGGAATTGGATTGACTCAATGTCAGAGTCCACTCATTCTCAACACAAGTAGGATTTTCCATCAACAATTATTGCTCCAATACTTACTTTTAATTTAGTGAAAAAAGTATTTAAAATCATGAAGCTTGTTCAAGAAACAAAACCCAGACACAGATAACAAGACAGTCCTTGGGTCTGGAGAGGTTTGGGCTCCATGGGGTTGGCTGATATCAGTTAAAATGAACAATGTTAACGGCTCTTAGTTATGAAATATTCACTTCATACCAGGCATTTTATTCACCCTTGTCCACAACACCTCTCATTTACCCATGAAACAACCCTACGAGGCAGGGACTCTTGTTAACTTTACAGGAGAGGGAACTGAGGCCCAGAGATGGGCAGTGACTTGCTAAAGGTCACACAGGTGCTCAGGGGCTAAGTGGGGGTTTGAATTCAGGTCTCTTTGACTCGAGGGCTGAAGCTGTTAACCAAGCTGTTAAGTGCCTGGTTGACTACGAGCTCTAGAGCAGAGAAATACAATGCGAGCAGAATGCATAACTCAAAATATTCTGAAGCCACGATAAAAATGGTCAAAAGAAACAGGTGAAATTAGTTCAACAGAGTACTTAATTTAACCCAATACGTCTAAAATATTGTCCTTTCAACACAAATATAAAATAATTTATCAGTGAGATATTTTATATTCTGGGTTTTGTTTTTGTTTTTGAACATGAAGACTTCAAAATCTGGTGTGCATTTCACACGTGCAGCATGTCTCAGTTCAGTGGCTGCCATAGCGGATGGAGAGGCTCAGGAGAGCTGAATCTCGGCTATGGATTTGCAGAGCTGGAAAAACTATCTAGATTCATCAGTTTCCAACCAAGAGGCATCACCGCTGCAGCTCGGTGGCCTCCTCATGTGGGAGGGAAGAGAGGTGAACAGTTCGTTTCTCTGGCACCCAGACTAGTGTAGGTACCAGGTGACTCATTCCATGGACCCAAAAGCTCCAGCCTCTTCGTCCGAACCCCACCCTGTGGGCAGCTCCAGGCCACCCCAACTGTGACCTCTCTGGGAGCTGACTGAGCCCAGCTTGTTCTGGAGCCAATCTGGGCTCCTGTGGGCCCCTGAGCCCAGCCTAAGCCCAGGAGTCTGGTGGATCAGAAACAGCCCTGCAGAAACAGCTAAGACAGCTCCTGGAGGCCGACGGGACTGAGAGTCTATGCCTGGCTTTGAACCCCAGCTCAGCCACTCCTAGCTGGCAGAAGTTGCCCACTGTAACACTGGTGCCTTCATAGTAGCGCCTTCTTCACAGAGTTGGCAGGAGGGTCAAATTGATGCAGAGAAAGTAAAGGGACCAAATAGGTGATTAAATAGTTAATCTCACTAGGGGATCGTAGGTAGAAAAAAACATGGGAGACCCCTGTAAGTTAAGGATTACTCAGGAACGCAGGCTTGCTTAACCGCAAAGCCAAGCAGCTTCCTGAGCGACGAAACCACGAGAAGCACAGGACGTGCCCCCAGACGATGAAACTATGGCGGCGTGAGACGCGAGCCTGCCCAGCGAGCTCAGTGAGCTCGGACAAGCTCTCTGCGCAGATTAGCCGTTGCTCAGTTGCTAAGTTGTGTCTGACTCTTGCGACCCCATGACTACAGCCTGCCAGTTTCTCTGTCCGTTGGATTTTCCGGGCGAGAATACTGGAGTGGGGTGCCATCTCCTCCTCCAGGGGATCTTCCCAACCCAGGGATCGAACCCAGGTCTCTGGCACCTCCTGCACTGGCAGGCCGATTCTTTACCACTGTGCCACCTGGGAAGCCCCTCTGCACACATAAGAAACAATAATTAGATTGCCAGTGTAGGGACAAGGAAACTCACCTCCTCAACCTGGAGGAGGAACCGATGGTAGAAGCATGACGTCTACTCAAGGAAGATAAAAAAGCTCTTCTCCCCCTCCCCACTTTTCCTGTGACTACAAAACCTTAGCCCAGTAAGTTCTTGGGGCACAGCACCCCGTCACGCACCTGCTTATAAGCCTCACAAGTGTCCTATTCTAATAAATCACTTCTTATCTATTGCTTTGTCTCTCACTGAATTCTTTCTGCACCAGGACATGAAGGACTGTGGTACCAGAGTTCTTCAGGGTCCCCCAAAATGACACCCAGTGGTTTCAAAACGAGGAACTATAAGAATCACTTTTGTCTCCTATCCACTTATGTCAAACTACATTGACTACATTACAGAGAAATGCTATTTTCCTCCCCATTTTACAGATGCAGAAACTGAGGCTCTGAAAGATGAACTCCCTTGCCCAGCATGACACAACTAGCCAATGATGGATTCAACGAGGAGGTTGTGAGGATGGAATGAATTAGTAAAATAAATGGGAGCACTTCAAAGAGGGCTGGGTACACAGTATGAACTCAGTAGACTTCTTGCTCCCATCACCATCATCGTCACCATCCTCACCGTCATGGTCGCCGTCATCAACATCGTGGCTGCCACCGTCTCTGTCACTGTCTGCCTCATCTTCTGCCTCCCCATGTGTGTTCTGAGCACAATGCACAGTGTCGGGCTCAGAGCTGCCAAGCCTACCCTGATCCTGAGCAAGTTTCTTAACCAGGTTAAGCACACACACACACCCCCTTACTCCTAGGGCATTTTCTTTCGCCAAAGAATGCTGTACCAGACAACTTTGAGAATGCCTTTAGGGAGAGGAAAGTAAGTCATGCACCGCAGGTCTTGTGGAATTTATTCTCTCCTCCTAGCACAAGAAGGCTCCAGGAGAACAGCCTCCACGTTTGGCCTCTTGGCCACCCGCGGGGGAAGCTGCCAAGTGAAATGACCTCCCTCGGGTCTTTGATGGGCCAAACAGAAGGGGTCTTGTTTGGGGCATTTTGTTTACTTACTGCTAGCACTGCTGCCAACCAAGTTTGTACAGAGTTGCCGCGGGTCAAGGTCTGGGCAGAGCCTGAGGCCTGGGCTGCCTCCCCTCCCACCCAGGGAGGTAGCCTCTTGACAGCTTTTCCATCCCTTCACCCTGACTCCACAAAGCCCATCAGCCCACGTCTTGCTCCCCTCCCCAGGCTGCTCTTCTAATTAATTCTTCAGAGCCAGTGACACCAGGGTGATAATGAATTTATGCACAGGTATTTGCATGTTAGTGGGGGGTCTTCCAGAATTTCAAGGCTCTGGGTGGGTGGGAACTGGAGAGAGTAGAAAATGAAATTTCAAAGAAGGGAAGTGATTTTTAGCGCCACTCAAACTGTTGCACGGGAAGCCTCCCACCCCCAGTTCACACTGGCCTTGCAAACTTGACATTTCTCTTGAGACCTGTGGATAATTTAATTGTGCAATTCTGGGCTCTCAACAGAACTAGGGGAATTCCCCAGAACACACTGAACTGGGACATTTGTTCAGCATAGTCCATTGAGCATCTGACTTAAGCCAGGCACGCTTCTAGATGGTGAGGTGGAGGAGGGACTGAAATGAAACTCTGGTTCTGTGTATTTTAAATGATAGGGAGCAGAAGCTTGATTTTGCTAGCTTGATATTCTACGTGATTTTCAGAACCATTATTCTTTTAAGCCAGCATTTACTGAGGCTGGCCATGGGTTAAATGCTTACAAAAACTGTTGCTCAGTTGCCAAGTTGTATCCAACTCTGTGACCTCATGGACTGTAGCAGGCCAGGCTCCTCTGTCCATGGGAATTTCCAGGCAAGAATACTGGAGTGGGTTACCATTCCTTTCTCCAGGGGATCTTCCTGGATCAAGGATCGAACCTGTGTTTCTTGCGTTGACCAGGTGGATTCTTTACCACTGAGTCACCAGGGAAACCTCTTGCAAAAGTTACCCCAGGTAATTACCACAACAACCCCATGAGACAGGCCCTATTCACATCCTCCCCATTTGACTGATGACAAAACTGAGGTGCAGGGAGGCTGACAAACTTGGCCCAAGTCATTCACTGAGAAACTGGAAGGACTGCGCCTTGAACCCAGAAACCCAGGGCTACCGAAGTACATAGAGGGACTTACAATCTAGTTTTGAAGTGAGAAATCAGGCTGTGACCTGACAGATATGTAGGGGTGCCTGGTGAAGAAGGTGGGCACAGGAGGAAAGGAGCCCTCGTGGGGGATGGGGAGACAGTAGCCTGGGGCTGGGTGAGTGACCTGCTTGAAGATCTGGCCCCAGGACTTCTGCCTCCAGGCCCATATTTCTGTTCCTTTTTATACCCTTGACCTCATGAGCCCTGCTCTCTAACCAGCTAAGCTAAACCAGGGCTCAGCAGGAGCCCAAAATAGCTATGGCTTCCAGGCAAAATTAGTGCCGAGTCAATCCTGCCCCATTCATCACTCTGACTCCAACCTTGTTATTTTCAGGCAACACGGCACTGGAACAAGTCAGAGAGAGAGGAGGGGAGCAGACTCCTTCGACTCTGTTATATCACCAGGTTTGTTTCTAATGGAAAATCTGTTGTTTCTTGAAGAAAGTTTTGAAGACATTGGTTAATGCAACTGCAGCATCCTTTGACCCCTGCCCGCTTCCTCTGGCTTCAACACCCTGCAGAACGCACATCTCCTCCAGCCAGTGTGGTCTGAGGAGGGTTAACCCCACATTCAGCTCCAAAGATGAGTCTGGACTAGACTAAGCCGATCAGCATAGCCGTGTCCCTCTCCTATCACAGTGACTGGTTCAGGAGCAGGCAGATAACCTAATTAGAGTCAACGAGACTGGCTGGGAGAGGGAGGTTCTGGTTTCTTGTGGATTAGGACAAGCAGGAGAAATGAGACTGGGCTCTTGGGGATGTCTTGTTAACGTCAGGCAGCCAAAGACCAGGGTAAGGTAGAGACACAGAGAAACCAAGATCTGATGCTTTTTGTTTCAGCCTGGATCAAACCGCACCTGAAGCAAGTGCTTACAGATTCAGATGGCTGTGAGCCAAAATAAAAGATTCTCTTTTTAGAAAGTCCATTTGAGTTATACTCGTACCACTTTCAATTCCCCAGGTGTCTCAGTGGTAAAGAATCCTCCTGCCAAGCAGGAGACGCAGGTTTGATCCTGAGGTCGGGAAGATCCGCTGGAGAAGGAAATGGCAACCCACTCCAGTATTCTTGCCTGGGAAATCCCACAGACAGAGGAGCCTGATGGGCTGCGGTTCATGGAGTTGCAAGGAATAGGACATGACTTAGCAACTAAACAGCGGCAACTTTCAATTTAAAAAAGTTTTACCTGTGTTACAGCTATTGCAGGGTTCTCACCCAGGTTTGTGAACACCTGTGGTCTGGGCTGTGGGGAAAGCAGATATCTGGGATGGAACTGAGGTTGGACAGTGAAGGACTTTCTAAGTTGAAGATTTGGGATGATTATGAATCTCTGAGAGGAACAATTAGCTCTGCAGAAGTTTAAATGCAGCCCATGGCTTCCTTAAGAAAGAAGAACTGCAATACTGCTTTTTGTCTATTAAATATCTGCCTATCGTATTTTGTGCATTGTCTATTCTGATCAGCCTCACCACCTGAGGAGACTGGAGTGAGGACTCTCATTTATAGTTGAGCAAATAGAGACCCAAAGAGCAGAAGTTGCACACTCAAGACACACAGCGAGCGGAGCGCTTGGAACCCCGGTGGGTCCGCCGTGGAAACCCCCGATCCTGGCACATCACCACCTTCCTAACAGCAGCTGCCCTGGGGAGAGCCTGTTTACCCTCCAGGAGACAGGGCTTCACGTCAGTGCCTGGAAGCAAGTGACACTGTGAGTGAATTTCACCAGGACCATTTTCTCCACTTAACCTTGGCAGGGTCCCAAGGGCAATAAACACTTCCCCAGAAAGTCTGAGGACTTTGCTGAACCTAACAGATGACTTCGCTTAGGAGTGGCAGCTCCAGGAGAATCACAATGCAGGAATGTCCTTGTGGGTACCACTTGTAAGATTCATGAGGTGTTCCCATCGCCATCGTATCAAGACCAGAGTCGTGGAATGGGTATCTTAGGTACGGAGAGAGGCTCAGGCTCATAGTCCCTGGACATTAACTGTATCTGGCTGGAACTGATCAACTTTGGTTTTTTTTTTTTTTTTTTTTAGTGTTTATAGTCATCAGCCTCTCTTTAGGGAGAGTCGTCTTGATTTCAGAGGCATACGGTGGCTCAGAGGGTGAAGAATCCACCTGCCAGTCAGTGCAGGGGACACAAGAGATTCAGGTTCGACCTCTGGGTGGGGAAGATCCTCTGGAGAAGGAGATGGCAGGCCCACTCCAGCATTCTTGCCTGGAGAATCCCATGGAGAGAGGAGTCTGATGGGCCGTAGTCCATGGGGTTGCAAAGTGGGACACGATTGAGCACATGGCATATATTGACTTATAGTCTCAGATAAGTTACCTTCTTAAGTAAATGGTTTTCATTAAAAAAAAAAAAGTAATTCAATTCAAAGAAAAATAGCAAATGTGGCAAAAATCACAAAAGTGGTATGCTGATGAGTTAAGTTTGGGAGACGTCTCCCCCACCCCCTCAAATGAACCCCAAACTTTTATCTCATTAACTTAGCAAATGGGAGAATCCAACAGATAAAGAGGCCCGAGTGAAAACGAGAGTGTGTCTCCCTTCCTCTCCATCCTCTCCATGTCCCACCTGCCCCGAACCTCCAAGTCAGAAGGTTATGTGTCCTGAGCTAGGCTGTCTCCTCATTCCTGTTACCAGCGCAGTGTGGAGCTGGAAGATGGATCTTCTGGAGAGAAAGCTGCAGTGGGCAGGGAAGGTGTTTCTAAGATGAGCTCCAGGTGGGAGGACCAGCAGGGTCTGTTAAAGCTAAGCGTCCACTTCACCCATGACCCTGCACTTCCACTCCCAGGCACACACCTAAAAGCATCGAGTGTTCTGTCTACTGAGAGACTTGTACGAGAATTCCTAGCAGCTCTGTTCCCTACGGCCGCAAGCTGGAGGAACAACTCACGTGTCCTTCAACAGGACAGTGGGTGAAAACGAAACAAAAGGAAATGAACTGCTGTGGGCTGAATAAATATAGAGAGGGTGAAAAAGAGGAAGGGCCCGTGTGTGATGACTTGGGCAGATGACAAGACATGGGTGCCATGGGGAGGAGACGCAGAGGACCCGGTGGGACACGACAGGCTCATTTATCCTCCCGAGAGATAAGCATTATTACTGCCTTCATTGTGTGTGTGGGTGTGTGTGAGTGTCTGCATGCCAGAGATGGAAACGAGGACTCAGAAGACAAAGGAACTTGCCCGAGATCGCTCAGCACGGAAGGGGAGCAACTGGACTCTGCTTCCAGTGCCCTCTTGACCACTCCCCAGTCTGTCCCAGACGTCCTGATCGGAAGGACCGTTCAGGGGCTTGCTGTAGGCAGGCAGGAGGAGGCACTCTCACATCAACCTGGCTCGCATTTCACGACTTGGAGCCTCAGGTTCTTCCCTAAAGTGAAACCCTGAAGCCAAGTTAAAGGCTGGCTTCATTTCTGCCTGTGTCTTGGCAAGCGACGCGCTGGCCTTGAACCTCTTCCTGTCTCCGCACTTGTCACCAGCTACCCCCTCGGCCCCCGCACCCACCCCTCCACCTCCAGGGGCAATTTAATCTCTGGGTGTCCAGTTCCCTGACATGCTCCGGGAAGGAGGTCAGTAGGGTGAATTGCAGCATTAGCATAAATTATTGACCCAGCGCCGTGGCGGCCACTGAAGGACATTGTGTGTAACCCACGCCGGGGCCCCCAGCCTCAGATCATTGGTAAGTTCAGGTTGTGCAGAGAAGGCAGAAGAAACCTGCCAAGTGTAGGGTGTTGGCTGACCCCGTTCCCGCCTCAGACACCCCTCCAGCTGGCTGTCTGTGGATCTCGGATGAGCCTCCCACAGGTGACAGAATAGTTTTTAGAAGATTTAATTTGGGCGTGATTTCCCTAATATGGTTCTCTCGTCCCCACCTCAAGCAGATATCTGGTCTTGTTGTGACACCTGGTCTCAGGGATATATTTGCAGGGCAGGAAATAGAAGCAGTCCACGAGTCAAAGGCTGTTCTGGTGTTTGTAGGAGGCCAGAGCGAGGCTGCAAACTCAAATGCCCACAGGGGCCAAGGAAGGGAGTGGGGGGGGACACATGTAAGTTGACGTAGAAGCGACAAGAGACCCCACGTGCCTCGGCGAGGGCAGCATTTGGTGCTAAGCTCCAGGCCACGGTCGCCTCCCTCTGTGTGCTTAGTCACTCAGCCATGTCCATCTCTTCCTGACCTTTTAGACTGTAGCCCACCAGGCTCCTCTGTCCATGGGGTTTTCCAGGCAAGAACACTGGAGTGGGTTCTGACTCAAGGATGGAACCTGCATTTGGACATTACCAATTTTCTCAGATACTAGACATCTAGGGGCTTCCCCAATGGCTCAGTGGGTAAAGAATCCATCTGCAATGCAGGGGTCACAGGAGATGTGGGCTCCATCCCTTGGTCAGGAAGGTTCCTGCAGGAGGAAGTGGCGACCTGTTCCAGGATGTGTGCGTTAGTCACTCAGTCATCTCCCATTCTTTGCGATCCCATGGACTGTAGCCCTCCAGGCTTCTCTGTCCATGGGATTCTCCAGGCAAGAATACTGGAGTGGNCCTTGGTCAGGAAGGTTCCTGCAGGAGGAAGTGGCGACCTGTTCCAGGATGTGTGCGTTAGTCACTCAGTCATCTCCCATTCTTTGCGATCCCATGGACTGTAGCCCTCCAGGCTTCTCTGTCCATGGGATTCTCCAGGCAAGAATACTGGAGTGGGTTGCCATCCCCTTCTCCAAAGGATCTTCCTGACCCAGGGATGGAACCCTGATCTCCTTCATTGTAGGTGGATTCTTGACTGTTTGAGCTACAGGGAAGTCCGACTGTTCCCGTATTCTCACCTGAAAGATCCCATGGACAGAGAAGCCTGATGGGCTACAGTCCATGGGATCGCAAAGAGTCAGACACGACTGAGTGACTAAGCATGCATCAGACATCTGGATTTTTATACAAAATATTCCACTTTTTAAATCTTGGAAGCTAAACCATTCATTTGAAAAACACACAAAAGTCAAAATTATAGAGACAGTAAAAAGGTGAGTGGTTAGCCAGGGGTTGCAGGGAGAGAGGGATGGAGCAGAGGGGTTTTCTAGGGCGGTGACATGATTCGGCGTGATTCAGTAATGGTGACTACATGTCATTATACATTTGTCAAATGCCACAGGACACACAACACAGAGTGCACTCTGGCGTAAGCTATGGATTTCAGGTAATAATAATGTACCAGTATGGGCTCACCAGTTGTGCAAATAGACCACACCAACACAAGATGTTAGTTTCCAGGGGAACTGGGCGGAGGGGGGTGTGGGGGTGTGTTGAAAGGGTGTGTAGAAACTGTTTGTACTTTCTGTTCAATCTTTCTGTAAGTTTAAAAATGCTCCCTCCCCCAGAGACGTTCCTGTGGGGTTCAGTGGCTGGGACTCCATGCTCCCAGGTGCAGGGGGCCCGGGTTCCAACCCTGGTCAGGGAACTTGACCCCACCTACCCCAGCTAAGGATCCCGCACAGCGAGATAAATAAAAATGTTCCCCCAATAAAGCCCATTAATTAAATAAACAAATATAGCAAGCCAGAGTGAAACATCTGGGAGCCTCGTTCAATCTTAGAACTGTTTATTAGCAAACCCGGTCGAAAGCTCATTGATGGGCCTGCAGGGGGGTCTTCGAGAGGAGGCTGGGGGAGTGGAAACAATTTTTCTGTGACAGGGAACCGGACTAGAAGTGGAAAACAGGTCCTGGCAGAGGCCCAAGGGGAGTGGGTGGACTCTTAATGCCCGAAATCCTGACCTAGGCACAGATTGCTAGCTTGGCCCAGAAGCAGCACGTTTGCAGACTTGGAGGAGACAGACAAGATCGATGAATGGATTTTGATGGTGACTAGGTGGACCCAGTGACAATGAAAATTAAGTCTCCCGCAACCCAGTAGAGACTCCAAGTCTAATCTGAATTCACTCAAAGAGATATAAGAAAGTGGATGCTTCCGATGCACCTGAATTTGTGGCCTTAAATAGATTCCTTGATACCCACCGCCCACAGCTGCCCGCTTCAAAGGAATTCAGCAATCTGTCGAACCAGATTCTTAAACGCACTGGCTCCTCAAATAGACAGACAGGGCTGGATTTCAACCCATTCTTAGAAAGGCTCTGCTCAAATCCACCCAAAATTCATCCACTGATCCCTCTGCTACTGAGTCCAGCTTACGGGAAAACTAACGTCTGGGAAGGCCATTTCACAAGTATCCTTTTAGACGGTTTTAACGGCTACCGTTCATAGGTGCTGAGCTGTCCCGACTGGTTAACCTGTGAATAACGCATCGTTCGGGGAGGAAGCATCTCTGAGAGGCTGAGTGACGCTTCTGAGGCTACCTGGGCCACCAGGGCACAGTCAGGTGCGCACCCAGCCCCTTCGCCTCCTCTTCGGGGTGCACCGAATCAACTGCCTTCATTTTCTCTCCATCTGACAGTCTATTTCCACAGTGCAAAGCTGATGAACGATTTTATTTTTTGTTCACGTGGGACCGTTAAGAGTTTTGGCAAGCATTTAGGAAGCATCTCAAAAATAGTTTCAAAAATATTACATCTGAACAATATTTGAACGGCACAGATGGCTTGCCGATGCAGAATGAAGGGGGGAGGGAGTGCTGCATCGGGGAGGGTGCTCAACGTCGATTTCAAAGAACCTGACATGCCTCCTCGTCCATGCGGCCAACAACAGTTCCCTACATCCCCTGAATGGCCCAGGAAAGGCACGGGCTTTTACTGGATCACCTACATCTTCCCCAGACAGCCAGCATGGGGGGCAGAATGGGAGCAGTGAGAACAGTTGTACATGACCATCCCAGATTCCCCGACCAGCCCTTCCCTCGGCAATCCTAAATTCATTTTATATGTCTGTGAGTCTCTTTCTGTTTGGTAAGTTCATTTGTATCGTTTCTATTTAGACAGACTGCTATATTTAAAATGAATAACCAACAAGGATCTATTGTATTGCATGTGGAACTCGTAATGTTATGTGGCAGCCTGGGTGGGAGGCAGGATTTGGGGGAGAATGTATACATGTATATGTATGGCTGAGTCCCTTCTGTTCACCTGAAACTCTCATAACATTGTCAATCAGCTAGATTCCAATACAAAATAAAAAGATTAAAAAAAAACAAAACCATTGTTGTTGCTGATATTTATGGAGCACTAAGTTCGGTACTTTGGCCACCTCATGCGAAGAGTTGACTCATTGGAAAAGACTCTGATGCTGGGAGGGATTGGGGGCAGGAGGAGAAGGGGATGACAGAGGATGAGATGGCTGGATGGCATCACTGACTCGATGGACNCTATATTTAAAATGAATAACCAACAAGGATCTATTGTATTGCATGTGGAACTCGTAATGTTATGTGGCAGCCTGGGTGGGAGGCAGGATTTGGGGGAGAATGTATACATGTATATGTATGGCTGAGTCCCTTCTGTTCACCTGAAACTCTCATAACATTGTCAATCAGCTAGATTCCAATACAAAATAAAAAGATTAAAAAAAAACAAAACCATTGTTGTTGCTGATATTTATGGAGCACTAAGTTCGGTACTTTGGCCACCTCATGCGAAGAGTTGACTCATTGGAAAAGACTCTGATGCTGGGAGGGATTGGGGGCAGGAGGAGAAGGGGATGACAGAGGATGAGATGGCTGGATGGCATCACTGACTCGATGGACACGAGTTTGGGTGAACTCTAGGAGCTGGTGATGGACAGGGAGGCCTGGTGTGCTGCGATTCATGGAGTCGCAGAGTCGGACACGACTGAGCGACTGAATTGAACTGAACTGAACTAAGTGCAAGGCACTGGGCTGTGCCTTTTGCATAGATTGTTGTTTTTGTTCAGCCACTAAGTGATGTCCAGCTCTTGTGACCCAATGAGTTGGAGCCCCCTGGGCTCCTCTGTCCGTGGGACTTCTCAGGCAAGGATACTGGAGTGGGTTGCCATTTCCTTCTCCAGGGGATTTCCTGACCCAGGGATCGAACCTGCATCTCCTGCCACCCCCGCACTGGCAGGTGGATTCTTTACCACCTGAGACACCAGTCAAAGGTGTCTCCAAGGCTGAGACACCTTTCAAACTTATGATTCAGTTCTACTATTATCCCCATTGTATGGATGAGAATGCTGAGGCTCAGACAGCTGAAGTACCTTGCTCAAGGCCACGTAGCTCCTCCTAAGCAGTGGCTCTAGGATTTACCCAGGTCTGTACACTCACCACTCATTTATGAGGGTTCCCAGTCCTACGAGGGGCCTTTCCGTGTATGTTGACTTCTTGGCATTATCTCACACATCAATGCTGACTTTTCGTCTGTCAGTCAGTCAGTCTTCAGCAACCAGATAATATACTGAGTCCTATTCTAGGCCTGGTGAGATGGCTACAAGACCCAATAAAACAATCTCCCCACTAACAGCCACAACCTATGTGTGCATATGGTACTGGGTGAGGTCCAGGAAGAATGAGCCATGCTGGTTCTGGGGTTGGATAAAGTCCTCTGATGCCTCCAATTGTACTGCATACTTTAGGCAACCCTTCAAAACTAGCCTGTCTCATCTTCCAGTGCTCGATCATTAACATACAGTGGGCTAAGAGCAAAACCACACCACGTCTGAGCGAGAGGGAACCTTAGGGATCATCCCCATTGTACAGATTTGGAAACTGAGGCCCCAGGAAAGAATGAGTCTTGGCTAACGCCACACAGCAGATCCATAACCCAAACCTAGGTCTCTTTACTCCCCTCTCAGCCTTCTTTTCACATCACTGTGATGGTTGATTTTACGTGTCCGCTTGACAGTGCCTGGGTACCCACACATTTGGTTAAACATGACTCTGGGTGTACCTGAAAGGGTGTCTCTGGAAGAGATGAACATATGAATCCATAGCTGAGGAAAGCAGATTGCACTCCCCAGTACTTGTGGCCCTCATTCTCAGGCATGGAAATGGGAAGATATTTTCCTTCTGAGAAGCTTTCTAGAACCATTTTGTCATGGGCAGAATGAAGACCCGCCCCCCCCCCCCCCAAAGATGCCCATGTTCTAATCCCTAGAACCACTGACTGTATTACCTTACAGGCAAAAGGGACTGTGCAGATACGATTAAGTTAAAGGTCTGGGGCTGAGGAGATTACCTGGGGTTATCCAGTGGGCACAACGTTATCCCAAGGGTCCTTAGAAGAGCCAGATGGGAGGGTCAGCGTCAGAGAAGGAGATTTGACATGAGAAGGTGGCCTAAGGGAGAAGGCACTCCCTGCCCGAGTGTCTTCCAGCGAGGACACCACGTCTGCCTTCTGCCTTCAGCCCCAGACTGGACCTTATACCGTCATCTTTCCTGGGTGGTCAGCTCTCTAAAGGCAGACCTTGAGGTTCAAAGCTTCTGAAATTAAGTCGATCCCTTAGAACACATCTGTCTCTCTCTTTGGTTCTGTTTCTCTGGAGAACCTTGACTAATGCAAGGACTCTGCGGGCAGCAGGCTGGGAATCGGGGCAAATTTGGCATCTAGGAAACCTAGTCGCCTTTTCCTGTGGCAATCCAGAACTCTCTGCCGTGTGGTGTACACATGCTTGTAGTATTCCACGAGGCCCTTTGAGGTGCTTCACGCATCAACTTCCCCTAAAATGTCAATAGTTATGTAATTATTTAAATGGGAATGCTTAGAAAATTTATAAGTGAACATCGAACCTTGATTTTACATATATTATCACTTAGGATGAAGCTGAATAAAATAGTGAGTTGATAGAAGAGCCACTTTAAGAGGAATATGCAACTCTGGGGAGTTCTCTGAAGGTAGATCGAGAAACGCTGGAGTTTGGGGACATCGTTCCTCTAAAAAAGATACGTTAATGGAGGGGATTTTGAATTCCTGGGCATGGGGGTGGGAACATACCTCCCCTTCCTGAGAAGCTTCCTAGAACTCTTTTGTCATGGGCACAGTGAAGACCCCCCCAAAGATGTCCAAGTCCTAATCGCCGGAACCTACGACTCTGTCGCTCTGCATGCAAAAGAAACTTGGCAGTTAAGGGTCGCGAGATGGGGGTTATCCAGCCGGCACAACACCATCACTTGGGTCTTTAGTAGAGGGAGGCAAGAGGTCAGAGGTCAGACAAGGAAACGCAACATCAGAAGTTGAGACCAGAGTGATATGGTTGCTGACTTTGACAACAGAAAGGGGTCATGAGCCAAGGAATGTGGGCAACCTTTAGAAGCTGGAAAAGGCAAGAAAACAATTTCCTCTAGTGCCCCCAGAAGGAACACAGCC
Organism: Neotragus moschatus; assembly: GCA_006410615.1. Lineage (NCBI taxonomy): Eukaryota > Metazoa > Chordata > Mammalia > Artiodactyla > Bovidae > Neotragus > Neotragus moschatus. The sequence continues at coordinate 2,430,333 of SJYA01002485.1, read as the reverse complement.
CTGCCCAAATCTTGATTTTATCCTAAGGAGACCCATTTTGGACGTCTGAGCTTCAGAACTGTAAGAGAATAAACGTGCGCTGTTTTAAGCCATTGAGTTGGTGTTACGGCAGCAAGAGGAAGCACGCACACCCTTTATCGTCTCTAAGGGGCGGATCACATACTCCGAGGACACACAGAGGGACTCTCCACTCTCCCTTCCAGCGCCCCTGCCTTCCCTCCTGTGAAACCAATGAGAATACCTTCAGCCTGTCACTACAACTGTGTGTTAGCATCACCTGTTAGCTGGCTAAGGAAAACCTTCCAGAATCCAGGAGGGTGGTGGCCTCACCTGCCGTTCATTTGCCCCCACGTCGACTGCTCCCCTTCTCCACCCCACCCTCTGCCTTAGCTAGGGTGGTCTTCATGGACCACACCCACAGGCTCTCTGACTTTCACTTGAGTTTGGCCAATGTGAGGGCAGGCGAGGAGAAAGTGGGTATAAAACGGGCAGGGCATTCCTTCCCCCAATCCCTCTCTCTCTGTGGAGTCACCAGGGTTGGCTGAGCCCCTCCACCAAAGACCCAATCCCTCTCCACACACTTTGCTCTGGGCTTCTGCCACCTCTCTTGCGCTTTGCCTTTTCAGGACTAGAGGTGGTAACAGCTCCCCTGGGGCACTAACCCGGTTCTACGTGCTTTCGTGTGGTATGCCACCCTTGCAGTACCCTCAGTGAGGTGAGTACTAGCACTAACTCCATTTCCTATATGGGTAAACTGAGGCATGACGATGAAAATCACCGGTCCGAGGTGGCTCAGCTAAGCCAGCCAAAGAGCTGGGAGCTGAACCTAGCTCAGTGATCAACCATGGTAAACTGAGTTCTATGGGGCCTGCGTCAGGTCACCTGCCTGGCCCCCCAGGACAGCTGAGCTTGCCACTCCTTCCCTGGGCTCTTCGATGTTTCCGGGGCAGGAAGATCCAGCCCTCCCCTCAGCCTCCTGGGTGGGCTTGGCTCCTTCCTGGGAGCCCCACCTTCATCCCTAGCAGACTTGGCCACCAAGAGGGGGAATTTGCCATCATCCCAAATGCAGCTCACTTTAAAGAGCTCTGCTCACGGCTGTCTCTATTAGCCAGCACCGATGCCACCCGACCCAGTACCGATGCCACCCGACCCAGTATTTCTCCAGCCTCGTGCATTTCTGAGGGCATCTGGCACCTGGCTGGAGCCTGTGGTTCCCATCCCTGTGCCTATGAACACACAGAGCCCTTGTTCTCCTGGCCCCTGTCCTTCCCAGCACAGGTTGGACCCTTGCCTCGCTTGTCTGAACAGAGCCTTGCCTTGGGCGCCGTCCCCTATCAGCCTGCCAGTGGAGAAAACAAGCCGTGCAGAGGCACTTTCAAAAAAACACACAACTCAGAAATCAGAGCTGGCCGGGCGTCCTTCTCCCACCGCGTCACCTTCGGAATGGGCAGCCTGGCTGGGTTTTGTTTCCCTCTTTCTCTTACTCTCCCTGCAATTTCTGCCCATGTGCATCCCAGAGGAGGAGGGTCTGCCTAAATGCTGTTATTGTGAGCGTAACTGAAGCTCCCCAGTCACCCTGAGACAGATCCAGGAGAGTGTAAAGGGGATCGATGGCCTGCTTATCGCAGAGCAGCCGTCCTGCCGCCTGGTGTCCCGGGGTGGGCAGGGGTGGGTGCGGAGAGGGTAAAGAGAGCTGTTGCAAAGAAGGGATCAGACCTTGGTGGCAGTGGTGGTGGGAGTGGGGACGGGGGAAGGAATTTCCAGAAAAAAAAAGATGAGATGTGTTATCTGGCCAAAGAAAGTAATTAATTGGCAATTAGCCTCTGGAGTAGGTTTTCATCTCCCAACCTCTCAGAGATTAGAGAGGGAACCGAATTAGCCCCAGGGAGCACCTTGGTGGAGTCCCCGGCCAATATGGTCACTAAATATTTATGTGGTGTCTTTATGTGCAAGGTATTCTGGGGCGGGGTGGGTGGAGGTGGCCACAAAGAAGGGGACCCTGGGCAGAGTGAGCCGTAGGTTCTAATCTTGACTTTTATTCTAACTGGTGATGTCTCCTGGCAAGTCCTTTCCCTGCCCCGGGTGTCAGTTTCCCCAGATATAAACTGAGAGGCTGTGTCCAGGCGATCCTGGCTCCTCTGCCTCTGGCCAAGCGACTTGAGAATTTCTCCATAGATGCTGAAGCTGGACGACAGTGGGGCAGCCCAAAAGTATGAGTATACTGAACACACTGAACTGCACACTTACAAGTGGTTAAGACGGCAAATCTTGTGTGTGTTCTACTGAGATTTAAAAATCGGGAGGAAAGAGCGAAAATTTTTTAAGGACTGGATTTACTGTCTATTGCACGGATAACATTATAAAAAGAAGGTGGTGAGTATGGCAGTGCCAGCCTTCGAGGGGCCACTCGACCTCAGCGAAGAGAGGCTTTTGGTTTTCTTTTGCAGTTGTCATTTTAAAATAAATTCCAAGAGTCTGTAAACTGTATCCAAAGGGTCAAATGCCAGATCCGGCTGCCTGTGCTCATAAATAATGTACAGAAAGTTTTGTTGGAATAAGAAGGAAGAAGGAAGAAAAAGAGGAAGAGAGGGGCAGAGGGGCAGAGGGAGGGAGGAAGGAAAAGGGAAACTCTCTGCGGATAAGCACGGCCCACACCATTACCTATCTCGTGTATGTATGTATCCTTCCCTCTACTTGGATAACAGAACCCCTATCTTTGGAAGGAGGTAGCAATTTGCCAGTTCCCAAGGAACGTGTTATGATTGATCTAAACCAGAGGTCTTAATTAGAGGTAATTTTGTCCCCCAGGGGGCATGTGGCAATGCCCGGAGACGTTTTTGGTTGTCACAATTGAAGAGGGTGGTGTTCCTGGCATTGGACGCTGCTCAGCATCCTACAAGGCACACAAGACAGCCCCTCACAACCAGGAGTTATCCAGCCCCAAACGCTCCTGCTGTAGATGGGAGGTCAGCAGCTAGATCAGTAAACCAGTCAGCAGGACCTCATCGGAGCAAGAATCCTAGGAGACAACGTGTGATACGGTGAGGAACAGGCCGAGGAGCCTTGAAGCATAACAGCACTGGGCTCCCACAGAGCAGAGGCTGAGCCCTGGGGATGGGGTGGGGAGGAGAGGCAGCCACGAGGGGCCAGGAGCCTCGTCTTGGGGGACAGACTCAGGTCAGAGGAGGGCTTATGAGGCAAGGACCCAGGGCCAGGCCAATGGCTGCAGAGGGAGGCTGGTCCATGGCTCCAACAGGCTCTTTTTTTTTTTTAAGAGCCTCTCACGGAGGTCTGCCCAACCTGGCCACGGTGAGCCACAACGGGCTTCGGGCTTGACTTCCAAGAGGGGCTGTCTGTGTTGCTCCTGGATCCAGGGTCAGGACGGGATGCGCTGAGAGCCTGCCAAAGGGAAGGCCAAAGCAAGGACCGGGATCCGCTCCTAAGCATGCACCATGGCATGGGGAGGCCGCCCATCTCTCTCTGCAGCACCTCCTCCCACTGCTGCTCCTGAGCTGCAGCTGGACAAATGCACGACGAGCCTCTGCAACACGCTGTCTCCCCGAGCTGAGCTCCCCTGGCCCGCAAACATTCTCCAGCCCCTTCCTTTGCTCGGTCAGTTCCCACCCACCCCTCTCAGCCCCGTCTCCACATCTCTTCCCTGGAGAGCCCCTCTTGACTCCCTGAAATAAGCTGAGTCTCCTTCCTGTAGCTTCCCACAATGTGCCAGTCTTTCCCCTTGGATAAGCTCGTGACATATCCCTGAAATTATTTATTTAAAATCTGTCTGATCGGAGGGGAAGGAGAGCAGAGTGGTGAAGAGCAACAGCCTTCCGCATCAGACAGAGGCAGGGGGGCCTGGGAGATGAAGGTTAAGCAGGCAGAGGTTTCCCGTGGCCAGGGGGCTTTGTGAAATTTACAGAATCGCCTTGCAGGACACTTCGAAACGCAGCCTTGAAAATTAACATGTCAGTGGGAATCCTTTGATCATTTCTCCTTTGCAGACTAGAGGGAAAGGTTAAAGCACTTTGGGGTGAAGCCATTACTAACAGGGGAAAGGGGAGTCAACCTCAGATTCCCGAGGCAGACAGCTCGGTTCCATTTCTGGCTGTGTGACTCTGGGCAGCTCACTCCACCTCTCTGATCCTCAGTCTCCACTTGTAAAACCGGGATGACAGTAGTAACCTCATGATGTTGTCAGAGGCTTTAACGAGGCGATCCATCCAAAGCACAGAGCCTGGCGTGTAACAACCGCTCAATAAATAGCTGTTATTATATGACAGTACCTGACACCTGAAAAGACCCTGAACTTGGTTTCTAGAGATCTGGGTTCAAGCCTGATTCCACCACTCATTTCCTACGTTTTTTCTTTCCTCACATCACTTAACCACTCTGACCCTCCTGGGTCATATGATGAAAGGACTGTGAAGAGGGCTGCAATCACCACCATAATAAACACAAAGGTAGTTCTATTTATTGATCCAATTGCTTTACCGTCTCCCAAGCCCTTCACAGTTTTTCAAGCCTATCATCTCACGCTCAGTCATTCAACAAACGTTCAGTGAACACCACTGTGAGTGAGCCGAGCTTCACGTTCTAGGCGCTGGGTAGCAATGGCCAAGGACACAAAACTCTCAGTCCCCATGGAACGTATATTCTTGTGTGAAAGGTCTTGACTCGGGGGCGACGTTGCCCCCTTGTCCGGCCAGGGACATCGGTCAAAGTCTGGAGAGGTTTCTTTTTAGGTTGTCACCTCCCAGGAAGGGGGGTTACTACTGGCATCCAGTGGGTGGAGAGGCCAGGGATGCTGCTAAAAACATCCCAGAATGCCCAGGACAGCTCCCAGCAACAATTACGTGGTCCAAAATGTCAATAGCTTCGAGGTTGAGGAAACCTTGTTCTTGAGGGAAGAAGCAGAGAGTAAACCAAATAAACATGCCGATCACATGGTAGCTTAGAAGATGATAAGAGCGGTGGAGGAAAAGGGTGTGGGATGCCAGGAACCGGGGTGACCATGGCGAGGAGGGGCTGGATTTACTCAGAGTCGCTTGTGGGGCAGCCGATGAAGCATGGGAGTCAAAGGTGCCTCTGAGGCTCTTGGCCTGAGAGTGTGGAAGCTTCAGTGAAGAGCCCTGCCCAACAGCCTCTTTTCAGCCATTCTTAACCCTTCCCACCCCCGCCTTCACTGTCAATTCCTCCTCCATGCTTTATGCAGCAGCCCAGGCAATCTTTCAATAGAAATTTGCAGCTTTCGCTTCCCTTCTCCCTTCCCTTCCCACCCAGGTTTCCAAAATGCCAGGTGAGTGCCCCCCTAACTCAAAAGGTCATCCACGACCTACCCCTCCCTTGGTCCTCTCCCCAACCCTACTCTACCACCAGCCACAGTTCACCTGATTCACCTCTGAAAACCAGCCTCTAGCTCTCTTTCCCATCAGGAATCTGTCTTTCTCCCTCACCCCCTCTCCAGCTCTGCCTGGCCCTACTCCTCCTGAAGGGCTTGGTTCAGATGCCACCTCCTGCAGGAAGCCTTCCTGGAAACCCTCCACTGGTATGAGAGACCTCCTTTGGAGCCCACGCCTCCTGATGCATTGGTTTGTAATTGCCTACCTCCTCCACTGGACTGAGAGCTCTATGAAGTTGGTCATCAGAAGCAGCCTGCTCAGCATGGGCCAACCGTCCAGGTTTGCGGGGCACTGAGGGGTTCCCGGGACACTTAGACGTTAAGTGCTTAAACTGGGAAAATCCCTGGCAAACCAAAACCAGCTAGTCACTCTCATCATATCCCCGATGCTTAGCAGAGTCCAGCAAAAGGTAAGTGCAATTCATGTTTATTGAATGAATGGTAAGTAGGAGATTTATGAATATTTCCTAAAGAAAGGATGAAGCTCATTGTCAAGGGAGTTAATAACCCAAAACCATCAGCCAGGCTTCTGGAAGCATCTGGAAGACCTGATACCTCCCGTGTTGAGCTCTAAAAGGGAAAGTCACTCAGTCATGTCCAACTCTTTACGACTGCATGGACTGTAGCCCACCCAGACTCCTCTGTCTGTGGAATTTTCCAGACAAGAGAACTGGAGTGGATTGCCATTCCCTTCTCTAGGGGATCTTCCCAACCCAGAGATTGAACTGGAGTCTCCTGCATTGCAGGTGGGATATTGACCATCTCAGCCACCGGGGACCCCTCTCAAGCTCCAAGGACAAACACAAATCACGGTATTTCTGCTCTCTAGCTAAGGTTCAGGTTCAAGAGCAGGGCCCAGGACCACCTTCCTATCTGCACAGAAACGGAGGTCAGGATGGGCAGAAAAGATCTGGGGCAGTAAGTCTGCTGACCCAGTTCTCCTGGACGGGGGGGCCAGCCCCTCCCCAGGGCCGGGCATTCAGCTGCCCCACCTCGGAGCCCCGGCCCTCATTCTGAGCCCTGCCCCAGCCATGTTATCTGACCCTCCATCCAGGACAGCTGATGCCCTGTTTTTCGGCAGCTTGCAAAACTAGAAACTTGAAAATGCTTCTCAGGTTTTGTTTTTCTCTTTCTTTCTTTTTTTTCTTCTGGGGCCATCAGTCCTCACCCCATGCTTATCAAGGTCTGAAAAAAAGGGGATAATCGCGTTCTCTGGCCAGGTGGCCTCCATGCCAAAACAGAAAGCTACTGGGTTGTTTTTACACACGTAAATTTGGAGTCCTGGGGGCTTATAGGATAGAGAGGCACACCCCATGCCACTGAAAGTAGAGAAACCTTTGCTTAAACAGGATGACAGAGATGTTCTCTGTGCATAAACCAAGGCAGTGGCATTTCCCTCCGAGAGGTAATTATCTGCGGTGGGTGTAGGGGGTCTTTCCACGAGACCCATTACCCACAGACAAAAGAAAACACAAAACAAAGATGTACAATTTGATGAGTTATTGCAAAGTGAACACACACCCATGTAACCACCTTCCAGGGCCAGAAACTAAAGCTAGCTCCCCAAAGCCCCCTCTGGGTTCCTTTCTAATCACCCCTCCCTCCTTCCTTCACCCACGGTTGTGACCGTCCTGACGATTTCTTCCTTGCTTTCCTTTATAATATTTTTACCTAAGCACGCATGCATTCCTAAAGTCTATAGCTTAGTTTCTATTTTGAGCTTTGTGTAATTCATATTGTATAATATATGCCCTTTTCGGCTTCCCAGGTGGTGCAAGTGGTAAAGAATCTGCCTGCCAATGCAGGAGACGTAAAAGAAGTGAGTTTGATCCCTGGGTTGGGAAGATTCCCTGGAGGAGGGCATGGCAACCCACTCCAGTGTTCTTGCCTGGTAAATCCCATGGACAGAGGAGCCTGGTTGGCTACAGGTCATAGGGATCAGAAACAGCTGGATACAACCGAGTGACTTAGCAGGCACGCACGCTCATCTGCCCCTTTGTGTCTGGATTTTTCTGCTAGGCATTCTTTGTGGCGTGAAGCTGTAGCCAGTCCATTTTCACTGCTGTGTACTAGTCCATGTTACGACGGGACCTCATTTTATTTATCTATTCTACCATAATGGACACTTGGGTAGTTTCTGGCTTCTCATGCTTACGACTACTACATGTATAAAAAGAACATATATCCTCGTTTCTGTTGAGTTTATATCCCAAAGTAGAACAGCAGATTCAAGGATGTATCATGCCATGTAAGTAAATGTCACACAGCAGGTTTTCAAAGCAGTTGTACTAATTCATACTCCTACCAGCAGTATCTGAGGGTCCTAAGGGCTCTTTCTAAGTTTCAATTAATAACCACAACCTTTTGCTGTAAACATATGGCAGGCTTGGAGTGTGGGTGTGGGAAGAGGTCTAATTGACTCCCCGATCCCCCTCAAGTGGGCAGTTCTGGAAGAGCTGACACAGGTTAGCTAAACCATCACACAGCACTGGGCTCACCAACCCTGGAGGAAAGAGGTGGATCTGGGGAGGCACGCAGTGGAGGAGATCTGCTCTGGTCCAGGGGAGTGACACCGGAGTTCTCAGAAAGCATGCTTCACCCAAGACCCGAAGGTGCAGTTGCAATTAACCAGGTAAAGAAGGTTGGAGGCAGAGAGGGGCCCATGCCGGGCAGATAGCACAGCATCTGCAAAGGCCCTGAGGCTGGAAGGGAGCAACGTGAGTCTAAGGAGCTGAGGAAACAAAGGCCCAGAGAGGCCCGGAAAGTCTCCCGAGGTGACGCAGCAAGTTAGCAGCAGAGCTGGCTCTAGAGCCCATTGCTAAGGGGCCCTTGGTGCCCATGAGATTCTGTGAATGCAGCTGGTTCCCGTAGAAGGTAGCACCCCTCTCAAGAGCCAGGGCCTCCAGATGCAGGCACGCTAGGGTGCATGTCTGAACTCTGGCATCCCCTAGCTATGTGACCTTGGGCAGATCCCTTCTTCTCTCAGAGCCTCAGTTTCCTCATTTGTAAACAAGGAGAATGATATAGGGCCACAAGCTTCAGGGCTGCTGTGAGCCAAAAGCGTCCATATAGTCAAAGCTATCATTTTTCCAGTAGTCATGCATGAACGTAAGAGTTGGACCAGAAAGAAGGCTGAGTGCCAAAGAACTGATGCTTTCAGACTGCGGTGCTGGAGAAGACTCTCGAGAATCCCTTGGACACAGCAAGGAGATCAAACCAGCCCATCCTAAAGGAAATCAACCCTGAATATTCATTGGAAGGACTGATGCTGCAGCTGAAGCTCCAACACTTTGGCCACATGATGCAAAGAAGCCGACTCATTGGAAAAGACTCTGATGCTGGGAAAGATGACAGGAGGAGAAGGGGGAGACCGAGGATGAGAGGGTTGGATGGCATCACCGACTTAACAGACATGAGTCTGAGTGAACTCCGGGAGCTGGTGATGGACAGGGAGGCCTGATGTGCTGCCGTCCATGGGGTCGCAGAGAGTGACACGACTGAGCGACTGAACTGCAACAATGCTTGGGAAGAGCCTTCCACAGAGAGGGCGTTAAACACAGACGAGAAGCGTGAGCGTGCCTCTCAGTTCCCCGGGTCACCGGGGCTGGAGTTGCGCAGGAGGAGCTGAGGCCGGTGAGTGCCTGCCGTGTGACCGTCACCTCCTTAGGAGGCGGGAGCTCTGAGGACCCCCTCCCAGGTTGCAGAAGAGAAAATCAAGGCTCAGAGAGGCGGAGTGATTTGCCCTCTGTCACACAGCAGGAAGGGGGATGGGAGAGCCGGGATCCAACCCTCCCTCACATGGAGGGATGGCAGCTGAATCACCTTCACAGCCTCTGCAGAGAAAGTTTTATCCCAGGAAATCAATAGAGTGAAGCAGGAAATCGGAGAGAACATTAATAATCTCAGGCAGCAAAATGAACTGCTTCTAAGCGGCCGTTCGCACTGAAGCCATCCACGGAGCCTGTTACAAATGGTGCGGCTCAGAATGAAAAGGAACTCCTGTGGGGACATCCAGGGGGACGCTGAAGGCAGGCGGCACACGACCCGATTGTGGAACAATGGGCTGGCGCGTCTTCCGAGGGTATCCCCAACACCAGCTCTCTGTGGTTCCAACAGAACAGGCTCCATGTCCCCCGTGTTGGGGAGACCTGGCTTTACAACAGAGGTCCAGCTGAGCCCACAGACACAGAGCCAGTTTGCTCTGTCCGGTGTTTCAAAATTGCCTGAATTGGGTGACCAACATTTACAAGCAGGTAGAGGTTGTGCATAACACCTTAAAGACCATTGAGAGACGTGGGGAGACAGCTGGGTGGGAGTGGGTGCTCCCTGTAGCTGGTCCCCCAGATTTCTGGTTCATCACTGCCCCTCTTAGGGGACCCACCTGCCCCCAGTAGCATCTGCCACCCCTCCCTGCGCCCTTTGAGCCATCACCAGCTTTTAGCTGGTGAAGTGATCCGTGAGATGTGGTTTGTTAGGGAATGATGGCTTTTGGCAATCAAAACTGGAGGGGAACGGACAGGCCCAAGACTCCCAGGGGCCAGTGGGGTGCCGAGGCTGAGTCATCTGGTCATGGGCGTCTCCCATCACCCTCAGTACTCAGAGAGCCCCTCCCTGGCCTGTATTATCACATGTCGATAACAGCATAGAAGTAGTAGGAATAGAATTTACCGTGCACACTGCCTGCTGGGCTCAGCGCTAAGCACCTTGCGTGAGCAATATCATTTAATCTTCACCTCACAACAACCCTCTGAGGTGGCAACAGGTCACACATTTTAGTGTGACCAGCATTTACTTCCTTGGCTCAGGTTATCTGGGTCCTGATTATCCTTTGGGGACCCATCCCGCTTCTGCTATTGGTCTTTGTGATTCAGGAAACCACAAGAGCTGATTCACAGCCTCCCCCCCCAAGGAAGGTCCAAGGTGGCCATATGACCTCAATCTGACTGTAGTCAGAAAATGACCATAGTCATTTTCTCTGATTTCAGGAAACCTGCTGCTGGTGCTAAGTCACTTTCATTTTCAGGAAACCTACAAACTCTCTATTCCAGGACTAGTGGGAGGAGGGCTTGCAGCTGACACCATGTAATCATGGAGTTACTGGTAGGCATTTGCACAGAGATGAAGATAGCCAGAGCCCACTGGAGAGGAAAGCCCACCACCGAGGAAAAGGAGAGTCAGGAGATCGGGAGGGGAAAAAAGAGACACACTGGGAGCGAGGGAGAGAGAGAAAGTGAGAGAATGACCTGGGATGCTATCAAACTCCTGGATCAAGCCAAACCTGAAGCTAGCTGCCAGGTACATGAAGCTATATGGTCCTTATTTGCCTGAGAACAAGAGTGTAATGATATTTAAGTTGGTCTTTCTGTCAGTTACAACCAGAAGGATCCAACGAATATAAATACTATCATTATTTCCATTTTACATATGAGTAATGGGAAGCTGGGGCTTCCCAGGTGGTGTTAAAGAGCTCACCTTCCAATGCAGTAGACATAAGAGATCCAGGTTCAGTCCCTGTGTCAGGAACATCCCCTGGAGGAGGGCATGGCGACCCACTCCAGTATTCTTGCCTGGAGAATCCTATGGACAGAGGAGCCTGGTGGGCTACAGCCTAAGGGGTCCTAGAATCAGACACGACTGAAGCGACTTAGCATGCATGTACACAGTTAGAAGCTAAGGGAACTGGAATAAATTACCTGAGGTCACACAGCTGTGAATCGGCAGCACTTGGATTTGAGCAACTTTTGTCCTGAACCTGAAACTGTTAGGTCAGAACTCTCAGTTTTCATCCGGAGAAGGCAATGGCGCCCCACTCTAGTACTCTTGCCTGGAAAATCCCATGGACGGAGGAGCCTGGTAAGCTGCAGTCTATGGGGTCGCTAAGAGTCGGACACGACTGAACGACTTCACTTTCATTTTTCACTTTCATGCATTGGAGAAGGAAATGGCAACCCACTCCAGTGTTCTTGCCTGGAGATTCCCAGGGACAGGGGAGCCTGGTGGGCTGCCGTCTCTGGGGTCGCACAGGGTCGGACACGATGGAAGCGACTTAGCAGCAGCAGCAGCAGCTCGGTCATTTATAGGGCTGTCTCTCTCTCTCTCTCTAGGGGCCAAGTGTTGGGAATTTTAGAAGCATCCTATGTTTGGAGCTGCTGGTACACTCTGGTGATTTGGGGGAGGCCAGGAAGGGCTGAGGAGAGGCTGCATCAAAATGAAACATATAATTATTATTTAAATCAGTTCAGATACAGAAGGAGAAAAGTCAGAGCTTTCTGTGGCATTTCCCCCCCATGCCGTTTTAAATTCTATCTTATCAGAACACAGCTGGGATTTGTTTTTCAAAAGGCAAAACTCCTTTAATTAAAAAAAAATTTCTCTGATAAAAGTGAAATTAGCCCACAGGCCGTCAGGTGACAATGGAAGGGAGACAGGGCGTTTTAGCAACTTAAAGCAGATTAAGAAACTAATTTGTTGACTCTTTTTTGCCAAGCCTACCTCTCCCCTGGAAAGCTGTGAGTTTTGCATAATGAAGCTGAAATCCTGAAATCACTGCAGTCGGCCCAGCTACCTCCCTGTGGGCATTTCAGTGGGCTCCCGCCTCCCGTGGGGCTGCGGTTTCTCCTTACTGCTCTGGCTGGGGTTTAATAGCATCACTCCACCACTCCTTGTACTTAACATCTGTCCAAGGCCTCCCACTGCTGGAAGGATAAGGAGCAGGGCGCTCATGGGGCTGGCGAGGCCCTGAGAACGGTCCACTCGGTTGTGTGCCGGCTCTTTGCTCGTCTGGAAGTGCGTCCGTGCCTTTGATTCACGCCCCTCTCCTCTCCTCTCTGCTATCTTTCCAGCCTTTTCCACCTGGTCAGTCCTCTTCATCCTTCAGAGCCAGGCTCTGTTTTTTTCTCTCTCTCAAGGAAGTCTTCATTTCAGAGGCCCTATATTCTGGCAGTTACTTCCAGTTGTAATTATATGTAAGTTGGGGTCTTGTTTTTCTCCTCACTTTCTCCACAAGGTCTGGCATACAGTAGGCGCTCAATAAAAATCTGTTGAATAGACCAGTGGGTGAACCTTGATGGAAGGGAGTGCATGGTGCCAGGGTGCCATGGGTTCCTCAACACCTCAGGTCTTCCCTTTGCTGCGTGCAAAGCCCCAGTCCACATTCTCCCAGCTTGTTTTCACACTCTCCTTGCACACCCACTTTTGGGTGTGCATAGTGCTCTGAGAGTGGGACCATGTTGTATGGGGAAGAGAACATGGGCTCTAGGGTCAGATCTTGGTTCCAACCTTAGCCTCTCCAGAGTTTAGAAAAAAAAAAATTTTTTTTTTAAATTTATTTATTCATTTTGGCTGCACTGGGTCTCCATTGCTATGCACAGGGCTTCTCTAGTCTCAGGGCATAGGCTTCTCCTTGCAGTGGCTTCTCCTGTTGTGAAGCATGGGCTTTAGAGTGCATGGACTCAGTAGCAGTGGCCCACGGGCTTAACTGCCCTGCAGCCTGAGGAATCTTTCCAGACCAGAGACTGAACCTGTGTCCCCTGCATTGGCAGGAGGATTCCTATCCCCTGGACCACGAGGGAAGTCCGCTCTAGACTTTTAACTTACTTTGTTTTCATCCTGCCGAAATCTGTTGCTGTTGTTGTTCAGCCGTGTCTGACTCTTTGCCACCCCATAGACTGCAGCACGCCAGGCTCCCCTGTCCTTCACTGTCTCCCGGAGTGTGCTCAGACTTACATCCATTAAGTCGGTGATGTCATACACAACACAAAACTTCCTACAGTAACCATTTTAAAGTGTGCAGTTCAATGGTGTTAAGTACATTCACAGCGTTGTGCAACCGTCACCACCATCCATCTCCAGAACAGTCATGTTCCCAAAGGGAAACTCGATCTCGTTAAACACCAACTCCCCATTTCTCCCCACTCCCAGCCCCCGGAGACCACCATTCTACTTCCTGCCTCTCTGAGTCTGACTACTTTAAGAAAGTCAAAGTGGAATGATACAGTGTTTGTCCTGGCTTATTTCACTTAGCATAAACATCGTTGAGGTTCATCCTTGTGGTGTGTGTTAGAATTGTGCTCCTCTTTAAGGCTAAATAATATTCCACGGCATGGATGGAGCACACTTTATCCCGTGTCGGTGGACACTTGGGTTGCTCCCACTTGTCTGCCACTGTGAATAAGGATGCTGTGAACGTGGCTATACTCCTTACCCGAGAAAGAGGATAAAAGAGCATGTTCCTTGGAGGGAGGTTGCAAGGGTCAATGAGTGTGCCCTGCAGAGGGCACATTTCCTGGTACATCAAAAGCACCCGTATCAGTCAGGGGCCAGCAGGTAACAGACAGCTCACCCCAGTGGGGTGACCAAGGACAGTTACAATGGAGGGCAGAGTGTAGAGAAGCCACCAGGGGTAGGGAGTGCAGCACCCAGGGCCTGGCAGCAGAGGAGGGCCATGCCCACCCCCAGACCAGAAGAGGGAGGCGAGGCAGTTTCCTCGACGCAGAGGACCCCGACAGGGGCTGTTAGAAGACACCACCTCCACGCCCGCTGTGTTTTCCTCACTGAACTCATCACTGTTTAAATTTAAGCTGTTCAGTCATTTATTTATGCATTTCTGTTCTGACTCCCATTCCTGGAATCACCCCCCAGGACAGCGAGGCCTCTGCTTGTTCAACACTTCATCTTCAGGAGCTAGACAGACCTGGGTGCATGGCCGATGCCCAGGAAATACTCAAGCCTGGTGCACTCAAGCACTCAGCAAATGTGTGTCGAGTCAATGAATGTGGAATGATTCATTTGTTTTTTCCCACCGTGGTATCCAAAGAAAGAAAAAGAAGTGAAAGTGTTAGTTGCTCAGCTGTGGCTGACTCTTTGACCCCATGAACTGTAGCCTGCCAGGTTCCTCTGTCCATGGGATTTTCCAGCTAAGAATACTGGAGTGGATTGTCATTTCCTTCTCCAGGGGAACTTCCTGACCCAGGAATTGAACTCGGGTCTCCTGCACTGCAGGCAGATTCTTTACCGACTGAGCTACCAGAGAAGCCCACCTAATAAAGGAGGCAGGGAATTCAGAAGTCAGAGATGGAGATATGACCGTGGAGGCGGAGGCCAGAGTGACGTGGAGCTATACCAGCCTCAGAGTGTGGGCAGCTTCCGGCCCACAGAAAAGGAACGGGAGAGTCCAGTAGGAACGGAGCCCTGCTGACCCATTCTAGATTTCTAATCCCTAGCAATGAGAGTAAGTTCACATCGTTTGAAGTCCCTGTACTTGTGGTCATTTGTTACAGCATCAGTAAGAAATGAATACGCTCACATGCGAAAGCAGCGTGGGATCTAAGGGACTGTGACCCTGTCACAGGTCAGGATGTAGGAGGCCCAGGTTCTGACCTCAGCTCTGTCACCAGCCCTGTGCAACCTCGGCCAAAGTCCCCTTTCGCAAGGCCCGGGGCTGACGGGCTGAGCTTGCCTAGTAAATACTCATAACAGCTCTGGGAGAAGGCACTGTCATTATCATTGCCACATTACGGATGAGCAAACTGAGGCACATGCCTTCCTTATGTTATTTCCTAAGTGCACAGGGTTTACACAGAGTCCGACACGACCGAGCGACTTCACTTTCATTTTTCACTTTCGTGCATTGGAGAAGGAAATGGCAACCCACTCCAGTGTTCTTGCCTGGAGAATCCCAGAGACGGGGGAGCCTGGTGGGCTGCCATCTATGGGGTCGCACAGAGTCAGACACGACTGAAGTGACTTAGCAGCAGCAGCAGCAGCAAGGTAGTAAACTGAAGCTTCTGTCCTCAACCCGAGACTCAAGAAATGTGGGTCTCAGATAGTAATAGGGAAGCTGGGTGGACTCCAGCCTAATCTGCCTCCAGAACCCAGGGTCTCCTGCTTTCTGCCCAAACTATAAGGTCCTCAAGGACAGGGGTCTGTCATTTCTGTATCTTCAGGGCCCAGGACAAAGTACGACTCTTAGAAGAGTCTGAGCAAACGCTGAGCATCAGCAAATCCTGACATTCAATAGAGAACGAATACATGAATGAGAGAATGAACAAATCTCCCCTCAACCAAAGAGACGCTTCTCAGGTCTGTGATCTAATGCATTCCTGCCTACCTAACGTCCAGGTGAGCCCAACGTGAAGGTCAAGTATGTGCTTGCTTCCCAAGAATGGCAAACATGCCTGCTAGCATTGGGGAGGCAAGACGACATCGTGGTTAAAGGCATGGTCTCTGACATCTGGTGATCTGAGTGCAAATCCCAGCGATGCCTCTCCTGAGTTGTCAATTCATCTCTCTGAGCCTCACAGGTTATACCAGAAGTCATAACAGAAATATCTCAGAGGGTAGTTGTGAGTATGATGATATATATATATATATATATATGTATATATAAAACCTCTGGTGTGGTATCTGGTAAGTGCTCCACATAAGCATTAGCTGTTATTATTATTATTAACACTGCTGATGTTGGGATGAGCAGAGATCCAGGTAGGAATGGGGTATCCATGGTGAGAAGTACATGGTACATCTCTGAATAAGTACCAGGGGTCCCACAGGAGCAGGAAATACAGACCACTGGCAACTGCATCAGTTAGCTACAATCACAATAATGGCGTGTAACAAACAACCACAAAGCCCCAGCAATATAAGGATTTAATTAGTTGATCTGTTAGTGGCCAGCTGGAGCATGGCTGAGCTAGCCTCTTCACTGAGGTTTGGGCTAAGGGTAGTTCAACATGTGTCCGTTCTGGGGCCAGGCTAGGGGGAGTGGGGCAGCTGCCTTGGTGGAGCCCCTCTCCCAGCCATGGCAGAAACACGCAAGGCCCCTGGACTCCTAAGCTTGGAAAGGACACTCTATCGCTTCCACCAATGGCCAGAGGAAGACACAAGGCCAAACCCGAAGCGAAGGATGAGGAGCACAGACCTGCCTGCCTCTTGAGTGGGAAGAACAGCCAGGTCTCATGGCTAAGGGCGCGGATACAGAGAGGAGGGAGAAACCGGGGCCAGGGAGGTGTTTCCCCCAACAACCAAACGCTAGGCAAACTTCAGAAAGGGTTCTCACACTGCCCTGGCCTGCTCGCCTCACCAGCTTCTGCAGCCCCTGTGTCGTCAACTCCTGGTCAAAATCTGGAAGACCCCAGCAGCAACACTGGCAGTCTGTGGGGACCCCCATCCTCACCTTCCCAACATCTGGACCTGCTCCGGGGAGCCATTAATCTTGGGCAATTTCTTTCCTCACTTGATTTGTTTATTTAAGGAAAACAAGTTGCTCTTAATTAGAAACACTGCTGTTGAAATGTTCAGTGCATCCTAGGCTGCCTACGTTCAGACCTTCTGCCTAAAATTATACCTGCGCTCTGAACATCTGTGAGTCTGTTCGGTGACTGGCCTAAGTGCAGGCTTCTGGTGGGGGAGACGTGGATTGTCCTGGAGGCTGAGGGAGCCGGCGGGCAGAGGAAGACACAGCTTCAGAGCAAAGGCACTTGGGAAAATGAGCATCTGACACCCCAACACTCTGCTCAGAGCTGGCACCACCGATCGCTGAATCAACACTCGGCAGGTACACACTCGAGCACAGTGCAGACATGCAGAGCAGACAGAAGAGGAGCGTTTAAAGGCTCAGAGATGTGCTCCGTTTGGACGCTCTCAGCAGTGTTTACCGCCCTCCAACACCTTATCAGCCCTGTGGACACCGAGTCACACCTGCACAGAGGCACGTGTTCAGAAACACACACACAGACGCGACACGCACAGAAGTTACTTTGCCCCACAGACGGGCAAACACACGAAACACACATCACACACCCAGGGACATGTGAAAAGACACAAGGCCCCATCCTAGGCACACGCATTCGGAAACTTACTAACACACGGGAGACACGCACAAACGCCACACTGCAACATCCAGAAACACATTCGGAGACACCTCACATGCACACCGAGACCCACTCCAACGGACACAGCAACATAAACCCAATAGTAACACTAAGAAGCACATACGTATACACAAAGACACAACCAAGCACAATGCTTCACCCAGGGGCAAACACACGTGTACACGCACAGATGACTAAGTTCACACTGCAAAACACACAGGTGCACATCCATAGAAACACACACATACACAGGGACACAGTCAAACGTGCCCTCTCTCACTCACAGACACACGTGTTCAGAACCTCACACACACACAGAGACACTCACAGAGGCGGGCACATTCACCAAAGGGCGAGGGGTGTGCAGTGCTATACACACGCACGTGCACCGAGACACAAAGGTGCATCAAGAAACACGTAGACACAACTGTAAGTTTACCCTCATATCCCTGCACACAGGTGCGTACATGCACACACACGCAGGTGCCCACAGATGCCCACACAGACAACCCACACATGTGCCCTGGCCATCCCACATAGCTCCTCAGACCCAGAGACTGGCACACAGACCCTCACGACTCGTGTGCATCTGATCACACACACACAACTGCTTAACACTCACAATTGCTTATGCGTACCCACACTCACCCTGCCTCACACAGGCACGCGCACACACACAAACGCCTAAGTCCATGGACAGGCAATCTCACGAGTGCACACTCACACGAACACTAGCCTCACACTGCCCACACACGCTTCAGGGCTTTATGTAACTCATACTCACGTGAGCACACATACGCATACTACATGAGAACGTATACAGAGGCACACGTTCACACACATGTGTCTACACAGACACACGCGTCTTATTCCGCCAGGAAAGCACACTGTTTTCTGAATCCTGAAAATCGAGCCCGCAGATAAGAGCTAACACACGGTGGAGCTGCTCCCACTCCAGGCCAGGCTGCATGCCTGTTAACTCACTCCGTGTTGGCCAAGATGAGGTCTGTCTTCCCCCTGGAGGTTTTAGCACGGACCCAGGGCTTCCCTGGTGGTCCAGACAGTAAAGAATCTGCCTGCAATGTGGGAGACCTGGGTTCGATCCCTAGGTTGGGAAGATCCTCTGGAGGAGGGCACAGCAACCCACTCCAGTATACTTGCCTGGAGAATCCCCATGGATAGAGAAGCCCGGCGGGGGTCCAGGGGGGTCACAAAAAGTCAGACACAACTGAGCAACTAAGCACGGCACAGGGGTTACCTAGTACAGGGAGGGATGTAGATATCCCAAGCCTCGGAACCATTCAGAAAGAAATAAAACTAATTGACAGCCTTCCTCCACAATCTCAGCCACCTGCCCGCCCCCACATACGTAAGACACTTTCCCGGCGTGGCTGTTCCTGCAGGGAACAGCAGCCTCCCCTGATCAGACAGCCTCAGCAGATGGAGGGCTGCCCAGACATACTGAGCTTCTCTGCCCTGGATCCCTCCACAGCTGCAAAGTTGGAGCCATGGAGACAGCTTACCTCTACCTCCTGTTGTCATGGCGACGCAGCAGCTGGATGCATCCAGTGCTCCCAGACCGCCTGGGGCTCCCCACTAGGAGCTGCTGGTCCAGAAGTGCTTTTATGAGGAAGGAGCGAGTAGGGGGGTCGGGGGGCGGGGAACTTCAGGTGTCAGATGATCCGAGAGAACAAGGGCCCTACTCCCCAGCCAAGGATCAGTCGCCTGGTGCTCAGGGCCAGCCTCCCTGGGGACAACAGCACCCAGATGCCCGTGCGCAAGACTCAAAAGAGCCAGCCTTGCTGCTGCATTAGTGCACCCCCAGTTTCACCAGGTGCGCCAAGCTCTTCCCACGCATCATCTCGGTTATCAGCTCCTCAGTGTACTGTGGAGGGACCGAGGTTCAGAGGGCGCAGTGATGGGTCAGACTCAGACGTGCCTCGGGCCTAGACCTCTTACACACTATGTTATACCACCTCCTGGGATTTGGAGGATTTCATCTCTGACAGTCACTCAGGGCTGTAAGAATGTCTGGACCCTTGAGGATATAGGAACTCTCTTCCTTTTTACAGAAGCAGCAAATGGAGCTCAGAGAGGTTGAGTGATTTGCCCAAACTCACATAGCAGATTGCTGGCCGACTTGACGTTCAACCCCTTGACCCGAAGACGGGGTTTCCCCAGGACATCAAATACCAGCCTCTGACACCCTCGAAGCATCCCTGGGTCCTGGCAGCCTACAGAAGCAGCTCGTAGCCTGCCTGGCCCCGGGTCAGAATCCCAAGCAACGGCAGGAGGTCCTCAGTCTCCCACCTCATGCCTCAAGCATTGTCCAGGAACCACGCAGCAATGTCGTTCCCTAGAGGCAGACACCAGGTCTGACCACAGGGCCAGGGGAATACATCTGTTAAGTCACGAACAGAAGCACCTCCACTGCCTGCCTCATGGACCAACTAGTTCATGGAGATGACCCTGGCCCTAGGCTGGAACCCCAGGAAGCGAAGCAAGACTCCATCTTGGGGGCTGTGACAACAGGGATGGTTCCAAAAATGACCCCTAGAGACCAGGTGGCCTCTTTGGAGCATGTTTTTCCTTAAGAGAAAAAAACGATCTGGCCAAACTCATGAGCTATATGCTGGGCTCTGCAGAGCCTGGAAGCGCCTGGGGTGTGACAGACCACCCACAGCCTCAGAGTTGAGGATGACAGTGCCAGGAGTCCCCATCCAATGTCCGTTCCAACCTCTTTTCTGCTGAGGTGTGCACCTCGCCAGGCTCCAACCTGAATGGTCTCATTGAGCAGCTCAGGAAACTTCTCCCAAATTTTTAGCTCATCTAAGGAGCTGCAAGGCACGGAGCTGATCCCCACTGTTTCTAGCATCTCTGCCTGCGAGGTGATTCGGCTCTGGCGATGACGCTTGGGGCTGCTGGAAGGGCCTGGATGGGGGCGATCTGTCTGGATGGGTCCCCTTGCTTCCCTCTACACACACACACACACGCACGCACGCACGCACGCACGCACGCACCAGAATGGACATAAGCAAGACTGCAAAGCACTCTACACAGAATTCATCACCCGGGCAGCCCTGGCTTCTTCTCCAGATGATGGGGAATCTCGTTTACCAGAGTATTACCCTCAACAAGGACCCTGTAAAGTCAACTTGAAAATACGTCCAGCTCCTTCTCCCTCAGAACTCTAACTGGCCAAGAAGGGGGTGATTCATGAATCAAATGAAAGGGGCCCACTGCCTTCCCCTCTGGCCCCAGGTCAGCTGAGAAGCCCTGGACGTCCTATCTCGGGAGCCCGAGGGGGTGCCTGGAGGAAGGACGCAGGATAAGGGGCACCTCCAGCCCTCTGCGGGAGGAGAGAAAGTTTGTCATCCACCCAGAGCCGGGCTGTCACCACTCGGGGTTCTTTACTTACCTGGCTCTGGACACTGAACCCCAGGCTCCAGGCAGCATCTGGAATCGGCAGCCCAGCTGGGGGACAGATATCCTTCGCAGCAGCTCTATGCCCCATCTCCCTAAGGCTCCCCTGCTAGCAGGACCAGGCCCCTTTGCCCTTACCTGAGGGTCTCAGGCACTTGCAAACTCTGCTAACGGAGCCCAGCCAGCGCCCGGGGTCTCTCTCTCTCTGCGACTCCCGCGTCCCGCTTGGCGCACCGGCTCTGTGGGCGCCTTCCCAGCTGCCAGCTGCTGCAGTGGCATCCAGGAAAGGGAGACTGGATTTTCTTTCTAGCCGCCCAGTCTCCTCCCGGCGGCCCCGGGGGCTATTTCTCCGGGTCTGGTGCAAGGGGCATCCTCCTCGCCTCCAGCGGGAAAGTGGAAGAGTGTGCGTCCTGGATTGCAGCAGCGGCGACAGCGGTGGCCGGGGACGAGGAGGCGGTGGCGACGCCAGTCGGTGAGCCGGGGAGGCGGGCGGAGGCGAGAGGAAGTGCAAACCGGGCTCCTGCGAGCCTGGCGCTCGGGCGGGCTGGCGGGCGGGCGGCACTGCGGGTGCCCCGCTCCAAGGCGAGGCCCCGCGCAGGCACCCGCCCGGGGATGCCCCGGCCGCTGCGCGCTGGGCGCGGGCTGCGGCCAGGAGCCGGGCTCCGGCCGCCTCGCCGCCCTCTCTCTCGCTGCTTCCCTCCCTGCCTCGCTGGCTCCCCCGGACTTAACGTCTTTGGAGCCCGAGCTCCCAGCGCCGCTGCCGTAGCCGCCGCCGCCGCCGCCGCCAGCAGCACGCCTCAGCCCGGCGCGCTCCTCGCGCGGAGCCACAGCACTGCCTACCGCTTAACTCCTTGCATGCCACCTGGCCCTCCCGCAGCCTCCCGGGGAGCTGGGCAGACCCGGTGCCAGGCCTGCTGCGGCCCTGGGGAAGGGCCTTAGCCTCTAAGCCTCAGTTTCCCCATCCGTAAAATGGGCTCGAAAGACGCACGTCCTAGAACTGTCAGGAGAATTAACTGAGACGATTGTGGGACGTGCCAAGATCCCTGGCATTGCATAAGCGCTGATAAATGGCAGCGGATTTGTTGTTGCTGCTGCTGGTTTTGTTCAGGAGGCTTGCCACGGTGCCTCATTCATGGTAACTCCCCAATAAAGGGCACTCTGGGGTTTTGGTGGGGGGTGGGGGAGGGTGTTTAGTTTGTTGTTTTACAAGCTACACAGGCAGTAAGTTTAAGCTGTGTGTCCTCTGTCTGATCACTCACCCTCTCTGAGGCTGTTTCAGAACTTCCCTTCGGAGCTCTGTGACCTTAGACAAGTTTCCACCCTGAATCCCTGTATCCTCCTCTGTAAAGTGAGATAGTGGGTAATGCCCACCTTCAAAGGATCTCCACTGAAACTCTGGGAAAGGAGCCCACCCAAAGGAAGGGTTACTGCTGGGGGAGTGCCTCTTAAGTGCCAGAAACGTGGCCATGTACTTCCACACATATCAGGCCCTTGAAAACAAGCCTCGAAGGCTGCTAGTTCCATTTTCATTTTTCAGATGAGAGCACTGGGGCCAACAGAGGTTAAGAGGCTCAGCTAGCTTAGCACAGCTAGAAAGGCGCAGAGCTGGGATTGGTACTTTGGAATTTCTGACTCCAAAACCATTGTCTGTTTAAGCTTGGAACTCAAGGAGAGGCTTTAAAGTGGCCCTTTGCAGACTCTTTTTCATTTAAACTAACAAGAAGAATTCATGCCTGCATTTCTTCTTTATCAGAGCAATCATTTCCCCAACTATAAAATGAATTCTCATCTAATGTACATAATTCAGAAAATACTAAATAAAAAGAAGAAAAGCAAATCAACTCCATTCTTATCACCCAGAGATGATGATTTTTAACGTCTTGGTATAGTTCCTTCCAGTCTTTTCTCTATACCTACAAGTAAAAGAATGTAGAATCATCCATTCTGTATCAGGAGATGGGTAGGGCTTGGCAAATGCAACTCATAAATGCTTTGTGAAGGCTGAGCCCCCAGTTTCACAAGAGAAAAAGACATGTAAATGCCTGATCAATGGCAGCTGCTGCTTTTGATTAGAAAGAGGTGATCTGAATAATACACCAATTGCTAAGAGTTGCTGAGTTCTTACTAAGCAACAGGCACCATTTCTGTTAATTCTTTACAAACACCTTAAGGGATACATCTTGGAGTTGGTTCATTAGAAGATGAAAGTCTGGAAAGATGGTTCATTTAACGATGAAGACTCAGAAAACTGAGGCCCAGAAAGGTGAAGTCAGTTGTTCAAAGGCACACAGCAAATTCATGGCAGAGCTGGAATTAGAACCCCAGCTCATCTGCCCACCCTGCCCCAGCCTCCAGCATGATTACAAGTGGCAGGTCCTCTGTGCCTTTCCCATGCCATCCTCCTCCCACGGCAACTCACAGCCCTCTGGCTCTGTCCCTGGGACAACTCTCCTCCAGGGAGCAATCCAGGGACTGACACCTGGTCAAGGAGCCCATTGCAGGATCTGAGAAGTGTGTGACTGACCTCTAGCCATTTCCAGTCCACCTCCACCAAAGCCCACTTCTCCCTGCCTCTCTGTCATGCCCCTCAGGAAGGAGCATTGGGCTTCTCACAAAGTGGAAGAAGCCGCAGGTGAAGCTCACGGGCTAGGCAAGTGTCCTTGAGTTGGTCACTCACCCCTTGGAGTGACCGCTTCATTATCCATGAGAGGACTAATAATGTCTTCCCTGCCTGCTTCTTAGGGTCTGGGGAAAATAACAGACTGGGAAGCACTGTAAGAGTGGCAAAATTGTCATATATAACGGTGATGTTAAAACCATCACAGCCGTCATCATACAGGCATTTAAGGACAGATTACCCTGGTTGTGCAGTGTTGAAAAGTGGGAGCCCTGGAGACAAGCTTGTTTTCCCATATAGATGACCCCTCACAATGTATTGAAAGAATTATCTTTCCCCCACTGCCCTGTGGGCCCACTCATGTCGCAAAACATATGTTCTGCACATGCGTGTAGGCCGGTTCAGGGCTTTTCATTCGGTTCCGTGGGTCGATTTGGGTATGTTTATGTCAGTATTGCGGAGAAGGCAATGGCACCCCACTCCAGTACTCTTGCCTGGAGAATCCCATGGACGGAGGAGCCTGGTAGGCTGCAGTCCTTGGGGTCACGAAGAGTCAGACACGACTGAGCGACTTCCCTTTCACTTTTCACTTTCATGCATTGAAGGAAATGGCACCCCCCTCCAGTGTTCTTGCCTGGAGAGTCCCAGGGACGGGGGAGCCTGGTGGGCTGCCGTCTATGGGGTCGCACAGAGTCGGACACGACTGAAGCGACGCAGCAGCAGCAGCAGTATTGCATGGTCTCAATTGCTATGGCTTTATAATAGTCTTGATAGCAACAAAACACATTCTTTTCGCATTCACTCTATAATATTATCTTGGATATTCTTGGCTTTTTGAATTTACCTATCAATTTTAGAATTAGTTTATCGGGTCTCTCATACGACAATGACAAATACTGGCTAGGTTTGAATTGAGATGACATAGAGTCTACAGATTAATTTGAAGAGATTTGCCATCATTACAGTATTGAGTTTTCCAATCCCTCTACCTCACACCATATGCAGAAATAAAATGCCAACTGGGCTGTAGATCTAAATGGGAAAGGCAAAACAACAAAGCTTCCAGAAGCCTATAGCAGAGGCAACCTTTATAACCTTGGGGGTAGGAGAAGACTTCTTGTTTAAGAAGCACTACTCAAAAAGGAAAATACTGATATATTTCATATATTAAAATCATAAGAACTCCACTAATAAACACCATTTGAGTGCATGAGTCAAGGCATAGAATGGGAGCAGATATTTCCAACACCCAGAACTATGGGCTCCTATTCAGAACTTATTGAAAATCTTCCCACAAATCAATAAGTAAAAGACAAGACAGCCAAATCAAATGCTCAAGAAACTGGGACAGAGGCTTCACAAAAGAAAATGTTCAGAGAGCCAATAACCTCATTAAAAGGTGTTCAACCTAATGAGAATTCAGGGGCACGCCTATGAAAACTGCAAGGAGATACCATCACACTAAAATTACAAAAACTGACAACCCCAAGTGCTGGTGAGAACGTGGAGCAACTGGAAACTGAATGTGCTGCTGTGAGGAGTGTAAATTGGTGCAAACATTTTGAAAAACTGGGTGGTATATCTGCGCAGTCTGAATATACACCCTTTCTGGCTGGCATTTCCTCTTGTAGGTATATACCCAACAGAAATGAATGCTTGCGTCCACCAAGAGACGCTCATGAGAATGTTCACAGCAGTCATGCTTGTTGCTATAACAGCACATTTTAACCACACAAATGAACATACCTACAAAACACAAACAGACTCACAAACAGAGAGAACAGACTTGTAGTTGCCAAGGCAGGTGGGGGAGGGAAGGATTGAGAGTTTGGGATTAGCAGACGCAAACTATTATAAACAGGATGGATAAACAACAAGGTCCTATTGGACAGCACAGAGAACTACGTTCAATATCCTGTGATAAATTATAATGGAAAAATGTGAAAAGAATATATATATATAATATATGTATAACTGAATCACTTTGCTGTACATCAGAAAATAACAGCATTGTAAGTGGACTGCACTGCAATACAACAAAATATCACATTTCAAACTAATCTCACAACGTAAATGTTCACCAACAGTAGGATGGGTTCACTATGTATAAGCAGCTGGTGGAACACGATACGGCAATGAAAAGGACCAGATTCCAGATGCACACCACCACAGGGTGAGTCCAACAAGCACGGTGCTGAGGGGTAGAGATGAAACACGAGGGGGCACTTCCTGTAAAGATTTCACTCACGTCACGTTCGGAGGCAGGCAGACTCAGCTGGAGGCTGGAGGCCAGAGTGACGGCATCTCCGAGGAGGATGAGCGTTGCAACTGGGCGGGAGCACGCGGGACTTCCAGAATGGTGCACATCTTTTCTTCCTGGACCTGGTTGGTACCCGCACAGGAGTTGGCAACATGTCACTGAACCTTCTGTTTAGATATTGAGCGCTTTTCTGCATGTGTGTTAACTCAACTTTTGAAAAGGCTGTTTCTTAAGTGACCATGCTTAGGCAAGACAGTAACAATTTCAAATCTGAGGCTCTGGTACTTTCTGGCTGTGGACTGTGGTCAGGTTATTGCATCTCACTGAGACAGTTTCCTCATCCAGAATATGGAAACAATAAACGTACCCATTGGGTGGGGTGCTGTGAGGAGGACAGGGTTTCAAGTGAAATAGGAGAGGCAAAGCACTGCCCTCAACCAATATTGGCTGATGAGCATCATCAATTATATCCTGCTGTGTTATATATAAAAGTACAATATATATATGAAGTATTATGTATAAAATAAAGGAGTATCTGAGAAATAAAGGACAGAACTGTTTGAATCTCAGCGACCGTTGCCAGGTATTAATAAAAGACAGGATGTCTTTTTTTAGGATAAGTTTTTAGGATAATTTTTAGGATCAGTCTGTAATTTTACATGAGACAAACTTAAACTAAATTTTTTAAAATCGTTTATCTGGAATTCAAATTCAACTGGGTGTCCTGTAGTTTCATTTTCCAAATCTTGCCATCCTAATTTCATAGTCATCAGGCATGTGCCCTGCAGTAATAAGTTCCTTGACCACTCTGGCCTCGGTTGCCTCATCTATAAATTGGGAATAAAGGTCTTTTCCAGTACTGACAGGAGGGCGGAACTGATTAAATCAGATTTTCTCCCAGGGCGCATCAAGCACTCTGTGTTTGCTCCTTCCCCTTTATCATCTCCATCCCTCTTCTTCTCTTTTCTTTTTTTCCCTAAGTCTTAGGGTTGCCAGAGCGCCCCACATAGTGTGGCCTCCCTGTTGGTGGAACCTTCAAAACTAAGAGATCGCGATTAGCTATAAAGAGTGAGTAGTAAAGTTGTAGAGTCTTTGCCTGATATACACACACAGTCAGTGTGGGCAGGAAAGGCCTGTCTGCGGCTCAATCACTGGGCAAAGTCTACTTTGAGGACTTGCCCCGCTCTCTGCTGACGCCTGCCATCCTCTGTGCTTCAGGTTTCTGAGAAAAGTCTCATCCTCTCTCCAGGCCATCTATTTCAGCTCACAGTGTTATTGTTTCTGGCCAAAGTCTGCTGTAGGACTCACAGAGGAGCGGCAAGAAACAAAGCGATCTTTGAAATAAACTCTATTAAAGATCAAAATGGTGATGTAAGAGAGTTTCCGAACATCAGATCAGGTAACACCTCTGAGCTACTTTCATAAAAACGAGCCACGAACCCATACATCACTGTCATTTGAACCCCAGCATCTAAAAATAGGATTTGCTCTAATTTCCTGAGTAGCTGATGCAAGTGGAGAGAATGTGAGAGTAGTGAGTGGGCTGTGTCAGGTGATAAGTAACTCCCCCACTTGATGGCATTTTTCTGAAGTGGAAAGGAGGAGAGCTTGCCTCCAGAAACGCTAGGCAAATCCTGGCAGAGGGCAGAGGGTTAGGACGAAGGAGGCGGGAGTTAGCCTGACCTGGGCTGGAGCCCCGACTCTGCCATCTCCTAGCTGCGTGGCCTTAGGTAAATTAACTAACATCTCTGGGCTTCCTCTTTTAAAAAACAGAGACTGAGGATTTTGTGTGAATTAAATGATGGGCATATATAGATCGTTTCCCACAGTACACGCATTACACACATGAGCCGTGACCCATTATTACAATGATTCCAGATGGAGAGGACAAATCAAAGGCGACGTGAGGATGTCATCCATTTAGGGCTCTGAACAGAATTCCAATCCCAGAATTTAAGCACGTGTGGGTTTCCCAGAGTCAGATTTTTTTTTTTTTCTTTTTCTGGCATTAAGCAACTGACTCACACATCACTGTTAATGTGCAGAGAAAAGACTAAGGTTGAGAAGAGGGAATTGCTAAGGTCGCTGTGACTTTGTCCTGGTGCAGACACACAATAGAGGAGGTCTTCTAACTGCAGGGATTTGGGGCGTGATGCCCAAGGTGGACTGGCCACTCCCTCTAGCATTTATTTATTTTTTTAAAAATTTTCCTTATTTTTGAAGTTTATTTTGAATTGGGGGATAACTGCTTTGCAACGTCGTGTTGGCTTCTGCCAGACAACAACGTGAGTCAGCCACAAGTACACGTATGTCCCCTCCCTCCTGAACCTCTCCCCCACCCCTTACCCCATCCCAACCCCGGAGGTTGTCACGGAGCATCAGGTCGGACTCCCTGGGCTATACGGCAGCTTCCCATTGTCTCTCTATTCTGCACCTGGTCGTGTGCGTGTGTGGGGCTTCCCTGTGGGCTCAGACAGTAAAGAATCTGCCTGCAATGCAGAAGACCTGGGTTCAGTCCCTGGGTTGGGAAGATCCCCTGGCGAAGGACATGGCAACCCACTCCAGTATTCTTGCCTGGAGAGTTCCATGGACAGAGCCAGGCAGGTTACGGTCCATGGGGCAGCAGAGTCAGACATGGTTGAGCAACACACACTCACACACACACACTATATATATACGTCAACTAGTCCCACCCTCCCCTTCCCCTGCTGTGTCCAAAGTCTGCTCTCTGTCTGTGTCTCTCTATTCCTGCCCTGCAAATCAGTTCATCAGTATCATTTGTCTAGAGTCCATATATATGTGTTGATATATGATATTTGTTTTTCTCTTTCTGACTTACTTCACTCTGTATAACAGGCTCTTGGTTCATCCAGCTCAATAGAGGTGACTCGAATGTGTTCCTTTTTATGGCTGAGTAATGTTCCATTGCATATAGGTGCCACAGCTTCTTTTTTCATTCACCTGTCTATGGGCATCTAGGTTGCTTCCATGCCCTAGTGATTATAAGCAGTGCTGCTATAAACTCCGAGCACTGTGCCTTTCTGCTTCCTCCGTGGAATCTCCCTCTCCTCCCTGGACCCTCCACTCAGAGCCCTACTGTGAGTTCCCAGCCTCTCCTCTCCCATCTGATAGCAGGTGGTACTTGGTCAACCATGCAAACTCCCAGAGATCGAGAGTGGTGTCATTTAACTACTTCTCTTTGCCTGGCACCCAACACAGTGCTTAGCACACGGTAGACTGTCTTAGCCTATCTGGGCTTTTACAGTAAAAATATAGACAGGGTAGCTTATCAACGACAGAAAGTTGTTACAGTTCTGGAGGTTGGGAAGCCCAGTGTCAAGGCAGACTCAGTGTCTACTGGGAGCTCATGTTCTGCTTTATAGATACCACCTTCCAGCTGTGTCCTCACAGGGGGGGTGGGTGCAAGGGTCCTTTTTTTGGGGGGGGTCTATTTGTTAAGGGCGTTAATCTCATTCATGAGGGCTCAATTCTCATAACCAAATCATCTTGGAAAGGGTCCTACCTCCTGATACTATTACACTGGGGATTAGCTTTCAACACGTCAATTCTGGAGTGACAAAGACATTTTCAATCTATAGTATAGGTGCTCAGGAAAAAGCAGATGGCTGAAAAAAACTATCCAGTATTCCCACAGATATATACCGATTAAAAGAAAACCTGGTATGATTCAGAGAACTTGCCCATTAATATTTCGTAATATTAATATTTCAGTAAAAGAGGGAAAGAGGAATGGATACTGGGGCTCCTCTCAATGTCAGAGCAGTGGGAAGAATCCGAATGCCCATTAACAGGAGAGTGAATGGATTCTGGTATATTCTTGAAGCGGGGGGACTATGCTGCAGTGAAAATTAATGAACTAGAACTCTATGTATCATCACGGGTAAACTTCAAAAGTTAGTGCTGAACAGGCGGCAAAAGCTAGCTGCAAAAGGACACAGACAGAATAATACTGTTTAATAAAGTTCAAAAATCTATGAAACAATTCAGAATATTTTTATGACTACATACAGGCAGAGTAAAAGCACCTGGCATTTCTGTGCTTTTATTCATGTGTAGTAAAAGCATAGAGACCTATGTGGGGATGATGAACATCAAATCCAGGAGCTGGGGGCCTCCCCGATGGTCCAGGGCTTAGGACTCCGAGCTTCCAATGCAGAGGGCCTATACTCAACCCTTGGTTGGGGAACTAAGGTCCCAATGCCTTGTGGCATGGCCCCAAAATAAAACCCTCAAATACAATGGATAAGAAATAAGGATTTATTGTATGGCACAGAGAACTGCATTAAATACCTTTTTTTAAAAAAAAAAAATTCAAGAGACAAGCTATCACTGCTGAAGGAGTGGAGCAGGGGAGGTTCCAGAGTGTTTTAATTATGTTTTTAATGTTCTATTAACATTTCTCAGACTGTTTGGTTCATGTGTAGAAGTCACATCATTCTCTGCATTTTTTTTTTTCTGGTGTGTCTGAAATACTTCCTTAAAGAAAAAAAAAAAAAAACACAAACCTGAAGCAGCAGTTGAAAGTGAAGGCCAAAAAAAAAAAAGAAAGTGAAGGCCAGACTAGACCTGGCTTACTTCCTACCCTCTGTTCTGATATTTGCTGTGTGTCTTGAGTCAGGGATGTAGCCTCTCTGGACTTCAGTTTTCTCAACATTACAACGAGGATAATACCTCTTGGGAATATTGCATGAGGTAATGTATACAAACCACTGAAAGCTGGGTAAGCACTCAGCAAATAACTGTTCATATCATCATTGTCAACAGCAGTCAATTTCAAATCATTTGAGAATTGGAAGCAACTAACAAGATCACCCACTCCTAGCCTGTCTTTGAAGATACGATGGTTGAGACTGGAGAGGCTGAGCCAGTCACCTGAAGTGGTGGGGTGCTTGGGAGGCAGATTGGAGGGCCCGAGGGGCCTCTGTATGAGGAAGTTCCCCTCTGGGGTAGGTAGGCAGCCTCTGCTCCAAAGCTCTTCCTGCAAAATCTGTAAAAACCCACTTCCTTCCAAGGGAGCGAGGATGATGACACGGGAGAACCTGCTAAAACTAAAACACAGACCCCACAGGCAGCGGCACCCCTCCTAACGTGGCTTCTCCCCTTCCTCTCTCAGCCCCTCAACATACTGACATCATCATGAAAAAGACTGAGAAGAATGTCTACAAGCTCATCCTTTCTAATATATATTTTTTAAAACAGTAAAAAATAGGATACCTAACACAAACTTGCATCACCCTCCACAAAAACACACTTACTGCACCTAGATCGGACTGCTTGTAACAGCCCCAAACTGGAAACAACTCAAATGTCTGTCAATGAAGAATGGACAAATACTGTCTTCATTCAAAGGAACACGACCCAGCAAAGAGAATGAGCAAACTGTAGTTGCTATGGCCACACGGATGAATGTTACAGACGTAATGTGAACAAAAGAAGCCAGAACCCAAGGATGTCATCTGCTGCCATTTATATAAAGTTCAAAAACTGCAAAACTAATCAGGCTGCTAGAAGTCAGAATAACTTGGGTGGGAGAGGCTGTTGGTGGAAGTGGGCTGAGAGGTGCTTTTGGGGGTGATCAATCCTTTGGTTGAGCTAGGTGCTGGTGACATGGGTGCTTTCCTTCTGAAAGGCGTGAGCTGTACACTTAATGCTTGCACAGTTCTGGACATATATTACACTTCAACTAAAATGCTCCTTCCTGTAAAAACTTGCCAGTTCCAGCCTTTCAACCTTTAGTTACCGAAGACTATGTTCCGACATGGATCAGGCCACACAATAAAGCAGATAAACGTAGCCCTCTAAGTTAGCATCCTCTCTTGAGCCTTGACCTTGAACATACCAGCCGAAACCAGCTTTCATTTCAGGCTGACTGAAACGGGGGATTGTCTACCTCAGACCTGGCCAGGTGGAGACGAGGGCCATTACTCAGGACACCCGATCCAGAGAGACAGGCAAACCACCCAAATTATCTGATTTGGCAGTTTCCTGGGCTCGAATGACCCAGATAATGGTCAGACTGCCAGGGTGACACCACACGTCCCAGCCCAAATACCCACAAGGTAGATACTTTCTCTGAGGCCATATTTGTGGGCAGAGTCCTATGCCACCCTGCCCCCACTGCCTGGGTCTAATTTCTGCAAGAGGAGCTATGGAGGCTCTTGAAGTCTGAGAGGCCACAGAAAGATAGGGCGGTCTGGACCCTTGTGGGGCTCCAGGCAGGCCCCCTTTGCGGTCATACACTGAGGCTCTCCCATGGCCTCCCCAGGACACAGCTCTGGGCCACTGAGCATGGATGAGCTCATTTAATCTGACAGCCCTAGAAAGGCGGTAATATCTGTATTATTATTCCCATTTTGCAAGGGATGAAACTGAGGCATAGGGAGGTGAAATGAATCACCCCGTAGCGAACACCAGAAAGGAACGGAATCGCTTTTTTTTCTTCTTCTTCTTTTTTACTGATTCTCTTGCCAGCCACGCCTTCTCCCACCATTCCTTCCTCCAAGGGTGCTCTTCCCCACCTCTTGTCTTCTAGCCACTCATGCAGCAGGCCTCAAAGGAAACTCACTTCAGCGGGATGGCCAGTGAGTTCAAGCCCTCTGCGGAGCAGGTATGGAGATGGAAATGGACATCCGTGGGATTTACTGGAGGGAGCTTCCATAGAGGCTGAAGAGAGGGGGAACGGGATTAAGCAGAAAGAGGCTTCAGACTCTGATGCAAATCTGACATCAGGAAAGGAGAGGGGGAAGGAGAGGGGGTGTCCAGGAAGAGCCTCAGACCCAGCATGACTGTGAGAAAGGCGGGGGCAGCCCAAGAGGAGCCCAGAGCAAAGACTGCCCGTTGGTGGAGTCCAGATTGGGTAGGGATGTCTCAGGCCTTCAGACCAGCAGACCCGGGGGCCAGTCAGGACATTTACAGAAGCCAAAACAAGCATCGGCTTACTCAGTGTGTTGGTTATAAGCCGGGGTGCAGAGAATCTCTTGAGAGCATCCCTTGAAACTATCTATTGGACGGCTGTCTTAGCCACTGGGCTGTAAGCTCCACGAGAGCAGGAGTTATCCTGTGCAGAGAGCAAGCCTGGCATGTCAGAGCTGCTCTGTTACTATCTGAGGACTGACAGACCCTTCTGACTAGCTCCTCCGGGCTTGTTGATTGCCACACGTTTCCAGAGGACGTGCAAGGATGAGGGAGAAGAGGTTGGATCTGGGTTTAAGTTTTGGAGCCAGATCTGGTCTGTATGACCTTGGGCAAGTCATCAGCTTCTATTTATTCAACTATAGAGTGGGTAAAATAATATCTACACACGAGATTATTTCTCTGTTTCAAAGATCAAATGAGAGTGAGTGGATAAAGAAGTTGTGGCATATACACCCAATGGAATATTCCTCAGTCATAAAAAGGAACACATGTGAGTCAGTTCTCATCAGGTGGATGAACCTAGACCTGTTACACAGAGTGAAGTAGGTCGGAAAGAGAAAAACGAATATCATCTATTAACGCATATGTGTGCAATCTAGAAAGATGGTACCAATGAACCTATGTGCAGGGCAACAAATGAGATGCGAACACAGAGAACGGAGAGGAGGCGGGGAGGGGAGGAGGGACAAATGGGCAGAATAGCACTGAAATTTACACATTATCTTATGCAAAACAGGGAACCGGTAGGAATTTGCAGGGCGGAGAAGGCGATGGCACCCCACCCCAGTGCTCTTGCCTGGAAAATCCCATGGAAGGAGGAGCCTGGAAGGCTGCAGTCCATGAGGTCGCTAAGAGTCGGATACGACTGAGTGACTTCACTTTCATGCATTGGAGAAGGAAATGGCAACCCACTCCAGTGTTCTTGCCTGGAGAATCCCAGGGATGGGGGAGCCTGGTGGGCTGCCGTCTATGGGGTCGCACAGAGTCGGACACGACTGAAGCGACTTAGCAGCAGCAGCAGGAATTTGCAGGGAGCTCAACACCCGGTGCTCTGCGACAACCTAGAGGGGTGGGATGGATGGGAGGTGGGAAGGAGGTTCACGAGGGAGGAGACCTGTGTATACCATGGCTGATTCATGTTGATGTATGGCAGAAACCGACATAGTATTGTAAAGCAATTATCCTCCAATTGAAAATAAATTTAAAAAAAGATTAAATGAGATACTGCTATCACAGTATTTTTCACCATTATCGTTACTCCAAGGAGACATTTACAGATGGTTACTTTTAGTGTCCATGCTTATTCAAATAAATTAGAGGGCCTCAGCTTCCAAGACATGAATATTATCTCAAAGTGTATCATTATTTGACATGAATTTGAGCAAGCTTCGAGAGTTGGTGATGGACAGGGAAGCCTGGCGTGCTGCAGTCCATCGGGTTGCAAAGAGTTGGACACAACCGAGAGACTGAACTGACTGATATCGTTATTTCCACGGAAAATCATATTTATCATATACTGACGCATCCTTTATAGAGAGGAACAGTGCCAAACAGAGACTGTCATCAATTGTGATCTGTTCACTTACCTGTATCTCAAGTCTGCCCTTGAAGGCAGGATCCATGTCTTGCTAGTCTGTGTGTTGCCAACACTTGGCAAGGAGCTTATACATCACAGAGACTCAGTAAATGCACATTCCTTCACCAAAGTGAAGGCACAGCCACGGGACCACATGAGANGGCAACCCACTCCAGTGTTCTTGCCTGGAGAATCCCAGGGATGGGGGAGCCTGGTGGGCTGCCGTCTATGGGGTCGCACAGAGTCGGACACGACTGAAGCGACTTAGCAGCAGCAGCAGGAATTTGCAGGGAGCTCAACACCCGGTGCTCTGCGACAACCTAGAGGGGTGGGATGGATGGGAGGTGGGAAGGAGGTTCACGAGGGAGGAGACCTGTGTATACCATGGCTGATTCATGTTGATGTATGGCAGAAACCGACATAGTATTGTAAAGCAATTATCCTCCAATTGAAAATAAATTTAAAAAAAGATTAAATGAGATACTGCTATCACAGTATTTTTCACCATTATCGTTACTCCAAGGAGACATTTACAGATGGTTACTTTTAGTGTCCATGCTTATTCAAATAAATTAGAGGGCCTCAGCTTCCAAGACATGAATATTATCTCAAAGTGTATCATTATTTGACATGAATTTGAGCAAGCTTCGAGAGTTGGTGATGGACAGGGAAGCCTGGCGTGCTGCAGTCCATCGGGTTGCAAAGAGTTGGACACAACCGAGAGACTGAACTGACTGATATCGTTATTTCCACGGAAAATCATATTTATCATATACTGACGCATCCTTTATAGAGAGGAACAGTGCCAAACAGAGACTGTCATCAATTGTGATCTGTTCACTTACCTGTATCTCAAGTCTGCCCTTGAAGGCAGGATCCATGTCTTGCTAGTCTGTGTGTTGCCAACACTTGGCAAGGAGCTTATACATCACAGAGACTCAGTAAATGCACATTCCTTCACCAAAGTGAAGGCACAGCCACGGGACCACATGCCACCTATATCAGCTGATTTAATCCTCGTAACAGCGCCCCTCACCAGCCATGGAGAGTATTGTTCCCCTCTTCCAGACAGAGAAACTTGAGTCCTAGGGAGGCAAAGCTATTTTTTTAAACTTGCAAAACTTCCAGGTTTCAGGCCTGGGATGGCCTGGCTCCACACTGGGGTTTTTCCACTGGGACACATGGCTGCCAGCCTGGCAAACAGGTCAATCCAAGATGTAGTCTACAATGCAGTACGAGGCCCTCACCATCCCCGGAGACTCCAGCCTGGCCTCTAGGGAAGTGTTCTTGGAAACCAGCCTCTCCGGCATCTTCCAGTTTAGACACACGAGTCTCCTGAGAGGAGAGCGAGCCATGGGCTTGTGGGCCGGTGGATTTTTCTGCCTCGGGGTTCAGGAGAAGCCAGTGTGACCTAGTTACAGAGTCGCCCTGAGAAGCTTCAGTAATTTGAAGGTCATTTTTCTCCTGATGTCTTCACTGTTTGAACTTTTCTGATGCAAACACACTGAGGAACAACCATCCATTAATAACAACAGCAACCTAAGCAGAGCTCCGCTACGTGCAGGTCTGAGGTCTAATGGTCGGGGACCATCATGCTCCTTTAAAAAAATACTTTGTTCTTATTTCTTTATTTGGCTGTGCTGGGTCTTAGTTGCAGCAGGTGGGATCTTTTAATTGTGGCACATGGGATCTAGTTCCCTGAACCAGGGATCGAACCTGGGCCCCCTGCACTGGAGTCTTAACCACTGGACCACCACGGAAGTCCCCCATCACATCCATTTTGACTCTGCAACTTCTCAACTACCATACAAGGTGGATATCCCTAGTCCCATTTTCCAGATGGGGAAACTGAGGCTCAGGAAAAAGGTAAGCTGCCCAACATCACAGAACTGGGAAGTGGCATGGCTGGATCCAGCCTGGTCAAGGCCTGAGCATGAGATGGGGAGAAGAGATGCCAGCAGGCAGGGTGGGGCCTGGAGTTCTGCCACCCACCTCTGAGGCAGCTGTCCCTTAAAGACATAGTGGGATGGCCTCGTCCTTGGCACTCTGCCTTGAGTCACCAGCTTGTCCGTCTTCCAAACTCAGCCACGGCGACATCTGAGTGCGCACATGGCTCTAACTACACCGTCCCCTGCTTAAGATCTCCAAATAGCTCCATTTCCCCCAGCCGAGAGCCCAGACTCCTTCACCAGCACTCGAGGCCTCCGGCAGAATGGCCTCAGGTCCACTTCCTGGGCAGTGAGCCCCCCGCTCTGCTCCCATCCACCCTCCATGCAGACTCTTCATCCCTGCCCCACGCCCTGCTCACACCCCCTTCACCTATGTGTGTGCTGCTTCTCCTCCCTGAAAATGTATCTCCTTCCTTCCTCTTCTCCACCCAACAAGCTTCTGGGTATCTTTCAATTTAAAATGGTGCCTTTCTTTGCCATGCCTTCATTTCTCACTTATGTGGCATGGTCAGGGAGAGTAGAGGGGCACCCGTTTGGCTAATAGAATCTTATTATTCTCGTTATGCCTTTTACCAGGATCCAAGGAGGCAATTCCATTGCCTCAGTCTAGCTCAAAGAAATATCTTTCAACAACCATTTACGGAAAGTACAAACACTTCCTCCACCCCCTTTCCCTCCATCCACTGTCTTATTTTCCCATAAGTATTCTTGCCCAGAGAATTCCATGGACAGAGGCTCCTGGTGGGTTATAGTCCATGGGGTCACGAAGAGTAGGTATTGGGGCTTCCCCCAATGGCT
Source organism: Neotragus moschatus (assembly GCA_006410615.1). Taxonomy (NCBI): domain Eukaryota; kingdom Metazoa; phylum Chordata; class Mammalia; order Artiodactyla; family Bovidae; genus Neotragus; species Neotragus moschatus. Next base: position 2,393,506 of record SJYA01002485.1, on the reverse strand, counting down.
CAGACAGTAAAGAATTTGCCTGCAACACAGGAGACCCGGGTTCCATCTCTGGGTCAGGAAGATCTCCTGGAGAAGGAATAGTGTTTTTCTTGCCTGGAGAATTCCATGGACAGAGGCGCCTGGCAGGCCACAGTCCATGGGGTTGCAAAGAGCTGGACACAAGCAGGTGACTGACACGAGCAATTTGCCCATAGCAGCTCTCCCCATCTGTGTAAGGACTGCTCCTCCCCACTCCAACCTGTGCGTCTAGAAGAAACCGTTCCTGGATGCGGAGGGGCATCTTTGAGTCTAGCTGGCCAGTCTTGGAATCCCATTGCCCTGGCCACAGTGATTGGCCCAGAAATTGACATGTGACCCAAGCTCAGCCAATCAGAAAACTTTCCTGGAGGTTTCTAATTGGTATTGCTGGGAAATAACTCTATTTCATGTGGTCAGAGGCTCTAACTTTAGAGGTCCAGAGCTACCTGTGAAATTGGTTTGAGCCCAGTGAAGATGACCAGTTTGGAGGAGTGAACTAGCAAGCAGACAAAAGGCTAGAGAAAAATATGATGTTAAGTTAGTTCCTGGCTCTAATCCTCCCCTAAATCAGTCATTATGTCATAAGAGCCAATAAAGTCTTTGGTAGGTTCAAGTTCAAGGTGAGTTTTTGTCACTTAACAACTATAACATTGTAACAAACATGGTCTAAAAATGCTTCTCCACTTATGTAATAATGTAGCCAATAAGTATATATATATGGTGTGGACCAGACATTCTCCTAAGTGATGAGGACACAAAAGTGAAATAAAAATATGGTCCCTGCTGATATACAGCTCACTGTACTAGTCACCTGTGACTATTTAAATTTAAAATAATTAAAATTAAGTAAAATTAAAAATTGAATTTTTGAGTTCCACTCACCATATTTCAAATACTCAGTAGCCATAGGATGCTGCTGGCTACCATACTGGGCAGCACAGACAGAAAACATTGCCATTGGCCCAGAACATTCTATAACACAGTGCTTGTCCAGAGCCTTACTGGTAAAAGTGTTATTCCTAAGACCAAAAGCAGAAGCCTCACTGGGGGCTCCTTGGAAATACAGAATTTCAAGTTCTATCCAAGACCTACTAAGTCATAATTTGCATTTCAATAAGACTTTGTTAAATTAACATTTGTTGTGCATAGAACCCTGAGGGGTTGGATGCTGAGACACAGTTTAAGAAAAAAAAGAAAGGACCACTAGGGAAATGGAGGCATTTGTTACTTATAGGTCCTGGAGATCACAGGCAGCCACTCAAGGGGTGATGAGGGGAGGTCAAGGCAGAGTGCAGGGGCACAGGACTTTATCAAGGGCCACAGATAGAGTGCTTTGGGGTTCCCACACTAAAGCCAGATTTGTCAGTTCAAACCAGAAAGAGTGAGGTTTGGGTGAGCTTCAGTGGTCCTGGGAGGCAGGGGAAAATGTTCATCACAAGGGCCTTTGGAGGAGTCATATCAGAAACTTACCCTGCCTCATGACCCTAGAGATTGTTGTCTAGGACAGGCACTTGTTGAAGGGGCTAACGTGAGTTCAGTGTTCCTGTGGCTTCTTGGCCACGCAGAATGGATGCTGAGACAGTGATACTCCTAGTAGCCACCTAAGTGCCAGAATCGCCCAAGTGATTCACGTGCGCATGATAGTCTGACCCTGTCCTGAGAGACCCGCCTAATTCAGCCCCCCACCCAACGCTGCCACAGCCCCCCACCCAACGCTGCCACAGCCCCCCA
>SJYA01002485.1:2293665-2389653 GCA_006410615.1 Neotragus moschatus | reverse complement strand
CGCTGCCACAGACCCCCAACCAACGCTGCCACAGCCCCCCTCCCATGAACAGCAGAAAGTGTCCCAACCTCGAGAAGGACATGTAGGTTCTCCCGGCTATCAGCTCACTGACTTCTTCCCAAGCCACGAAATAATCTCTATCAGTGCCTATCCACAGAGCGAAGTCTTGAAGGACTGGCGCCAACTTTCAGCTGAACAGACTCCCCCACCAACACCCTCGCTGCGTCGATAAATAGGGTGCGAGTTAATAACCACCATCGGGCTGGGTTGGACCTTGGCGGCAATACCACCCGAGAGACGATTTTACAATGACTTAATTCTTCAGGGTGAAACCCCTGCAGAGAGCTGGAGTGAGCCAGGGTGTAGGCTGTGTTATGTTTTTATTTTTCCAGCATGAGTAAGAAAGCCCTCACTGTGTAAGCATGAGTCCTGCGTGTTCTCATGCAGCAAAGGATTTGCCCACCCCCGTGTGGGCTCGCGGTTTAGGGGCCGTCAGCTAACCCGGCCTGATTCCCAATGCGCTCTTTGAAAAACCTTTACACAAGCAGGTGCATGCGTGCCCCCCATACACACACTTCAACTAATTGGTGGCACCCAACCGTGACCAAGAAAAAAGGCAACAAGCTCTCCATTTAAATTGCAGATTGTGACCTTTATGCTTGAAATGGTTTCAAACATCTTGTTTATAGCTTTGGGGTTCAGGCACTCAATAATCTCCAAATTATTTCCTCCATTTTTTTGGGAATGATTGTTACTACGCATTGCATTTTCCCCGATTTCTGGGCCTCACCCCCAGCTGGTGTCTCCTGAGAGTCTAGGTAATCGGAAGATGCCTGTAGCATGACTCCCTCTCTGTACTGTCCCCATCGAATTCTGTTGAGCTGAACCAGCTGCCGAAGCTGGATTGCCAAGCTTGGCCCCACCCACTCATAGATGGACGAAGGTTTTAAAAAGACTAGGAATGTGTAGCGTGTCAGGGGGAAAAACAAGGGGCCTTTTCTCCAAGCTGTAAATCTGCCCTGAAGATCTTAAATCCACGGGTCTAGGCTAGCATTCCCTAAAGTGTTAGTTACAAGCAAAGATGTTAGAAGGTGTCACAAGGTGACTCTGGGTCCGTTGGAGATGAAAGGATTCTTTAATGTGGGACTTCGCAGGGCCTTCCAATGCTAACATGCATGGTGGGGAACTCCTTTTGATATGAGGTGAGAAGTCAGGTCTACTGGGCCAATCTTGTTTAATCAGAGTGCACCTAAAAAGTGGCCCACAGCCCTCCTGAGAGCTGCTGCTTGTTCCGGTTACTACTTCAGCAAGGCTCCTTATAACCTAGGCCCCGGGTGGCCTGGGACATCACGTCTGCCACATTCTATTGGTCGAGCGACTCACCATGGCCCAGATTCACAGAACAGGAAATAGCCTCTGCCTCTTACTAAGATGCTCGGGAGGAGGAAATGGCAATCCACCCCAGTATTCTTGCCTGGAAAATTCCATGGACAGAGGAGCCTGGCTGGCTATAGTCCACGGGATCACAAGGAGTTGGACATGACTGAGCACGCACCCTTACTAATGTGTGTGGTGGCTTCAATCTGCCATCCTGCCAGAAAGAAAACCATGGGCGCCCTGCTTCTGGGGTCCTTAATGCACCCATTTTAAGCACCAGCTTACCTGCCACCCTGCCCACAGCTGTACCCAAAGACTCAGAACGCAGAGCGGACATTGTTTTATGAGCATCGTCCTTCTCCTTTCCCCTTCCTGCTGGAAACAATTTCCCCTTCCCCGAGAGGACACACACAGACGCAGAATTAACCTCCTGAGGATAATAGAGTTTTTGATTCCTCTTCAAGAGCTGACGCCTGAAGCAGAATGGTTTGATGACTGATGAATAATTCTAGCAAAAATTAATAACAAATAATACAATAAATAAGCATTGTGTGCTAGTGGTGTTCTTGGCACTGCATTATTCAATGAGTGATCCACTTACTCATTTAACCCTCTGGGGCTTCCCTGATGGCTCAGATGATAAAGAATCCGCCTGCCAACGCAGAAGACCCAGGTTCCATCCTTGGGTCTGGAAGATCCCCTGGAGAAGGGCATGGCAACCCACTCCAGTATTCTTGCCTGGAGAATCCCATGGACAGAGGAGCCTGGCGGGCTACAGTCCACGGGGTCACAAAGAGTCGGACACGACTGAGCGACCACCACTTTCAGAGCTCTCTGAAGTGACTACTATGGTTATTCCCATTTTACAGATAAAGAACCTGAGTCATTTGCTAGTGGCTAAGAAGGAGTGAGGGCTCCCAGGTGGCATCAGTGGTAAAGAACCCGCCTGCCAGTGCAGGAGACAGAAAGGCAGGTTCGATCCCTGGGTCANACTTTCAGAGCTCTCTGAAGTGACTACTATGGTTATTCCCATTTTACAGATAAAGAACCTGAGTCATTTGCTAGTGGCTAAGAAGGAGTGAGGGCTCCCAGGTGGCATCAGTGGTAAAGAACCCGCCTGCCAGTGCAGGAGACAGAAAGGCAGGTTCGATCCCTGGGTCAGGAAGATTCCTCTGGGGAGGACAGGCAACCCTCTCCAGTATTCCTGCCTGGAGAATCCCATGGACAGAGGAGCCTGGCGGGCTGCAGTCCATGGGGTCGCAGAGTCGGACACGACTGAAGCGACAGGGCACGCACGCCATAAGGAATGAATCCGAGATCCCAGGCCAGATGTGTCTGCCTTCGCATCTGGCCGGCTGACACACGCTCTAAAACAGACAGGACGAACAGCAGTGAAACCGTTAGGCGACGTTTCAGGAGGTGGGGGAAGCGTTCTGAAGAGCTCTAGTCCTTCACGTCTTAGCACAGAAGAAAATGCAGAGAGACGCAAAGTGGTAGAGAGGAAGTGACTTATCAGAATGGGATGCTTGCGAGGCTTATAAGCACGCATGCAGGTGAGGGAGAGCCATGCCCTGAGAACTGACTGGGCTATGGCTTTACAATCAAAGGAGAAAGTGGGGAGGGGAGAACTTCCTTTATCTTCTTGAGGAGGCGTCCTGCTCCCATCTGCAGCTCTTCCTCCAGGTTGAGCCAGGGAGTTTCCTCGTCTCTGTGGTCAGGTTAGGTCCACAAATCACTGTGTAGAGAGCACGTCCTAACTCACTGAGTTCCCTGGGCAGGATAGGGGTCTCCTGCCACTGCTGTCTTATTGATTTGGGGCATATCTCGTGCTTCTGTTCCATAGTTTGTTGCTGAGCAAGCCTGCTTGGTTCTGTGGTTAAGAAAACCTGCTTTCCTGAATGAGCCTGAACTTACAGGAGTCTCCCAAGATGCTGAAGCTCACGCTCCAATACTTTGGCTTGAGGGGCTCTGAAGGCCCCTGGCAGGCCCACCTGATGCAAAGAACCAGCTCATTGGAAAAGAGCCTGATGCTGGGGAAAATTGAGGGTACGAGGAGAAGGGGGTGACAGGGGATGAGATGGTTGGATGGCATCATCGACTCAGTGCACATGAGTTTGAGCACTGTCTCAGGGAGCTACTGAAGGACAGGGAGGCCTGGCGTGCTGCAGTCCGTGGGGTCGCAAAAAGGTGGACGCTACTGAGCGAGCGAATACAACAAACCTGCTTTCTTGAGTGATCCTTAACTTACACGGTCTCCCATACTTTGTCTACTTATTGTCCCCTAGTGGCAGTGGCGGTGTTGGGTTAGTTGCTAAGTCGTGTCCGACTCTTGCGACCCCGGGGATTATAGCCCTCCAGGCTCCTCTTCTATGGGATTCTCCAAGCAAGAATACTGGAGTGGGTTGCCATTTCCTTCTCCAGGGGATCTTCCCAACCTAGGAATCGAACCTGGGTCTCCTGCATTGCAGGCAGATTCTTTACCAACTGAGCTACTGAGCTACAAGGGAAGCCTAGTGGTGTTAACTATTTAATCACGTAACTTGGACTTTTACTCTGTCCCTATTGGAAGGAAAATCAGCCCATATCCACGATGGTTACTCTTCCTGTATGGGGTAGCTTCTGTATGTCAGGCCCATGGGTCAGTGTTTATTGAGCACTTTCTGTATGCTAAGTTCTGTTCTAAGAACTGTGTCTACTCGTTTAACCCTGTGCAGAGTAACCCTGTACAGATTACTGATGAGAAAAACTCAGCTGAGGAAACTGAGGCACAGAAATGTTAAATAATCTGTCCAGTGCCCACACAGCTTGTTAGTGACGGAGTCAGGATTTGAACCAAGGACTCCAAGTGCAGAGCCTGGGTTCTTACTCTTTCTTATCCTAGAAAAGGGCTTTTGTTCAATGGCATATGGTGACAACTCGGATCAAAATGCCAAGTTTCCCAGTTGCGTTTAGCCCTTCCTGAATGGCTTTTGAAAGCCAGAGCTTCAGCAAGGCTGCGGTAGTGTCCCATCTGTCTCCTGCCTTGCCTTGGAGGACACCACCTTTCAGCTCCTCTCGCCCTCCTTGGGCCGGGCCCTGCGTGAATCAAAGCATTCTGGCAGGCAAAGGAAAACTACAGTCGGGGCTAGGCGCCCGGACACAGGGGTCCTGCTTGCCAGGCCTGGCCGTCTGAACAGCCCCCATTACGCCAGCCCACCGCTCTGACAGTAGAGATGAGAAGCTTCAGCTGAGGGGCTCTGAAGGCCTGGGTAGGCCCACCCTGCATTCCTCACATTCCCCACCGCCTGGGGTGGAAGGAATTTCCGACCAAACTTGGCAGGCCAGGAAGAACTGTGGTTGAGTGGCTCCCTCTGGAAGGTGCTGTGGAGCCCTGGCAGCTCAAAGAAACTTCTTCCTCCCCAGACTTACAGCTAAGAATAGCCAGACTTTCCCCCCCAACCCTTCTATGCAGGCTGCAGCCTCTTCTGAGCTCTCCCTTTGCTCAGATTAAACCCTCTTTGTTGGGAGAGGTAGCAGACAGTGAGTGCAAGAGCTGGCCTTTGAATCCTGGTTTGCGTGGATCCAGAGACCATTCTCTTGCTGCTTTGGGGAGGGGAACCGCCCAAGTCCAGGGCCTTTCTGGAGATCAGAGCTGTTTTCCACTGGGACTGCATCCCTGAGGCAGGGAAGTGAGATTCTCAGGCCCTCCAGGATGGGTGCTAACAGCACCCTGCTCACACTCACACACAATCATTCTCTCCACGCAGCCAGCTTCTCTGTGTAAACCTGGAGGTCTCACTTCTTGAGGGTTTTCCCTGAGTCAGGCTGATTTTGCCCCCAGGAAACATTTGGGAATGTCTATAGATGCTTTTTAAAAGTTTCCGTTTTATTGACGTATAGTTGATTTGTTGACTTAATGTCTCCCATCTCAAAGTGGACTTGCCACATTTCAAATGCTCCTTAGACACAAGTGTCTTGCGATTCGGGCCCTCTGTGCTGCACGACGCTCATGTGAGGCTAAGACTTTTCCACTCCACAGATCCTTGGTGATGAGCAGATCTGGCTGGGAGAGAAAGAAGATGAGAAACAGGAAGGGAATCTTCTAGAACATAGTTCAGTTCAGTTTAGTTCAGTCGCTCAGTCATGTCCGAACGTAAAGCATCTCCACAAAAGGGTCTGGAGCCCTGTCCTCTGCTGGGAGGCAGGAGACAGCATGTGGATGCTGTCCCTTTTCTCCAAGTTAACCTGGCTTCCAAGCAGGCTCAAGGGTGGTGGAGGATGACAGCCCAACTCCACCAGCTGCCAGCAGCAGGAACTCAAGGTCCCTGGGGAAAGCCACAACCACCCCCTTACCCCCTAGCCAAATCAAAGAGACAGTTTGCATAAGCTTTATCCAAGGCTGGCTCTTGCAATATTTTAAAATCACCTTTTGCTTAGGGAGGTTGAGTGCCTCCTCGTTTCATCAAGTGATGACTTCCTGGACGAGACGGAGTCCGTTTCCACGGCTAATATGACAGGGCGTTTGGAGAGTGCTGAATCCATTAGGGACCAAAGTGGCTTCATACTGTCGTCAGCTGAAATCCGGGTGATGGTACCGCTCGGGGGCCCAGGATGGAGGCCCCCGGGATCGGTGTGCAGATGTCCAGACAGACGGCTGAGTCAGGGCATCTCCTGAGGGCACATGAGGCCATCTGCGAAGTAGCTCAGGGCACCAGCGCCGAGGTCAGGTTGCCTGAGTCTAAAAAACTGGCCCAAGTTCCAGCTCTGCTGTGCGTGTACTCAGTCCTGTCAGACTCTTTGCGACCCCGTGCACTGTAGTCCGCCAGGCTCCTCTGTCCAGGCAAGAATACTGGAGTGGGTTTCCATTTCCTCCTTCAGGGGATCTCCCCAGCCCAGGGACTGAAGCCACGTCTCCTGCATTGGCAGGCCGACTCGTTGCCATTGAGTCACCTGGGAAGCCCTAATTGTCATCTAACAGGCAAGCAATTTAATCTCTTCAGGTTCCTTTCTTCAGCCGTAAAATGGATTAGTAATTCTTATTCCTTCTGGATGACCTTCCCCCACACATTCCCTTGATACTCACACTCACCTTTTTCAGGTCTTTGTTCAGATGCTGCCTCCTCCAAGAGACCGTCCTTCCCCGCCTTGTTAGAAATCACAACGGCTCCCATGACACTTTTCCTCTTCATTCCTGGCTTTATCATGGATTTGTACATTCCGCTTGTTATCTATCTCTTACCAGTGGAATTTCCGTGCTCACAGTGCCTGAGCAAGACTCCAACACAGAGAGCGGAAGTGGCCCAGTCCTCTTGACCCCCACGTTGAAAACCATCACAGTTACTTTCACTATATTCTCTAGGCTGAAACGAGAGACAGGGCCAGCCCAGACTCAAGGGCAGGGAGATGCAGTCGTTTTGGCACCCGTCTGTGGCACAGCTCTGAAGTCAGGAGTTAGGAATAATCCCTCAGGTTGTGCCTGGGTAAGTCGGAGCCCCCAGCCAGCAAACATCCAGGAAAGGCCTGGGCCCTGTCTCAAGGTGTCCGCCGCCTCTTCCTCAGCTGTATTTGTATAATGTGATTGGCTCCCCTACTTCTCATCTGTCCCAGCAGGGAAAGTGTTTCTTGTCTCTGGCCCCTGGAAAATGATTAAAATCCCACACTCCGGTCCAGACCTTAATATGCGATTCCTGGAGGCGGAAACCTGACTTGCCCTAATTTTCCATAATTAATTCATCAAGACACCTGGTGTGGCTGCTGCTCTCTGCAGGGACTCTTTGGCGTCCTCCCAAACAGCCCAGTGAGTCCCTGATCTCCTCATCTCACCGGGAAGGGAGGCTATGTTTGCAGAAGACCTACCGTGAATCCAAACTAGAGCAGGTGTCTCATACGTGCAAACTCCTTGCTCCTCTTAACAGCCCTGCCACGTGGGTGGTACAAGCCCCATTTTACAGATGAGCTGACTGAGGCTCTAAGAGGCAGTCACTCACCCAAAGACATACTGCTAGGAAGTTCCAGAACCCAGGGAATGGTTACTTGGTCCATACCTGGGCAAAGGCTTTGCAGGTGACGCAGTGGTAAAGAATCCACTTGGCAATTCAGGAGAGTCGGGTTTGATCCCTGGGTTGGGAAGATCCCCTGGAGTAGGAAATGGAACTCACTGCAGTATTCTTGCCTGGGAAACCCCAAGGACAGAGGAGCTCGGCGGGCTACTGTCCATGGTGTCCCAAAGCGTCGGACTCGACTGAGTACACACACACACACATACGTATGATAAGGGAAGATAACAGAAGTTGTGGCTCAAAGGCAGGATCCTTATTCTGGTCAAGGCAGACTTCCTTGCGTGGTATGGTTTCTCTCCCCTACTGCCATCACAGTGCCTGGAACCCCTCCGTTAAGAATTGCTTTCACTATTTTCCTGAACTGGCAAAAATCTGAAAGAGTTATAACACCTCCTGCTGGCAGAGATGAGGGGAAAAGGAACTCTCTGGTAGATGACTAGAAACTGCTCCAGGAAGTGGTCTGCTTCCCTGGTTTAACCAAGATCCTTAATGTCATAGTCATCATTTAAGTCTGAATATTGGATGGAAGGAACTTGGTGATCTAATCTAGAGGCTTTCAAGCCATTAAAAAAAATTTAATTAAAGGAGCGGAAACATCTCTTCCAAGAATATCTTACAGAAAACCCCCATCCCATGAAAGAAATAACAAGAGCTGCCATGCTTGGAGCTGGGGGCCAGGGTTCCAGTCCCCGACTCTGTCTCTTTCTCGTTTCAGAGTCAGTGAACCTCTAGAGCTCCACGGAGCAGAGTCTGAAAACAGCTGGTCCCAGCCCAAACCCACCATTGTATAGATGGCGCATGTGAATGGTCCAGAGAGGGCAGGGATTGCTTGAGGTCACATAGCTCATCCTGGCAGAGCTGGGACTAGGACCTGGGTCTTCTTGCCATCACAACAGGGCTCTCTCAGCTTTGTGACTCTCAAAAGTGCTTAACAAGCCTGCCATCATCATCTTATTCAGAGTTATCACTCTCTGAGCATCTCCTAAGTGTCAATAATATGCATACATCATGGCCACTCCTCAGTAGCCAGCACAAGGCAACTGAGACAGGACACACCCCATGTCACGTAGTGAGGACGAGGCAGGGACAAGACTTAAGCCCAGGCCTCTCTGAATTAAAAACAGGAGTGCTTTCTACCAGCCAGACTGTCCCAGCAGCTCATGGCTATGGAGAGTGTTGTGGGGGGGGCGTGTTTAGCCTGCCACCAGCATGGATGGTTTCCCTCCTCTTCCCATCACGTTGTGCTCCTCTGGCAGGATCTTTACCACCTTCTGTTTCTTTGGGTATCAGCTCCCTACCCTCTCAGCACCCACCACTGCGCACGGTGGATGTACAACATCTGGGGCTGACTGTCTGTTCTCAGAGGTCAGCTATAAGTCACCTTTGGGGAGAGGAGGCTGGGGGCAGAGAGCCTTAGGTTCACAGTCTAATTCAGATACTTCCTGGCTGCGTGACCCTAGACAAGTTCGCCCACTTCTCTGTGCCTGCTCCTTGATAGCTAAACCAAAGCGAAAGTGAAGCCGCTCAGTTGTGTTCCACTCTTTGCGACCCCATGGACTGTAGCCCACCAGGCTCCCTCGTCCATGGGATTTTCCAGGCAAGAGTACTGGAGTGGGGTGCCGTTTCATTCTCCAGAGGATCTTCCCAACCCAGGGATCGTACCCAGGTCTCCTGCATTGTAGGCAGACGCTTTACCATCTAAGCCACCAGGGGCTAATCTAGGTTCTACAGTAGCTAAATCAAGGGGCTATAGCAATAATGCTGCTCTGACTAGGAAGCTTTGGGATGCAGACAACAGAAACCCCCACCTACAGTGGCGAAAAGACTGAGCAAAGATCTCATCCTTCAGAACAGAAAGTCCGAGGGTGGAGTGGCCTTCGGGGTTAGAGACTTAGCGGCTCACGCTATCAGCGAGGATGCAGTCCCTCTCTTCTCCCACTGTCAGAGTTGCCTTCATCTTCCATCTTCCGGCACACAGCAAGACGGCCGTGAAACTGTCATCGTCGCGTCTGCACAGGTTACAGGTGACAGAGAAGAGTGTTCCACCCCTTCCGCTAGCTCCTTCTTAGTAAGAGCGGGGGAAGCTTTCCAAGAGTCATAAACAGACTTGCTCATTTTCCAATGGGCAGAACTGGGTCCCATGCTAACCCCAGAGCCGTTAGCAACAGGGTGATCGTATCGCTGAGGTTCGCTTAAACCCATCATCTGTAGGGCAGTGGCCGATGGGAAACCAACTGCCGACCTTGGAAAGGTACATTTCATGAGGACCTGCTGAGCAATGAGGATTTTCTGCTTCCTTCGACACTCATGTTCCCAGCCCTCTGGACACGGCAGAAACTCAGCAACTGGCGAGTGAGTGTAAGAGTGAGTGAGAGAATAAAAGAACTAGGCATTTCTTTCCTCTCTCTGCTTTCCCCTTGCCCAACTGGATTATCTCTTGATGATCTTAATGTCCAAGTAAATGAAGTCAAAAAAGATGGTGCAATTGGAGCTGGATTAGGAAATAATTTGAACTCTCTCTGGAAGACACTACTGAAGCAAAGAGTTGATCCGGGCCAAGTCCAGGTGTTCTTCCTCCAGGAATATTTATCAACTCATCACCAGGCTCCCCTGAGGTAGGGCGGGCACCATCTGACACCATGTTGACTTGATTTGTTGTTGTTGCCCCTATTGTTTTAAATTAATTCTTCCCAGCATGGAGGTGGCATTGTGAAAGCCTTGTTTATGGGTGTGATTAATAATAGACATTGATGTCCAGAAGAAATAGCCAACCTGGTTTTGGCAGTAGAACAACCAAAAATTTCAGCCAGAGGAAATCAAATGGGCAGCGTTGGCCACTGATCATTGGAATTTCGGTGGCCACCGTGTAACACGGGGGCTGTTTTGTTGTTTTCCCTCGTGTCGGATGCCTATGTGTTCCGGTAGTAAGTCAGGCTTCCTCAGGGAATTCATGCTGGAGGCTGCCTATCAGAACCCCACTGGGAAAAGGCATTCAGTGACCTTCTCAGGACCTTTGACCAGAGACAACTATAGGAAGAGCTTAAACCTTAGCTTCTTCATCAGTGAGGCTGGGGATTTGGAAGACCTGGCTCAGCCTTGAGAAACACAGGAGGCAATGCTAGGTGGATTGTGGGCTCATACGGCCTGCAGTCCTGCTATGAGTTTCGGCAGTCATGGGAGTGGTACAGTTTGCTCATAAATCTTTGTCCCTTTTCCACCTTCACTATACTTCCTGGCGGGTGGAGTGTATCTTCCTACCCCTTCCTACTGGGTTGGACCAGGTGATGTGCTTTGGCCAATGGGATGCGTTGAAGTAACTATGGCCAGTTCTGAACTCAAGACTTAAGTGGTGCCTGTGTTTTCACACCCTCCTTTTGAAATTTCTGCTCCCTGCCTTTCGGAGGGCATGTTCTGGCTGGCCACTAGGTCCCAAAATGAAAGAGAAGGGTGCAGGCTTAAAGCCAAGAGCCATCCCCATCTGATCCATGGAACTGTAAGAATGAAAAAATAAACACCTTTATAAATCACACAATGTGTTGACATTATTGCATCATTATTACGGAAAAAGATGAATCAGATAGAAATATGATTATTATTAATAATAGTTGCCAGTAAGAGACATTGAGCATTTACTATATGACAGTTTACTCGCCATCATAACAACAGGAATCATCAACCCCACTTTATGGATGAGAATACTGAAGCTCTGAGAATTTGAGGAACTTGCCCAAGCTCACAACCAGACAGCTGCAGAGCTGGGATTTGAATGGCCCCAAAGGCTAGGCTCTCCCCATCTTCTCTGCCCTCCTAAGTGAATGAGCAACCAGGCAAGTGCAGTCCCTTCAGGGCACAAGACCGCTGTTCTGCCGTCTGAGCACAGGTGGGAAAATGGGAACCTTTGGAAAAGCCCTCTTCAGAGGCCCACTGGAGCTGATCCCAAATCTGAAACTCTCTGGAAGGTCTGGCGCCGTCCCAGGTGGATGTAACATCGTCACCTGGACAGGCCTTGCTGCCATGTGAGCATCCTGCAGGGCAGCCAAGAGCAGGCTCGCTCCCTAGGGCTGGAGTCAGCGCTTAGTTCTCGGAAACATTTACTGAGCACCTCCTGCCTATCAAATGGAAATGGGATGGCATGAAAAACCTGGGAATCTTCCCAGATAAAGGAAGGAAATACATTTTCAAAACCCCAAGCGTCACATCCCAAACTCTTCTCTGATTTCAAACAAACCTTGTTGTATCTGTGGGCACCCTCCTCTCCCGTCAACACTTCACTCACCCTAGACTCAGACCCATGACAACTGTTTCAATCCAAGCCTTTGCTTCAGTTGTTCTTGCTGCCCCAGGGAGCATTTATTCCTCACATTTCTGCTCATCATTAAAGACCCAACTCAAAGGTCACCTTCTCTGTGGCCCCTTCCCCTATTCCCTTCTCCACCTCTTTGTCCTCTATGGCAGCCTATCCTGATGGCAGATCTAGACAGAGGTCTGTCTTTCTCACAAGCCCATGGGTTTCCCATGGACAGAGACTTGCTCCTTTTCCATCACTTCCTAGACCAACATGCAGCATGGTGCCAGGTGCTGAGATGATTCCCACCTATTTGGAGATTATGCCTTCAATATTGTTTATTACTTATAAATAATAAAGTGCTTTTCAGTTTATTAGGAGCTTGCCAGTCAGCTCCAGGGTTGAGCCTTGGACCCCCTCCTTTGTAGCCCTGTGTCTGTGGGAAGTTGCTCACTTCTCTGAGCACCTGCCTAATAGTGCTGTTGGAAGATTCCAGGAGATCGTCCACAGAAAGCAGCTAGTAGAGTGCCTGGGTCTTGCCCAGCACTCAAGAAATGCAGTCGAGTCAGAGGACTATCGCTCTCACCCTAGATTCTGGGAAAACAGATGATGATTACTCCAGGCACCAGAAGTCACAAAACTCTCTCTCTAAGGGCCAGAAATTAACTACTATCGCCCGCGTGGGCCATGTGGTATCTGCTGTACTACTCAACTGTGCTTTTGTAACATGAAAGCAGCCATAGGCAATATGCGAATGAATGTGCATGGTTTTATGCCAATATAACTTTATTTACACAAACTAGCAGTGGACCAGATTTGGACTGTATGCTGTACTTTGCTGACCTCTGCGAAATTAAGAGAGAATGTCCACCGGATGTGTTCAGGGCTACAGTTCTTCAGCTTGGATCTCAGGCTGTATAATGAATTTTAGGTCTCTCACTGCAAAGGAAGACCTGGGGGCAATGGTGGGAACAAGTGGAGAAAGAAGGCATAATGCATCGAAGCCTGGGGTTTGGATGCAGATGGACATGAGTCCAGGACCAAGACTCATCATCTGCTGTGTGTGACTGGGCAACAGATTCCCTCTCTGTTCAAGCCTCAGGTTCCTCATTTATAAAATGGAGAAATCATAACACCCTCATTCCGCAGGCTTTGGGGAGGACTCATCACGTCAAGTGCTTGCTCAGCTACTTTGCCAGAATTTGTAAGAATGTCTTCAAAATGCCAAAGGGAGTATTACCTAAACCCTGGGCAGCAGGAAGGGAAAAATTGAAATGGAAAATGCTGACCTTCTATTAGCTTCCAGTACATGGACTTTCTCAGCAAGACCTTGTAAACCGCTTAACTTTCAGCAAGCCTGACATTTGGGGAATGATAAGCTTAGGTGTTGTTTATAGCCAAGAAGCTTTTTTTAAAGAGGACACTCAGGGTCTCAGTGTGGCAACCCCACACCTGTAATCCCCTCCATACAGATGCAGGCGGAGGATGGGATGTGGCACCTCCGGGGCCCTGGGGTCCAGCCTTCACTGGGGTCTGGGCACCCCAACCCCTCTAGAGTGGGAGGAGAGGCAGGTGGAAGGCTCAAGGGTGGGTATTGTTCTTCTGATGATCCGAAGTGGAGGGAAATGGGGGGGGGGAAGCCCAGATTGACTGGCAAGCAAGAGGATTAAAAAAGGATTTAAGAGGGTAAAGAGAAAAGAAGGCTGATCTATTGGATACTTCTGTACCCAGAGCACCAGGTTTTCCCCCCAGTTCTGATAAGCTCTTTAAAAAATTCATGAGATTTTTGTTTCACTGCTTATTTATTTGGGTCCCCAGGATAAACTCATGAAAAGCTGCTTCTAGTGGTGGGTGAGTCCTGGGGGGAAGATATAATTTGTATAGTTCAGGCTAACAAGTTACACAGTGTCAACATGCTCAGCCACTATGCTGCATGGCAAAGCCAGGCACTATTAATAAGGGGCGGCCAGAACAGGACAGAAAACCTCTCTCCCGCTTCCTTCTTTGTTTCCTTCCTTTCCACTTCTGAAGGGCTTACCAGTGCCAGGCACCGGGGACACAGAGATGAAAAGGTCACTAGAAGGTCAAAGTCAGGTGGAAGAGAGGGTGCTTTGATGGAGAGTTGTGAGGCAGTGGACAGTGGTGGGGTGCATTGAGTGTCAGGCGGTGGACGCTCAAACAGGGGCAGCGAAGGCGTCCTCAGGGAGCGTCTGCTGTATCCTGACAAGTGCACTGGATTCAGGAGAAGAGCAGGTGGATACTCCAGGACAAGCCCTACCCCATGCCTTCCACGCCCCCACTGCAACGGGTCCATAAGCGCCTAGAAAGAGCTGGCCCTAAAACTTTGTGTGTGTGTGTGTGTGTGTGTGTGTGTGTGCA
The DNA here is from genome assembly GCA_006410615.1 of Neotragus moschatus. NCBI lineage: Eukaryota > Metazoa > Chordata > Mammalia > Artiodactyla > Bovidae > Neotragus > Neotragus moschatus. The sequence goes on along the minus strand of SJYA01002485.1, from coordinate 2,375,574 downwards.
CGTGCGCGCACACGCACACACATGCTCAGTCACTCAGAGCTCAGGGTATGAACTCAGGGCAGGAACCCTGACTTTGCCTCTGGATTTCCACACAATTCCTGGCCCAGACTAGGTGAAGAGCAAATGTTGACCCGACAGAAGAATGGATACATCAGTTACATTTAACACCATCCACAACCTCTCAGCCATCACAGACTCTGGGGTAAGTAGACAGAAGGACACGCCTGCCCAGGCAATGGCCCAGAAAACACGGGAATGAGAAACTATTAACAGTGATGATAGTAGCTAACATGTTGTTTAGTCACGAAGTCATGTCCAGCTCTTCCACGACCCCGTGGGCTGTAGCCTGCCGGGCTCCTCTGCCCAGGAGGTTTTCCAGGCAAGAATACTGCAGTGGGTTGCTATTTCCTCCCTCAAGGGATCTTCCCGACCTAGGGATTAAACTCGCATCTCCTCCATCTCCTGCATTGGCAGGCAGATTCTTTGCCGCTAAGCCACCGGGGAAGCCCCTAAAGTGCTTACCTTTACCTATTAAGGTGAAAAAAACTAGAAACTACCTGATACCCAGTGATAGGGACCAGTTATGCACATTTGGTTACTTAGGGGCAGATTATGCAGCCATTAAAGTAATAAGGATGAAGATTGCACAGCAACACGGGAAAAATGCTTACAAAATAACATCGGGAGTGGAAGGTAAGGACCACATTTTACCAAATGAGAAGGTAAGAGAAATCTCACAAGCACCCGGTTGCCCAGGAGAGCCGACTCTGGAGAGAGAGTTTGCTGGTGATTGGCTTGAATGGCTACCTCTCTACTGGGTTTGGACACTTGAAGAGCAGGGGCCATGATGTCCATAACTGCATGTCAATACACATCCATCCATCCATCCATCCATCTATCACCGTCTCCCAGCCCCAGACGATGATGTCCATAACCTCAGTCGATATCTGTCTATCTACCTATTTATCCATCCATCCATCTATCAATCACCGTCTCCTAGCCCCGTGGCAGGGACGTAATAAATGTAAGAGAGAAGAAAGGATGCCCATGCCACCTCACTCCTGCATGCTGGACAAAGCAAGTATCCTGCACATAGAGGCTGAAAAATCAGTACTGAAAGATGGAAGGAGGGCTGGATGAACAAGGATGGAAAATGGGAAGTGAAAGAGAAAAAAAAAAAAGGAAGAAAAACAGGTGAATGAGAGAAATAAGAGAAAGAATAAAAGAGAGTGAAAAGGAAAGGGAAGAAAGAAAAGGATGATTTTGCCTCAGTTTAACTCAACTGTATATATTCAAGAAGATAACCTTTACTAGGATACATCTGGAATCGTACACTTCAGATAACTATTAAAAATGCCCTTGAAAAGCTGTTGTTCTTGGTGGACCCAGAGCCAGAGCTCCTGGAAGCCATAGCCCGTGGACTCCCTGGGACAGCGGTGCCCCCAAGGCAGCCTCCTGCCAACAAGCCTGGGGCAGAAGAACGGAGGTCTGTCCCCTCTCACTGAGCCCCCAAGCTGTGACCAGTCTCAGGCTGCCAGTTCCCAAAGCAAAGCTGGATCCACATCTTTGTGACCCCATGAGCTATAACCCACCAGGTTTCTCTGTCCATGAGATTTCCCAGACAAGAACACTGCATTGGGTTACTGTTCCTGTCTCCAGGGGATCTTCCAGACCCAGGGATCAAACCCGGGTCTCCTGAATTATTGGCAGATTCTTTACCATCTGAGCCACCAGGGAAGCCCACATCTGAAGGCACCGACTGAAAGCAGGGATTTTACTGAAGCTTCGTGGGGATCAGAGGAAGGGGATTACAAAGCGTATCTGGGAATGGAAGGTCCTAAAAAAATCCCCTTCAAGCTAGTCTTCCCCAGATTTCCATTTCTTTCGGCAGCTGCTAATCCTCTTCCCTCTCTGCCAGCATTCTCCAGTCAAGCTCGTTTCTCTCTGCACCTTGCTTCTTCAAACCCCTCAGCTTGCACACCCAGCAATAAACACCAGAGCCAGCTAGTGGCCATGCCCACCCTTCCCTGGCTTCTCTGACCTGTTCCCCACTTCTTCCCCTGGAGCCTGAAGCTCCTCACGCATTGTTTCCATCAAGCATTACATTGGAATTTGGTTAGTGACTCTCTGGTGAACAAGATGGGTTCTAAATTCCAACTTAATCTTTGCAAGCTGGGTGACCCCGGACAAGCCACTTCATCCCTCTAGATTTGCTTTTCTGTTGGTAAAATGAGCTCCGTGTAAGCACATGCCCACTAAGATTGCTGAATTTTAAATGAGATGATGCAGGCAAAATGCTGGTCTGTAGAGTGTGCAGTAATTGTCAGCCCTCGGTATTAATTATCCACTGGGAATTTCTGTGAGGTTAGTAGGGCAAGGATGATGGTCTCTGTTTTGAAACGAACATACCAAGGAGCAGAGTGGTAAATTGACTTGCTCAAGGTTGCACAGGGAAAGCGGCCAAGCCAGAGGTATATTCTGTTCCTTGAGTCTAGAGCCTTGGCACTTCAGCCCCAGTTCCTCCAGGTCTAGTGCTGAGAAGGCCGGCACTAGTGAGCGCTGGGCCCCCCGCAGCTTGGATGCTGTTTAAGCATCTGAGAGGAGATTCTCCTTCCTGGCTTCAGTTTTCAGAGCCTCACCATTAAATTATGATAATGCACGACCTGGGGCTGTGTTGCCTGCTGGCCCCTGACAACTGAATTCCTTCCAGGCTTAATTCCAGGGAGCCCATTTTGCTGTTCTCAGCAGAGTCTGGAGTGACCTCTTCTGTATCCTCAGCTTGAAATGGGCAATTTGGTGTCCGCAGAAGCCATTTCTTACAGTGGCCACTCAGGGGCTTTCCATGTCGTTTCCAGTTTGGTGCATGGTGCCCCTCTTCAAAGTGTGGTCATCAGTACCTCAAAGCACAGAATTCAAAGGCTGCCTGCTGCTGGGCACCTAGCTAGCTGCCAGGATTCCCTCTCCACCCCCCGTTATCGTCACACTTGGCACTTCACAGCAGAGTGAATCAGACAGACGTTGGTTCAAAATCTAGGTGTGACACTGAGTGAAGCTTCCTAAAATCTCCTTCAAGCATCTCTGCCTTCCCCAGATTTCCATTTCCTTTGACAGCTGCCACACCTCTCCCTTCTCCCTCTTGGCCAGCTTTCTCAGGCAAGCTTGTCTCTCTTTTTACCTTGCTTCTCAGCTTGCACACCCAGCAAAATGAATCCAGTGAATTTGAGAAAGGTAATTAGCCCTTCTCAGTCTCTATTTCTTCCTGTGTAAAACGGGTATGTGGATAATGGAAAGCAGACCAATAATACTTCATAAGACTGTGGTAATTCAGTGATTTTGTATCAGTTAGCTACATCTGCAATTATGCTGTGTAACAAGCCATAAAGCCTTAGTGGCACAGGACAGTCAGCAATCCACAGAAGAAATAAAGTAGCCACCGCATAAAAGAGAAGGCATTAGTAAACAAAGAAAGTCAGAGAAAAATCAAGATACCATTTTTCACCCGTACATAATTGGCAATTTTAAAACAAGATATACTTTACTTTGTAGAACAGTTTTTAGATCAAGAGACTGGGAAGAGAATACAAAGAATTACTGCTTTTAAGACATCTTACCTTACTACGGTATATTTCTTATAACTGATGAACTGATATCAGTACATTAACTAGAGTCTGCATTTTATTCAAATTTCTTTAGTCTTCCCCTCATGTCCTTTCTTGAGGAGTTTCAGAATTCTATCCAAGACAGCACATTACATTTAGCCATTACATCTCCTTTACACTTTCCTCCTTTTTGATGACTCGGACAGTTTTGAGGAATATTGGGTCAGGTGTTCTATAGAATGCTTCTCTAAAATGATGTCTTTTCCATGAATTGACTGGGGATGGGGGTTTTGGGGAGGAGGACCAGAGGGATAAAATGCAACTTTAATCACGTCAGATCAAGAGTGCAGAGCACTGGGGCTTCCCTGGCGGTCCAGTGGTTAAGAATCTACTGCGACGCAGGGGAGACAGGTCCAAGGCCTGGTTGGGGAACTAACCACATGGCGTGGAGCAACTGAGCTCTCACACCACAGCTAGAGAGTCTGTGGGCCCCAAGGAAAGACCCCACATGCTGCAACTAAGGCCTGACGCAGCCAAGGAAATCATTTTTTTTTTTAGAGAGAGAGAATGCACCTTAACGTGACATGTGAATGTCGATGCTGGCCTGGGCCCCCTGGCTGAGACAGTGCTTGTCAGTGTTTCCACCCTCAAGTTATGCTTCTCCCCCTTTCTATACACATACTTTGGAAGGACTTATATGTGCGGTCCCACTTGTACGAATTATTTGGAATTCTTCTGGCAATCTGTCTCTTCTCCCTCATTTATTAAGCCATTCCATCATTTATTTATGCCAGTATGGACTCATAGCTCTTTACTTTCTTCTTTGAGTTCTAACCTATTACTTCTTTATCTTGCTCAAATTGTTCCAGCGTTGGCTCTTTCCAGTTGGCTCCTGTGCTCCTTGGATGAACTCCTATCAATTTTGTTTTGGAGCACATCCTTACAATTAGGATGCTCCAGACTCTCTTTGGATATTTCCTGCCTCAGACGCCGAGTCAGCTATCTCTCCAATCACCCCTGGCTCTTTTTATTGAAGAATGATGTTATAAACCTAGATCCAGGTGGTACTCAGGGGTCCTTGATTATCTGCCCTCTCAGCTGGCAGAGCAAGAAAATGTGTGCGAGTAAACTAACCTACGTACATACATGCATGTAAACATATTTCTATATGGAACCATCTGTCTCTGTATTAAGAATTCACACTGATGTCTCCAGTTCCATTACTACACGCATCCCCTAGCCTCCTGCTCCTGCTTATCTATAAACCCCCCTTCTAACAGTGACAAGCATGGACCCCACTGCGCTCCACCCATTCCCAGAATGCTTCACTTCCGGGAGACATGCCCAGAAGTGGTAGAATTGCTCACTCGTACCCCACGGAGACAACTGTATCAGCTAAAGCACAGCGCTCATGTTCATCCCTCTTGCCCTTAGTCTTACAGACTCTGATCATTTCCAGGCTTTCTCAGGTCAGCATTCCCCCCACTTCAGTTGTTTCATACATTCCTAGTACGGGTATATTTTTCATCCCAGTCTCCATCCCTTCCTGGGAGCCCTAATCTCCTAAATGATTTTTTTTTAATTGCATTCATTAAGGTTCACTCTTTGCCTTTGAAAGTTCTATGCATTTTGACAAAGGCATGCGACATTGTATCCATAGTCACAGAGTAATGCAGAATACTTTTACTGCTCTGAAAATCCTCTGTGCTCTACCCCTTCATCTGCTGCTGCTGCTGCTGCTAAGTCGCTTCAGTCGTGTCCGACTCTGCGCATCCCCACAGACGGCAGCCCATCAGGCTCGGCCGTCCCTGGGATTCTCCAGGCAAGAGCACTGGAGTGGGTTGCCATTTCCTTCTCCAATGCATGAAAGTGAAATGTGAAAGGGAAGTCGCTCAGTCGTGCCCGACTCTCAGCCACCCCACGGACTGCAGCCTACCAGGCTCCTTCGTCCATGGGATTTTCCAGGCAAGAGTCCTGGAGTGGGGTGCCATTGCCTTCTCCGTTTATCCCTCGACCCCCTCCCTGAACCCCTAGCGTCCACTGCTCATCTTGCCATTACTATAGTTCTGCCTTTCCCAGGATGGGCAGTGGCATTTTTAAGTGCACCTCACAGATAGTGCCTTTTTTTTTTTTAATTGAAGGTTTGTGGCAATCCTTTGTCCAACAAGCCTACTGGAGCCACTTTTTCTAACAGCATTTATTCACTTTATACTTCTGCATTGCATTTTGGTAATTCTCACAATATTTCAAACGTTTTCAATATTATTGTGTTTGTTGTGATAATCTGTGGTCAGCGATCTTTGATGTTGCTGCTGTAGCTGTTTGGTGAGCCACAAACCACGCCCATATATATGTTGTGTGTGTTCCCTCTGCTCCACTCTCCAGTGCTCTCCCATCTCGCAGCCTCTCCTTGGGCCTCCCTGTCCCTTAAGACACAACAATACTGAAATCAGGCCAGTGAACAGTCCTACAATGGCCTCTAAGTGTTCAAGTGGAAGGAAGAGCTGAATGTCTCTCACTTTAAATCAAAAGCTGGAAATGACTAAGCTTAGTGAAGGAGGCATATCAAAAGCCAGGAAGCTAGGCTCTTGTACCCAACAGCTCAGATGTGAATGTAAAGAGAAAGTTCTTGGAGGAAATTAAGCACGATAAGAATGACAAAAGAGCAAAAAAGCCTTATTGCTGATATTTGGCGGTCTGGAAAGAAGAGCAAACCGACCACAGCATTCCCTAAAGACAAAGGCTAATCTCCAAGCAAGGGGCTTCCCAGGGGCTGCAGCTGGTAAAGAATCTGCCAGCCAACGCAGGAGACGCAGGAGACAGGAGCCCGATTCCTGGGTCAGGAAGATCCCCTGGAGAAGGAAATGGCAACCCATTCCTGTATTTTTCCTGGAAAGATTCCTTTGGACGGAGGAGCCTGGTGGGCTCCAGTCCACGTGGTTGTAAAGATTCGGACACAACTGAGCACAGCACATGGACGCAGTCCAGAGGAAGGCCCCAACTCTCTTCAGTTTTATGAAGGCTAGAGAGGTAAGCAAGCCACAGAAGAAAAGCTTGAAGCTAGCAAAGGTTGGTTCATGAGGTTTCAGGAAAGAAAGTCTTCTCTATAATACAAAAGTGCAAGGTCCACCTCAATGCACGCCCACCCAACGTTTGTAAATGCATTCATATAACACCTGTCTTCTCAGGACCTGGAGGCAGGTATCATGAATCATTTAGCTTTCTGTCATCAGTTCCCCAGGTGGTGAAGTTGTAAAGAATCTGTCTGCCAATGCAAGAGATACAGGTTCAATCCCTGGGTCAGGAAGATCCCCTGGAGAAGGAAATAGCAATCCACTCCAATATTCTTGCCTGAAAAAATCCACAGAACAGAGGAGCCTGGTGGGCTACAGTCCATGGGGTAGCAACGAATTGGCACAGCTGAGCGAGTGAGTGAGCACCAACCAATCCCAGCATAGGGTCAGGCTTATGGTCATCATGAATTGTATTTGATGAATGAATGAACTGCAAAAGCAGTCAGTCAGAGAGAGAAAGAGAAATATCATACGGTATCACTTATATGTGGGATCAAAAAAAAATCATACAAATTAACTTACTTACAAAAGAGAAACAGACTCATAGACCTAGAGAATGAACTTATGGCCAGGGGAAAGGGAGGGATCTATTAGGAGTTTGGGATGGACAGGTACACACTGCTATATTTAGAATGGATAACCAACAAGGACCTACTGTATAGCCCAGGGAACTCTGCTCAATGTTACATAATCACATAATTGGGAAAAGAATTTGAAAAAGAATAGATACTTGTATGTGGATAATTGAAGCACTCTGCCGCATACCCCAAACTAACACAACCCTGTTAATCAACTAGACTCCAACACAGAATAATAAAAACATTAAAAAATAAAAGTGCAAGGTGAAGCAGTGAATGTCGAAATTGTAGCAAGTTACCCAGAAAATTCAGCTAAGATGATCAATGGAGGGAGCTCTACCAAGCAACAGATTTTCACACCCTGGGATCAAGGGCAAATCAGACATGGATCTGGCCAAGTTCAGGAAGCGAAGTAATAGGGATATCACAGGCATAGCTCACTCTAATACCAGGCAGACAATAAAACAACACAGCAGAGAAGCTCAGAAAGCAGAGCATTTACTTCTAGTGGAGCTTGGAGCCCTAGGGAGGAGCTGGGAACTTCATGCCAAAGGGTGTCCAGGAAACAGAACAAAGAAGCTGCCCTGGGGATGGAGAAAAACAAGGAGCAATCCTATGAATGTGAGGTTAGTTTTCTGACATCATTTTATTCTACTTTTCATAATAGAACTAGCCTTATCATTTTTATGACTCAGAAAGGATGTCATGCTAGTAAAGGAAAAAAAAAAAAAAGCTGCATATATTCCAGTGTGGGGTTGAAGTCTAATTTACTCAACCAGGCTCATTGGCTGGGTTTAGGGGTCATTTGCAAGTTTTCACTACATAATGGTCTGTACAATGAATATATATATATTTGTATTGGTCCAATTTTTGCCTTAAGATAAATTCCTATGAGTGAAATAATTGGGTCAAAGGGTATGTACATTTCAAGGTTTGGCCTGTTTACTGTAAAATTTTCCTATATTCACCTATTTATACACCAAAGCATGAGTGGTCGTGAGTCCACAGTGGCCTAATTAAATACATAATTATGGTTCATCTGCTTGCTCCATGGGACAATGGCATAGATGATGTAAACTTCATCTCCCTGCCTCCACTGAGCTCAGGGTAAAAACCTCAAAAGTCCCCCGCATGCCCCACATCTGGAAATGGCCCTGGACTCTTGAGTCTTTCCCCCATGACAGCTTGAAAGCAGATGGCCTATCAGTCCAGCCTAGAGGCAGCGTTCTTGTCTCTTTGAGGTCAGGTACTGAAAGCCTGGGCTGGGGTTGAGAGGGCCAGTGTTGTGACTGAGGGAAGCCCTGGCTGATAAGAAGAGCATTTTTATTCATGCCTCTGGTGTGTACTGGCATTTCTGCAGCCGTGTCTGTGTCTTCCCCTCACCCAGATCACTTAAGGCCCCCAAGATGGAGCTCTGTTCTGGGCGTCCTTGTCGCTCTGCACACATACATCACACCCCAGCTATTTGTGAGCTGATGTTTCCATAACTGGGGCGGCAGGATAGTAGGAAGCCCTGGGAGCTTGTGGGAAGAGGCTTGGGGTGGCATTTAACAAAGAACATGCATACAATTTCTAGTTCCAAGCCCCCCTATGCTTTCAGTAAACCAAACTCCTTAAAAAGGAAAAGTGACTCACAGAGAAGGGGAGACATGTGTCTGGGGGTCACACAGCAAATCACCCTGCCTAAAAGCCTTACAACTGCAAGTCCCGTCAGACCTGGTGGCCTCCCCCACGGCAAAACCCTGGTTCTAAATCTCAGCACACTATGCGTCTCATACAGAAGGTTGTTGATGATGTTACGTTATTGGGCTTTCAAAAGTCCAGATGGCTCCAGTTGTGGGGGTCTACGGGCCATAAAACCATCATCCTCAGAACTCGAGCCTCTCTCATGGTAATGATGTAATCTGTTTGCAGAAAAAGTCCCCGGTCCCAGGCTGTCACCAGACCAGTCACTCTCCCAGAGGCCTAGCCACGGTAGGGCAGATTCGTGGTGATTCTGTGTGGAGTAACTTTCCTTCCATCTGGTTTCTCCAGCACAGAAAGGGCCTGATGCGCTCGAGGACAGTGGGAGTAAGACCTCTGCACGCCCCCTCCTTCCCAAGCAGAGCTGCAATCCACACCCTCCGGTCCCCTCTGAGCACTGGCACAGGATGTTTACGCTGCCAGGAATACCTTCTCCTCTCAGCCTCAACACCGGCTTAGGACTATGGGTGCAAATCTTGCTTCTGAAGTTTTCTAACTTTCTGACTCAGGACAAACCGCTTCATTTGTCTGAGAATTTATTTCCTCATCTCTCAAATGACGTGAGTAATCAATCCAACATCCCAGGGTTGTTAGAATACAACGATGAAGCAAAGTAATCTTCGTGGGCTGCAAGTGAGGATATTTTGGTTTTAACAAAAACCAACTGAGATCAGCCAAAGTTAAATCAAGGAGGGTGAGAATTTACTCAAAACGGGAATAAATCCAATCTTAAACTTTGGGTGCAAAAAAGCCACACTGTCTTTACACTTCCAGTTGATCCGCAAGAGCCCTCTAAACAGGAAATCCAGCATCTTCCTCCTAAAAGTCCTCCTTACACTCTCACCCCACGATGACCCTTCTCTGGTGGGTCATGGATCCCAGAGGACAGGGCACCCACAGGGGGCAGCTTCTGCAGCAGTGAGCTGGCACTGCCCCTGGCGGACTTCGCTAACTGGGCAGATGTGCAGATGGTTCCGACATGGCGGCGATGCTATGGGTCCAGACTCTTGCACTGACCTGAGGCCCCCCTGCCCCAGGTATCGAGCCTGTCCCCAAACCACAGTGTCCGCAGTCACATTCCGCTTCCCAAGAACCCAACACGTTTGCCTTCTTTATCAGTGTGTGGCCAGCATCCAGAACACAGGCCTGGCACACAGGAGCCACTGTACATTGAACAGATGGATGGATGGATGCAAAGGACGAATAGAGGGAATGAAGAATGAACGGATGGATGGATGGTGAGGGTGGCAGGGTGGGAGGAGGGAAAGCCAGGATGATGGGAAGAAAGCAGGAAGTGGGGGGAAGATGAACAGATGGATAGATGTGTAAACAGATGGGTGTATGGATGAGTAAATGGATGGGAGCATGGCAATAAGAAGAGAAAAGAGAAGGGAAGATGGAAAGACGGAAGGGAGAGAGGAAGGTAAGAGGGATGGATGGATGGATGAACAGAGGGACAGACAAACCACGGGGTGAAATCTCAGTCCCGAGCTCATGGTTAGAAAATATTATAAGTGAGTATCTCTGGTGACATAGCATTTTTAGAATGGCTAGATATATCATCTTTTTAAGAGAAAAAGCAAATCAATATATTAAGATCAGAGTCTAAGAGCCTGCTAATTCTGCATGAATGTACCACCTTCCCACTGCATTATGGTGCATTATGCAATGATCACAATTACACACGTAAGTATCTTTTTTAAGAGACCGGTCTCTAAATACAGTGTTGTGATTTCCACTGATGCCCTGGGGAAAGAACTGGGTCCAAAGTCATTGGAAAGGGAGTGAGAGCCAACATGTATACTGAGGGTCCACTCAGTGTCAAGGTGTTTTATGAAAATGTTATCCTGTCGGGTCCTCTCACCTCTGCACAGAGGGTAACTCCATGCCCGTGTTTCAGGGAAGAGAGGTGAGAGGCAATGAGATCTCAGGTCCCGCCTGAGACCATGAGGCTAGCGAATGGCAGAGCTGGCTTTGCATTCTGCTCTGATCAGTCCCAAACTCTTGCTGATGCCACTTCCCGCCATGACCTTTCTGGGAAGAGGGCTTTATGGAAAGGAGGGAATGGGGTGCCCACTGCTCAAGCTTGTGCTTACCTACGTTAGCTCACTAATCTCCCAGCAATCCCTAAAGGAAGAGACTGTTATTATCCCCATCTGGCAGGGGAAAACAACTTGAATTTCACAGCTGAATGCCACTTCTGAGGTTGTTAATAATCCTTAGGAAGGCGTTTTTTCCAAGGGCAACTGGATTTCATGGCAATATGGCCCCAGCAAAGGCGAACAATAGACTTGGAGTTTCACAGACTTGCTTAGTGCTCTAAATTCCTTCATTACACTCTCCTTGGAGTCACAGCATTTTGACTCTGGTTAAAATGCAAATCGTACCTGGAAGGGATAACACAGAAAGCCATTATCAGCCTGGAAGAAAGCCAGGCCACGGGTGTGTCCAAATTTCATTCTTAATACCTTTGGGTTTCTTGCCAATAACTCAAAAAAATATTTTGCTAGTAATTAGACACAACTGAGTGACTGAACTGAACTGTAGAAATTTCGGAAATGCAGAGGCAAAAAATTTATATATACATATATATATATATACACACATATATAATATTGCCCCAAATCTCCCTGAGGCAACCATTTCTTCTCACTATATCCAGTAGCAGTTTTCACATTCTGCTCTGGGAACCCATACATGCCTCACTCTCCACACAACTAATTAAGGGACTAACTCTAGCCTCTGGCTGAATGGGAAGAGCATGTGACCCCAAAAGGGCCAATCAGAGCATGCCAGCCCTAGTCATAGTGATTGGTTGGTGGAAAAGAACACAAACAAGTCCAGCCAATTAGAGCGCTGCCCAGAATTTTCCCAAGAATCATTAAAAAGGAGGCGTTTTTCTCCTGCTCCTAAGCTGCAAAGCAGGCTGAGAGCACAGTGGATATTCTTGCCCCAGTCTGTGGAGAGCTTGCCTGAGAAGGAAGCCAGGGGAGAGGCTCTCAGAGGTATGTGGAGAGAGAAATTTCCAACATCGTCTGGGCACCCGGATCCAACTGAGACCAACACTTTCAGAGATATTTTTTTCAGTTATTAAATTAAACCATATACGGTTGCCAATATTTTACAGTTTTTGACTTAAAAAGGACAATTTCATATCCTTTGACTTAATACACGAGACAACAAATTCCCTTTCCTACTTGCTGCTGCTGCTAAGTCGCTTCAGTCGTGTCCGACTCTGTGCGATCCCATAGACGGCAGCCCAACAGGCTCCCCTGTCCCTAGGATTCTCCAGGTAAGAACACTGGAGTGGGTTGCCATTTCCTTCTCCAATGCACGAAAGTGAAAAGTGAAAATGAAGTCACTCAATCGTGTCCGACTCCCAGCGACCCCGTGGACTGCAGCCCACCAGGCTCCTCCGTCCATGGGATTTTCCAGGCATAAATAAGTTTAAATCGAGTTTCTGACTCCTGCAATTGGAAGAGTCCTGTCCAATACACCCATCATCCCAGAAATTCAGCTTTCACATTTTGGTGTGTCTCCTCCCATATTTATTTCTCTCAGGGTATATGTTTGTATAATATAGACATAATGCCATAAATTTATGATAGTTTAACTCATTATCTGCGTAATTGTTCAATATCTGCTTTGCCCCTGTGGAATATTTCAAGAGCACATGTTTTATTACAGCCAAACAGTGTCAGAACCATAATAAGTGCTCAATAAATATTGGTTGGCTACACCAATACATGTATATCCTAAAAAGCAGAATCCAGTATGAGAGAATGATTTCAGGAAAAGACAGTCTGCAGCCAGGCATACGGCTACCCTATAAAAGTGAGATATACGGTCCCATTAGAAGAGGGCCCAGATGCACAGCAAACAATGAAACTCTAGCACCTGCATTAAAATATAAATGGGAATCTAGCGAAACCTGGCAGGTTAGATAGAAGACTGGTGTTTGCTGAAGGAAATGTGTTGTTCAACTCATCGGCCTTTTAAGAAGCTGGCAGGGGTCCAGGATGAAGAGGAGCACAGTAAAGAAACCCACCAGCAAGATTCACGGTTTGAAATCCATAAAAAGATTCGGCACTTTTTAAAAAAGGAATCTTCTGAATGCGCATTGCTCAGACTGCAGGCCTGTGACTCTTTACTGCCTCCTTGAGGTGTTATGGCAAAATGCAGGGGCAGAAATGAAAGGCAATCTATTGAGTGGCAACCATGCAGCTAAAATTACCACAGGCTCACTGATTCTTGGGCTTCCCTTGTGGCTCAGCTGGTAAAGAATCCACCTTCAATGCGGGAGACCTGGCTTCAATCCCTGAGATGGGAAGATGCCCTGGAGAAGGGAAAGGCTACCCACTCCAGGATTCTGACCTCGAGAGTTAGGATTATTATTCTAATTATAGAGTAAGAATTAGAATAATTATTGAATATGGACATAAGTTCTGTTGCTGCTGCTGCTGCTGTTACCGGCACCGTCGTCAATATTCACATCAACAGCAGTAAGAATGGCTGGTAGGTATTACCAGGCAAGGTGTGAAGAGATTCTCATACATTATCTCATTCTTACAGCACCCTATGGGATAGGCGCCCATTTCGCAGATGGGGAACTGAGGCTCAGAGAGGTGAAGCCAGTTGTCCAAGGGCACACAGTTGGTAAGGGCAGAATAGGACTCAGACTCAAGGTCTCCCGACTCTTTCTGCTCTGTTGGTTTTCCAGATGATCTAATCAGCTCTCCCCACTGTACAAGAGAGGAACAGAGAGGCACTGAGCTCTGAAGTGGGAGAAGGTGCGAAATAGCTCTCAGGACCTTCACACACCTGCATGTGCGTATGTGTGCTCAGCCATTTCAGTCGTGTCCGACTCTCTGCGACTCCATGGACTGTAGCCCATCGGGCTCCTCTGTCCATGGGATTCTCCAGGCAAGAATGCTGGACTGGGTTGCCATGCTCTCCTCCAGGGGACCTTCCTGACCCAGGGATCGAACCTGCGTCTCCTGCATTGCAGCTGGATTCTTTACCCACTGAGCCACTGGGGAAGCCCGGAACCTTTACATGGATACACCTAAATACTGAACCTTTGGCTTTCCAGAAGTGAGCCTAGCAGAGGATGGGGAGGAGCCTGGTGCAGGAGCCAGAAGATACTTGCTGACATTTGCATCACAGTGAAGGCATTGGTTGGGAGGGCAGCCAGGGGAAGCCATTGTGGGGTTTGAGTCCATATGGCCCACGACCTGACGATCCACTGCAAATTCCACCGGGGGCCATCCGAGGGCCCCGCGAGGACACTCACCACCATGCCGTCTGCGAGGGCAGCAAGCTGAGGCCCTCTAGCGGATGCCTAAAATACGATGGACACACACCAGGGAGTGCCACACAGCAATCCTAGGCACAGGCATGACCACGTGGGTGGAGCTTCAAGTCACAGTGCCATGAAGAAAATGACAGACGGGGGAAACCCACAGCACAGTGCCATTTAGGTAGATGAACAATGCATGCACATGAAGCATGTTTTCCAGGAACAACTTCAAATTAAAAGATATCAGATTAGACTGCCAGCAAGGGGATCAAGCCAGTCCCTCCTAAAGGAAATCAACCCTGAGTATTTATTGGAAGGACTGATGCTGAAGCTGAAGCTCCAGCACTTTGGCCACCTGATGCGAAGAGCCGACTCACTGGAAAAGACTCTGATGCGGCGAAAGATTGAAGGTGAAAAGAGAAGACAGCGGCAGAAGGTGAGACGGCTGGATGGCATCACCAACTCAATGGACACGAATTTGAGCAAACTCTGGGAGACCTAACCCTCACCCTAACTGAACAATAACGGGAATAAGAGTGGGGCGTGAGATCACGGGATGAATGAATGAATGGGTGAATGAATGAATGCACAGCGCATGGGACACTTGCAGACAATAACAGTAATGCACCATGAGCCACGGAGCATGAGTACCTCCAGACTCAGCACCCGCATTCAAAAACTAAACACAGCCCAAAGCAAAAGCCACTCTGCCAGGCTCTATTTTCTGGGAAGGGAGCAGAAAGTCTCATTAGATGATATGAAGAGAAAAAGTGTGACAATTCTATAAAATGGCCCCATTAAAGAAAAAAAAATGTTTGTCGTGTAACTTTACATAGAAAAGTCTGGAAGCATCTGTGTCCATGTGCTCCCAGAGAGAGGCTAGGAACAAGGACAAGTCTGTGCCAGTCAGCCTCGTCTATGGCACATCCAGTCGGGCTGACCCACAGGAGGACTCCATCACACCCACACATATGGATCTCCGAAATGTGAGATACACACTTTTCTACACACCTTTCAGTCATCTGCATGTTTCAGAAGAGCGCAAATGTTTTATAAGCAAAGAGGAACATTAAAACATTTTCTATCAGGAAGCAAGAAGTTTAGTAAGAATGAACAGAGGGATTCTGAGGCCAGTGATTCCTATCTCCCCTGGCAACAACTGAGCAGCTATTTTCAGGGACCCATGAGTATGTCCTTAGTGTCCATTCAGAGTACAGCTCAAGGCAGAGGCTCCATGAGGAAAAGGGGAGTGGGAGGGGTCATGATTTGCAGTCGAGCCTGTGGAGCCTGACTCCGGACTAGGGTGTGCTGCTGGGCAAGTTTTTGACCATGCTGAGCCTCTGTTTCCACACCTGTAAAATGGGCACATCAGCCATGGCATCATGGCTTGAATGAAAGAAGGCATGAATTGGTTTAGCACCGAGCCTAGCACAGAGCAGGTGCTCAGCGTGTGGTCATCCTGGTTGCCTGGCTTCTTGGGGAAGCCTCTCAGCGGCAGGGACCGAAGGGGCAGCGGGGCAACGCAGATGCATTGGGCCCTGTGGCTCTTGTCTTCAGGTTTCCGCGTTTAAGGAGCCACAGTTCGGGAGGCTCACTCCACGTCCTTCCCCGGCCTCCCTCAGAGCTGTGCCGCAGAGAGTCTTACTTAGTTCCTGGATAAAAAGGCAGTAAAGGATCATTTGGGCCAGTCTCATCAGTGGAGCACTCTGCACAGTGGGGCAAAGGCAAGGCCTTACAGCACAGCCTGTTTCCAGGCTGTGGCCCCAGATCAGGGGACAAGGAATGAAGAGACGGACTCCAGACGCAGAAAGAAGAGGAACTGCCTGAGGACGTGAGCCAGCGCCGTCACCCTACACACACCTGTATGAGGTTCTGGCAGAAGCATGGGCCCTGGGGGCATACGCACATATACACACACATCAGTTCAGGAAGCTCTCTTTAGAACTTTCTCCTTTCACCTAAATCAAATCAGAGTTGACGAGCCAGATTGCCCAACCACAATTCATCATGTCTTTTTTTGCTCTTGCCTTAGAAATAGCACAAATATCTAAAACATAGCAGTTGCTACGAACCAGGCACTGTGCTGACCTCTTTACAGGAATTAGCTCATCTAATGCTACCAGCAGCAAGTGTCAATTAGAGTCTGAATGGGCTGCAAGGACACAAAACCAAAGTTCATTTCTTTAAGAAAGAAAGTTTGTTTCTCTCTTATGTTAAACCAGGTCAGAAAGTTGGTTCAGGGCAGGTGCTAATGACTAGAGTTCCTTCTTTCTCGAGTGTGTGGTGCTCTCTCCTCATGGCCCAACACATCTGCCTGAGCTTCTGCATCACAACCACATCCCAGCCAGCACGAAACAGCAAGGGACAAAGACAAGCATCCATCTCTTTTAGGGTCCTGCCAGAAAGTTGCAGGCGACATTTGTGCTTACACCCTTCCAGACAGAATTAGCCAAATGACCACCCCTGGCAGCAGGGAACTATTGGAAATGAGGTTTTTACTCCAGTTGACCATGAATCCACCCACAAGCCAGGGAGGGAAATGGGAGAACGGCTGGGTTCAAGAACATTTGTGGGCTTGGACACAGGATGAATAATAATTCTGCTTTTCAGATGGGGAAACTGAGGCTCAGAGAGAGGCACTGACTCCTCCAAGGTCACCCTGATAGTATGTAACAGAGCGGGAGACTGAACCAATGACTGTGTGATGCTGGGCCACTGGGCCTTTTGAAATCTACAGACAAAGATACAGATGGGAAATTCCACGAACAGGAGAAACCCACAGAGACCGGCCTCCAAAATCACCGGCTTCGGGGTTTAGATTTTATATGCTGAGTTTCAAACCAGAGCCATTTCGACAACTCAATCCAAACCGCCAGGAAAAAAAAAGTTGTTTTTAGTGGTGGCAGCGACAGAGCCTTAATTACAGCAGCCTAAAGACTGCCACATCTACAGGACTCGGGGAACAGGCTGTGAATTTTGTTTAGAAGGCCCCTTCCCGGTCAGCCAACCCAGGGAGGTTCATGCCAGCCATGGGACCACACCTGGGGTCCCTCTGCAAGCTGGAGGAGGGGGTGTTTTGTGGGGGCGGTCTGGCTTCTCTCTCTGTTTCTAATGTGCACATTATCACACTTGTTTACTTGCCTCACAGAGCAGAGAGACCATGAAATCCTGCTGAGGAGCTGGAGAGAAGAGACACTTCCAAGGTGGCCCAGCCCCTGTTCACTGCCAACGGCCTGGGCCCAGGACACACCGTCTGTGGAGCTGAGTCCTTGCCTCTTCCTCCCTCCACACCAACCACTGGTGCGAATCACCCTACAGGAGAGAAAGTGCAAACAAGGATGATCCTGGCTGAGCCGCTCTGCTACAGGAATCTCACTTCCTCGTCACAACACCTCCATGACAGAGGGATGCCTGTTATCCCCAGTTTACAGCGGAGAAAATGGAGCCTTGAGGACTTAAAGCAAAATGGTACAATTGGCTTGGAAAATCTGTTTGTCAGTTTCTAACGAAGCAACACACACTCTGCTGCAGGATCCAGCCATGCTACTCTGATGTATCTACCTAAGAGAGATGAAAACAGGGAGACCTCGGTAGGAAACAATTCCAGTGTCCACAAACGAGAAAGTGAAAGTGAAGTCACTCAGTCATGTCTGACTCTTCGCGACCCAGTGGACTGTAGCCTGCCAGGCTCCTCCATCCCTGGGATTTTCCAGGCAAGAGCAATGGAGACGGTTGCCATTTCCTTCTCCAGGGGATCTTCCCAATCTAGGAATCAAACTGGGGTCTCCCACATTGCAGGTAGACTGCTTACTCTCTGAGCCACCGGGAGTCTAGAGAATGGATTAAACAATAATAGTATGTATCCATACAATGGGCTTCCTCCATGGCAAAAGAACCTGCCTGCAGTACGGGAGATGCAGACACTTGGGTTCAGTCTCTCGGTCAGGAAGATCCCCTGGAGAAGGAAGTGGCAACCCACTCCAGTACTCTTGCCTGGGAAATCCCATGGACAGAGGAGCCTGGAGGGTCCCAGTCCCTGGGATCTCAAAAGAGTCGGACACGACTTAGCAAAGCTAAACAACAACCCATACAGTGGAATACCACTCAGCCATAAAGAGGAAGGAACCACTGACCTCCACAGCAGCATGCAGGAGTCTCAGAAATTGTACTGAGTGAAACCACGTCCACAGTTCAATGGGGAAAGGTACTCTATGGTGATAGGAACCAGAAGAGAGCTCACCTCTGGGGCAACGGGTCCTGAGTATTAAATAGGAAGCGGCATGGGGAAGTTTCTGGAGTTCAGTTGACCTGGGTGATTCAAGAGTGTTGTATTTGGCAAAGTTGATCAAGCCGTAAACTTAAGATTTGTGCCTTTTACTGTATGTAAATTAGGCCAAGACGGAGTACAGTGTGGGAATGAAGCGGGATGGATATACAAAGAGGTAAAGGGACTCATCCTGCCACACGGCTAGAAATGACTGAGAATAGCCAGGCTAAACCAAGCAGTGGAAGAACAGCTCCCGTCTTTTTACAAATAATCAATTAATTGTTTTCTTTTTTTGCTGTGCTGGGTCTTCACTGCTGCGCAGGTTTTCCTCTAGCTGCGGTGAGTGGGACCTAGCCTCGGCTTCTCGCTGCAGAGGCATCTCTGGTTGCGGAGCACGGGCTCTAGGGCGCGTGCGCTCAGCGGTTTCAGTGCGTGGGCTCAGTGGCTGTGGCTCATGGGCTCCAGAGCGCAGGCTCAACAGCTGTGATGCGTGGGCTTTGTTGCCCCATGATGCACAGGTCCTTCCTGGATCAGGGATTGAACCTGTGTCTCCTGCACTGGCAGGGCCACCAGGGAAGCCCCATCTCCCTCCTTTTTATTTTTTATTTTGCACTGATGATTGGCGGGATCTCTGTGTAGGTCACACATGTTCCCAGGCATTCTCTCAGAGCCAGGCCCTGTGCTGGAGTGAAGATGGGCACAGTGGCCGTGGTCCTGTCCTGATGAAACCTCTGCCCCAGGATAAGAGGATAAGCAGGCATCCCAGAGCCCTGTCGGGAGGCAGGAGCAGGGGGCAGTGGCCGCCCCTGGAGGGAACTGAATCTAGATTTCCCGGAGGAAGAGGGAGCAAAGCTAGAAGAGAGTAAGCGAAGGAGGGGATGTGATCCAGGAGAAGGAGCAGGCTGGGTAAAGACCCATGGTGCGGTCCACCTGGGGAAGGAACCACTGGTGATACAGTCCTCCTGGAGCTTAAAGCGAGACTAGGCAGAGATGGAAAATGCTATTAATAAAAAGAATAAAAGTGCCCGCACTTACGATCAACTTACTCTGTGCCAAACACTCTTCATATGTTAACTCGTTAAAGCGTCACAAGAACCTTAGACAGTAGATTGTCCCCATTTCACAGACGATGAAATCAAAGCTCAGAGAGGGCAAGTAATTTGCCTAAGGTCACACAGCTGGTTAAGTGACAGAAATAAGGTTTGATCCAGGTCAGCTGCTCAGAGTCACCCTGCCGCCTGGCTCTAGAGGTAGAGAGGGGCAGATTACAAAGGTTCTAACCAGCTATTTTAAGGTTTCATGCTCTGAGTAGTGAGTTACCCTCGGCCCTCTCTGAGCTTCAGTTTCTGCATATGTAAAACAAAGATATTAATAGTTTCTACCTCCAAGTCTGGTGAGTGTGAAGTCTCTTCAGTGGTGTCTGATTCTTTGCCACCCTGTGGACTGTGGCCCGCCAGGCTCCTCTGTCCATGGGGATTCTCCAGGCAAGAGTACTGGAGTGGGCTGCCATGATCTCTTATATCACCATTAGCACTGCCTGGGAAGCCCCCGAGTATGGCACTGGGGCTTAAAGTCAGCAAAGAGTATAAAGCAATGAGCAAAAGGCCCGGCTTATATTACACCATCCATGCGTTAGCTATTACTATACTACGGCAGCTATCACTGAATAACATAACCATCAAATAACCACACCAGGGCCTACTATGTGCGTGCGCATAGTGTGTGAATTAGCCCATTTAATGCTCATGACAACCTGTGAGTTAGGCGCTATCGTCACAGAGCCCACAGACGAAGGAAGCGAAGACAGAGAGATTCACAATTTGTCCAAGATAATCACTCTAACACAACACAGGGCTCCAGCCCCATGTGACAGCCATTCACGGTGAGTGAGCCCCAAAATGGTCCAGGCCCAGCTGAGATGTGCTATGAGTGTAAAACGCACCCCAGATTTTGAAATCTGCATCTGAAACATCTCTTAATAATGTTTTATATTGAATATATGTTGGCATAATACTCAGATGTGCAAGGTTAAATAAGAGAGATTATTAAAATTAATTTCACTGGTTTCCTTTTACTTTTTTAAAACAACGTGGCTACTAGAAAACTAAAAATTACATAGGAAGTCTGCATTAAATTTCTCTGGGGCAGAGCTGCCCTCACCACTTCGCTTCAGTGTGTGGGGTGAACCATGATGCTTGCACTTGAACTTGAACTTGAATCCATGTGCTAATGAACTGACTCCCTTATCCCTCATGGCTCTGTGTGTGTGTGTGTGTACACATGCATGCATGTGTCCTCTTCAAAGACACTTCCTGCTGGGTTCTCTGCCGGTTTTAGCATCACACCAGCTTGCCGAGGGTGGGAGAAAGAAGGCCGAGGGGCCCCCATTCAGCTCGGTGGCTCAGCCCTCCACCCCCTCTCCTGATGGCCGCTCCATCGGTTGGTCCATGAGCCCTGCAGTTCCAGGTTTTGGCCACTGGCAAGGTTATTGAAGTTGAGATCGGCTGTCCGCCCTCTCCGAGGGAAAATAAAAATATTCTAATTAAAGCTGGGAAGGCCCTGGGAACAGTAGTGCTGGCGCCAGGCTGATGGATGTAATTCAATTTGGAGCGTGAAGAGCAGGACTCTGGACTCTCGCCATTACCAAGCCGACTGACTGGAGGGCAAAACAGGATCCAGAAGTGGGCTTAATGAATGCAGGGCAGCCACGTAGTGGGTGGAGGCGGGTCCTAAACGGACCGCCGGAAAGACCTTCGTTCTATCTGCAGCCAGGGAACGGAGGGGGTCGTGGGGTGTGGGGACCCACATACACCTGGCTCCTCCCATCCCCAGTATCCACATCTGGCAACACGAGGTGGTACCCCACCTCTCAGGTCCTGGCGAAGACTGAGCGAGGTAATGCAGGGTCAGGGCTCTCTGGGGACCTGGCCCAAGGGTATGCGGTACCTAAAAGGGAGCCGTCCTCTTTTATTCCCCTTCCCTACGCGACACAAAGACATTCAGCAGACGCTGCTGGAACAATGGCACCGACAGGGCTGCTCGACGCTGGGTTGCCACAGACCTTCAGTCTGTGAAAAACACGACATCTGGAAAGTGCTATAAAGCGAAGCGCCGTAAAACGGGGTCCGCCTGTGCCTGGTGTATAGTGAAGGCTCAGTAAGTATGAACTGTGATCACCCTCCCCTTCTGACAGGTGAGGAAACGGAGACTTGGCAAGAAGACGTGATTTGTCCAGGGCAGCACGGCAATTCATCAAATCCCATGAAGCGAAGATGTACAAGAACAGGGCCTCGCTGGTGGCTCAGTGGTAAAGAATCTGCCTGCTGATGCAGGAGGCACGGGCTCGATCCCGGATGGGGGAAGATCCCGCATACCTCGGAACAACTAAGCCCCCGTGTGCCAGAACTACTGATGCCCCTGCACCCTAGAGGCCACGCTCCGCAACAGGAGTAGCCGCTGCAGTAGGAAGCCCGCACACCACTAAGAGGAGCCGCCGCTCTCCATAACTAGAGAAAAGCCCGCTCAGCAGTGTAGATCCAACACAGCCCAAAACAAATAGAATTGTGGAAAAAACAACCATAAGAGGAAGAAGGGATCAGACTAGTATTATCCAATAGAAACGTAGTGATAGTCCCATATGTCACTTCAGACTTTCTTATAGCCACATTTTACAAAGAAGTAAAAAGAAACAGGTGAGATTAGTTTTAATATGCTAGTTCATCTGTCCCAATATATCCCCAATATTATTATTCCAGCAAGTGCTCAAGCATAGTGAAAAACTACGGAAATATTTCACATGCATTTTCTCTAGCAGCCACATTTTAAAAATAAAAGTACGCAGGTAAAATTAAGTTTGATGATATATATTATTTAATCCAATATATCCAAAATGTTACTACTTCAACATGTAACAGATATGACAAAGCATTAATGAGATGTTCCCATTCCTTTTATTATTATACTAAGTCTTCCGACTCTAGTGAGTGCTTTTATACTCAGGACACATTTCAGTTTGGACCTGCTGCATCTCAAGGGCTCAGCAGCAGCATGGGAGTGGCCACTGTGGACAGGGTGGAGGTGTCGGTCTGCATCTCTAGCCCTGTGAGGTATTAACAGCCCCAATTTCCTAGATGCGGAAATGGTCCCTGCGAGGTTCAGAGACTTGCCCAAGGTCACACAGTTAGAAACAGCGGATTAGGGTTTGGGGCTGTCTGGCTTATTCTATATGACCCCTCTGGTTATATCGGGCCCTCCCACCTCCTCTGGAGCCCCCACGTCTACCTCAGGGATGCCCACTCCCAAGCCATCGATTACCATCATGATTTATGGCCCTCCTGCCAGGCAGTCCTGGAGACACAATTAATTTGTTTCTGCCAGTCGAGGCCAGCCTGGATGCCCTCCCCTCCCTGCACCGCCTCTGCTTCCAGCCCAGACTATCGATCGATTCTCCACTCATCAATGGTGCCGCAGAGTAAACTACAGCTGCACTTAGATTCGCTTAATCAGGCACTTGCTCAGAGCAGACCCATCTGACAATTTTATTGGGGCGGGAGCATCATATTTCAGTGTCTGTTTCCACCCGGTGTTCATGTTCCTAGATCAGCCTGGGTGGATGTTGGAGCTGTTGCTTCATGTATTACAGCAGGGCCCGTGCTCCTTCCTAGTACGAGGAAACCCAGGAAACTGGAGTGTCATCGGTTGTCTCACATGAAAGGGGTCAGCTGTCAACCAACCAGCATTTATTGAACAAAATCTGTGAACTCAGCTTTCAGTGGGATAGCATTGCTGATAATAATACCTGCGCCCGTAACAACAATGCTAAGCTAACATTTATTATTATCTAGTCCTTACTATTGGAGAAGGCAATGGCACCCCACTCCAGTGTTCTTGCCTGGCAAATCCCAGGGACGGGGGAGCCTGGTGGGCTGCCGTCTATGGGGTCGCACAGAGTCAGACACGACTGAAGCGACTCAGCAGCAGCAGCATTCCTTACTATGTTCCAGCAAGTAGCACGTACACAAACAATATTGCAGGGCAGGTTCTATCATTATTCCCATTTTACAGGAGAGGAAACTGAGGCTCAGGAAGGTGAAAGGGCTTTCTGAAGGTCACACAGGGATAAATTTGGGATCTAATCCCGAGGAGTTTGGCTGCTTTTAAGAGCTCATTGCCTTATTAAAGAAGAGAGTGGAGTGAAGTGAAAGTCGTTCAGTCGTATCCGACTCTTTGCGACCCCATGGACTATACTGGCCATGGAATTCTCCAGGCCAGAATATTGGAGTGGGTAGCCTTTCCCTTCTCCAGGGAAACAGGTGAGATAGATACTCAAAAGACTGATGAATAATAGAAGGGGAAAGCAACAAAGAATATTGTTTCTGGACTAAGAATAATAATAACATAGCAAATACTTATTAGAAAACTTACAATGCACGAGGCTCTGTCTTAAGAGCTCTAGATATTATCATCTCAGTAAAGCTCTGAAAACCCTAGAAGCATGAGTTATCACCACCTGATTTTACAGACAAGGAAACTGAGGCTCAGAGAGGTAAAATGGCCAGGCTGAGGTCATGACAGTGTAATCCCAAGGAGTGGATGGATGATCCTGTTGTGATGTTTACCTGTGTATTATGTGGTCTGTTTTTGATTCCCTACCCTATCAACCCCCAGGAACTGTAAGGTGAGGGCGACAACCCAAGAGAAATGTCTGAGAAGACATTCAACTGATATTCAACTGATATTGAGATCAGAGGATAACTGATACCAACTGATATTCAACTGCAGCACTTATGGTATTTTCTGTGCATTGAGAGGAGAAGGTCCATGAGTTTCACTGGCTTCTCAAAAAAATCTAAGACCAGCTGCTTTAAAGTGGACTGTTTGGAGGAAGAAGAGGGGTTGCCTAAAGCGTTAAATAAAGCTGTGGCTTTTCCGGTAAGCGGCCTGAGGTGACCCCTAAAAATGGTGCACTGTTCACTTAACCCAGAAAACCCCACAAAATCATGCAAATCAAGAGGTTCAAATCTCCGTGTTCACTTGAAGAACACTCGAGAAACTGCCCAGGCCACAACGGGTATGGATATCCGAAGAGCCACCAAGTATCTGAAGCATGTCACTTTAAAGAAGCAATGTGTGCCATTCCGTCGTTACAACAACGGTGGGGCTGGTAGGTGTGCACAGGCCAAACAATGGGGCTGAATGCAGGGTCGGTGGCCCAAAAAGAGTGCTGAATTTTTACTACACATGCTCAAAAATACAGAGAGCAATGCTGAACTTAAGGGCTTAGATGTAGATTCTCTGGTCATTGACCACATCCAGGTGAACAAAGCCCCCAAGATGCGGCGCAGGACTTACAGAGCTCACGGTCAGA
The DNA here is from genome assembly GCA_006410615.1 of Neotragus moschatus. Taxonomy (NCBI): domain Eukaryota; kingdom Metazoa; phylum Chordata; class Mammalia; order Artiodactyla; family Bovidae; genus Neotragus; species Neotragus moschatus. The sequence continues at coordinate 2,350,647 of SJYA01002485.1, read as the reverse complement.
TCAGCCCCTACATGAGGTCTCCCTGCCACATTGAGGTGATCCTTACTGAAAAAGAACAGATTGTTCCTAAACCAGAAGAGGAGGTTGCACAGAAGAAAAAGGTATCCCAGAAGAAACTGAAGGAACAAAAACTTATGGCCTGGGAATAAATGCAGCAAAAAATAAACGCAAATAAAAGTAAAAGTGTTGGTTGTCTTAATTAGTAAATGTATTTCGAGTGTTAGCACAAAATGGATCAAATGAGTTTTCATTAAGAAAAAAAAAAAAAAAAAGCTGTGAAGAGGCTCTGGAACCAGACCTGGGTTTGAATCCCAACACTGTAACCGAATGGCAATGTGAATTGGGGTGAGATGGTTACCATCCCTCAGCTGGGTTTTCTCATCTCTCAGACGGCGATCAAAATAGTACTGAGTTCATACTTGAAGGGATGTGCTCTGGGCTGAGTGCTCCTTGAACCTGAAATTCATATACTAAAACCTTGCCCTCCAAGGGAGTGGTATTTGGATACAGGGGCCTTTGGGACGTATGCAGGGTATCAGAATAGAGAAGGAGGCTTGCTTTCCCTCTCTCTTCATCAAGTGAGGGTTCAGCAGGAGAGCAACCACCCACACACAGGAAGAGCGGGTCCTCTTGATCTTGGGCCTCCCGGCCTGCAGGGCTGCAAGGAATAAGTGGTTGCTGTTTAAAACACCCAGTCTTTGGTATTTGTTACAGCAACTGGAGCTGACTAAGACAGGATGAAATGAGATACAGCGTATAAAGTTCTCAGAGGCCTGGCTCTGCCAGGCTCCTCTGTCCATGGGATTTTCCAGGCAAGAATACTGGAGCGGCTTGTTACTGCCTTCTCCAGAGGATCTTCCTGACCTGGGGATGGAACTCGGGTCTCCTGCATTGCAGTTAGATCCATAGCAGGCCCTCAATAAACGTAAACCTCTGTAAGGGTGGTTGCTGTACTCTCCCACTCATCTTTTTCTAATCCCGAACTGGGACATAAAGTTTTAAAACGTAAAATTAAAAAATCACTTATGCCTACTCTTCTTTTGCCTGTGGACTGTTCATTGCAAATGTCATTTCTAACAAAGCCACTTCAGAGCTAAGGAGACCCTGAAAGGTAGTTCTAGTCTCATATAAAGTGGATGTTCTCCAGAACAGCTTAGAATCCTCACTCTCACTGGCTCCTTGGCCCTTGACTGACATTTTCCAACCCCTATTGTTTCTCAAACCCAATGCATCTCTTCTTTCCCATCTGAAGCCAAATGGGAATGAAGGGCATGCCCCATGGAACGCTGGTGGTTACCTGGAAAACTTGCGGAGGAAAGCTCAGGTTAAGACCCAAACACCCGTTCTTATGGGTACTTGGGCCAGCCATGCATTCCCTGGGCGAAGCACCTTCCACACGCTTGCTCATTCAAGTCCTCACAGGCCCTCTCTGTGGTGGACCATGTCACTGCCCTCATCATCCAAGACTCAGAGAAAGGAAGTGCACGTGTCCGTAGTCAGTTGCGCTAACTCTTTGCCATCCCACGGATGGCCCACCAAGATGCTCTGTCCATGGGATGTCCCAGGCAAAAATACTGGAGCGAGTTGCCGCTCCCTCCTCCAGGGGATCTTCCTGACCCCAGGGATCGAAATCAGGTCTCCTAAACTGCAGGCAGACTCTTTACCAAAAAGGAAACCACACAGCTAAGAGGTAGAGACAGAATACAGCTCCAGAATCTATATTCTTGACCACAGCGTTCTTCAACTGCCTCTTTCTCCCAAAGCAAGCAGTCTCTTTATACACCTGTTCAGTATGAATTTTAGGAAGAACCCGTGGCCAGGTGGAGTTTTGTCTAACTGCATATCTACCATACAGACAGAAACATCCAGTGGGGAAGAAACAGTGAAGAAGCTGCTGCATCTGGGAAAGAGAACGCCACACCCAAATGCAAAGCTCACAATGGGATGTCTGTATAATGAGGACACACGGCTGGAAGTGAGGAGGCACATGGAGATGAAACAATCAGGGTTTACAAAAAATTTTTGAAAGGGCTTCACGAGTTAGCATAAAGTCCTGTGCAGCAGCATAACGTTCTGGAGTATTAAGTGAAGTTGTTTTCCAGGCTGCGTTTCCTTTCCCCTCATTTAGGCAGCAAGTGGCTGGCGGGGCCGCTTTCTGCCTAAGAAAGAGCTGACACAGAAGAGTAGACAAAATAAAGCAGTCAGGTTCCTGGCTTGTGAGTTTCGAGGTCTTTATCCTGAATCAGAGTCTCTGGGGATTTAACCCGTGCAAAGCTGCAGTTCTATTAAGTTCCCCAGCTGACTCTCGTGTAGTTTAAGCACCACAAGATATCCTTCCTGTTATTCTTTTAATGTCTAAAAAGATACTTCTCACATTAATTTTCATTGAGGTATAGCTGCTGTGGAATATTGTGCTCGTATCTGCTGTAGAGCAAAGTGAATCAGCTGTGTGGTTACCGGCATCTCCTCTCTTTTGGATTTTCTCCCCTTCAGGTCGCCACAGTGTGTGGAGGAGAGCTCCCCATGCTATGCAGCAGGTTCCCCCTAGTTCTCTTATTTACACATCTTCCAATCCCAGTCTCCCAGTTCATCCCACCACCACTCTCTCCGCCTTCATATCCATACATTTGTTCTCTATGTCTGTGTCTCTATTTCTGCTTTGCAAATAAGCTCATCTAAGATGCTGGGAAAGATTGAAGCCAAAAGGAGAAGGGGGCGGCAGAGGATGAGACAGTTAGATTGCATCATCGACTCAATAGATATGAATTCGTGCAAACTCTGGGAGATAGTAATGTACAGGGGTGGTCCGTTACACGTCCATTACATGCCCATTACATGCCAGTAATGGACAGCCTGGAATGCTGCAGTCCATGGGGTCACGAAGAGTCGGGCATGACTTAGCAACTGAACAAGAAGAAGAAGATAGGGCTTCCCTGGTGACTCAGTGGTAGGGAATCTGCCTGCCAATGCCTTCTCCAAAGCCAGTGTAGGAGACATGAATTTGATCCCTGGGCCAGGACGCTCACGCTTGCTGCTAAGCAATCAAGCGTGTGTGCCACAACTACCGAGTCTGCTCCACAGCCCGGGAGCTGCAACTACGGAAGCCTGCACGCCCTAGAACCCGAGCTCCACAACAAGAGAAGACACCACAGTGAGAAGCCTGGGCAACGCAACGACGGAGTAGCCCCCGCTCTCCACAACTAGAGAAAAGCCCGCGCCACAACGAAAACCCAGCACAGCCAAAAATAGACAAATAAACGAATTATAACGTAAGGCCAGCTAAGATATCTTATTCTTAGAAAAGCTGCCCGGGAATCGAGGAATCAGAGAGAAAGAATCAAAATGTCCACATATTATTAGGACTCTAAGAAAGAGCTGTTTCTCGCCCACCCAACTCCCAGGCTGACTCTAGGAAGCAACAAAGGGTCCCAGGTAGACTGGGCTGTCCAAGAGCAGCAGACACCTGCAGCAGCCCTTGCCTTGGGTGTATCCTGGGGAGGGGAGAGGGTGAGACCTCAGAGCTCTCATTGCCCCCAGCGTGGTCTCACCTGTGAACCTGAGACCCATCCTTCTGAGATTCCTGTGCCAAAGCGCGGCACGGGAGCAAAAGAATAATCCAGGTGCTGAAGTGGGTCCTGGAGATGGAATTTCCCTAAATCCCAGAGTGGTGTGAAAACAGCAGAAGGGCTCCTACAGGCGAAGCTGGGGACCAGAAAGGACCTTTCAGTTAGAAATTCAGACTCATCCTGCAGTGAGTTAGATGGGCAGAGGCATGAACAGTGCTCAGGCCAGAGGGAAGAGACTAGAGTGGAGGGCTCTGATCCCTGTCTCACTGCCACAATTTGTTACCATGTGTGTCCCCCAGGGAACCCCCCCCCCCGAGACCTAGTCTAGATTTCTGCTCTGAGGCAGAAGGGGCTCTGTAGCTGATGCTATTGGGATCCCCCTACATCCCTCGAACCCTCTGCCATGTTCATGCACACCGTCTGCCCGTGTGCTCAGGCGCCCCACGGCCAGCAGCTACATCTCTTTTGTGGCAGGGCTGACCTCAGGCTGTGAAGAAGAACTAAAGAGCCTCTTGTTGAAAGTGAAAGAGGAGAGTGAAAAAGTTGATTTAAAGCTCAACATTCAGAAAACAAAGATCATGGCATCTGGTCCCATCACTTCATGGCAAATAGATGGGAAAACAGTGGAAACGGTGAGAGACTTTATGTTTTGGGGCTCCAAAATCACTGCAGATGGTGAGTGCAGCCATGAAATTAACAGACGTTTGCTCCTTAGGAAAAAAGCTATGATCAACCTAGAAAGCATATTAAAAAGCAGAGACATTACTTTGCCAACAAAGGTCCATCTAGTCAGTTCAGTTCAGTTCAGTTCAGTTGCTCAGTAGTGTCCAACTCTGTGCGACCCCACAGATGGCAGCCCACCAGGCTCCTCCATCCCTGGGATTCTCCAGGCAAGAACACTGGAGGTCTGACTCTTTGTGACCCCATGAATCGCAGCATGCCAGGCCTCCCTGTCCATCACCAACTCCTGGAGTTCACCCAAACTCACGTCCGTCAAGTCGGTGATGCCATCCAGCCATCTCATCCTCTGTCGTCCCTTCTCCTCCTGCCCCCAATCCCTCCCAGCATCAGAGTCTTTTCCAGTGAGTCAACTCTTCTCGTGAGGTGGCCAGAGTCCTGGAGTTTCAGCTTTAGCATCATTCCTTCCAAAGAAATCCCAGGACCAATCTCCTTTAGAATGGACTGGTTGGATCTCCTTGCAATCCAAGGGACTCTAGTCAAGGCTATATTTTTTCCAGTATTCATGTATGGATGCGGAGAAGGCACTGGCAACCCACTCCAATACTCTTGCCTGGAAAAACCCATGGATGGAGGAGCCTGGTAGGCTGCAGTCCATGGGGTCACACAGAGTCGGACATGACTGAAGTGACTTAGCAGTAGCAACAGCAGCAGCAGCATGTATGGATGTGAAAGCTGGACTATAAAGAAAGCGNGAGAAGGCACTGGCAACCCACTCCAATACTCTTGCCTGGAAAAACCCATGGATGGAGGAGCCTGGTAGGCTGCAGTCCATGGGGTCACACAGAGTCGGACATGACTGAAGTGACTTAGCAGTAGCAACAGCAGCAGCAGCATGTATGGATGTGAAAGCTGGACTATAAAGAAAGCGGAGCACTGAAGAATTGATGCTTTTGAACTGTGGTGTTGGAGAAGACTCTGGAGAGTCCCTTGGACTGCAAGGTGATCCAACCAGTCCATCCTAAAGGAGTCCATCCATGTTCATTGCAAGGACTGACGTTGAAGCTGAAACTCCAATACTTTGGCCACCTGATGTGAAGAGCTGACTGATTAGAAAAGACCCTGATGCTGGGAAAGATTGAAGGTGAGAGGAGAAGGGGACGACAGAGGATGAGATGGTTGGATGGCATCACCGACTCATGGACAGGAGTTTGAGTAAACTCCAGGAGTTGGTGATGGACAGGGAGCCCTGGCGTGCTGCAGTCCATGGGGTCGCAAAGAGTCGGACACGACTGAGTGACTGAAATGAACTGAACTGAACTGCCCTCAGGCTTCCAGAGCCCTGCTGGCTCTGCCCCTCTAGAGAATCCAAAGTGCCCAGGCATTCACATTCCCCAGTACAGGCCTGAGCTGCTGCTGCTGAGTATAGGGGGAAAGAGGGACAAATTCTTCATTTCTGTGCCTCCAGTCTGGGACATCCTGGTGTGCGGCCATCACTGTGCCCAGTGCCCGGGGGTACAGATGGAAGGCTACCCTTCCTGGGACCTGGCTTCACCCTTTCCCTTGGGAGGCTCACTAGTCTGCTCCTTGATCAGATTTTTCCTGAGACCACTTCCTTATATATCACTTTTACATACATCCTCATCTTACAGTCTCTTTCTGAGGAATCTGATGCAAAAGAGGGGCTCCAAATAAAACTGAGTTTAGTTACAGGAAAAGAAATTAAGTTACGTTTTTATGGCCATCCAAGTTTATAGACTGAGAGGGATAAGGGTACACTTAGGAATGAATAACCAACATAAAAGCTACTTCTTTTCAGCACTTACACATCTACATGAATCATCTTGAGAGGGTAACAGGCAGGAAAGCCAGGGGTCTCCAAACAGAGGAAACAGGCTGCAAGTGTCAGACATTTTCTCTCTCTCCCTTAAGCAGCTGGAGGAAACAAACTACAAGTGTCAGAGTTTTTTCCTTCTCCATACACAATTAAAAAGTGGTTTCTCCATGGAAATATTTTTCTCAAGCTAGGTTAATGAAACTATGCATTTGCTTTGGAATTTGCCTTTCTTCAAAATGGTTCCACCTGAGACTAAATTTTTTTCTTTTCTCAAACCTTGGGCTAATAATCAGCTCAACAAACCAGTATTCATATCAATTGTTTTATGGCTGGGGGATGACACACCTCAGGCCAGCCTCTCAAAAATGCATACTGTGGGAGAGGGGCCTGGTGAAACTCCTTCAGCCTTGAGGTGTCTCTCTTATCTGATTAATAGCTTTCTAACAGGCATAAAACAGCTTGCTAAAACTAGCGAAGGGGGGCACTTGCCATCCCCCTTCTGATGTCTGTGTCAGAAGCTTTGTCTGTCCTTTTTATACTTTAATAAAACTGCTATACAAAAGCTCTTGAATGATCAAGCCTGGTCCCTGGTCCCGAAGTTAAATCTTCTTTTTCGGAGATCATGAATGTGACACCGTCCACTGTAAGCTATCAATCTCATCTAACCAATGAGTCAGAAACCATTGTTACTCACATTTTACAAATTTCTAAAGGCTCTATAACCTGAGCTTCAGTGGCTACTAGCAAATACGAGGGCTTCCCAGGTGGCACTAGTGGTGAAGAACCCTCCTGCCAATGCAGGGGACATAAGAGACTCAGGTTCAATCCCTGGGTTGGGAAGATCCCCTGGAGGAGGTCATGGAGACCCACTCCAGGATTCTTGCCTGGAGAATCCCATGGGCAGAGGAGTCTGGCAGGCTGTAATTCATAGGGTCACAGAGACTTGGACATGACTGAAGGGACTTAGCATGCGTGCATGGGCAAAGATGGACCCTTTGTTCTGACCACAGGCTCTCTGCCTTGGTCTGGCTGAAGCCCCGAGCTCTAAACAGAAATGCTGAGGAAAGTCAGAGACACAGTCACTGAGCCAGGGTACCCTGAGCTCCTCCTACTTCTCCTCCACAGCCATTCTGGGCCATAAGAAAGAGCAGTCCTCACAGTCTTTGTAGCAGAACCGGCAGAGTACAGGCTCAGAATATAAAAGGCCCCGCATGAGTCTAAATCCCAGCTTCAGCACCTGTTTGCTGTGGCCTTGGACAGGTCCTATCACCCAGCTTTGAGCTTCAGTTTTTCTTCTTGCAAAATTAGACTAAAATGATTAAAACTGCAGATCTCCTGGACAATGATTCAGGGATCTGGTTGTGGGCCTCTGACGGCTGTGGTCTTAAAAAGCCCCTGCCAAAGTGGGCTGATGACTGCAACTTACTTTGAAATGTATCAGATCGGAAAAATAAGCACGGTGGGTTGATCGACTGGTAGGTGATAAAGCAATAAGAATGAAATGGTTAGTTGCAGATTAGTGGTAGAGTTTTCGTGATGGATAAAATTATTTCCTCTTTGCTATAAATTTGAAACCTCATAATAAAACTGGGAAAAAAGCCTCCCAAGGAAGCGTTATTTTTTTTTCTTTTTCTGGTGCAAATGGCCCCTTTCTGCTTCTTTTATGAGTCACTTTGATGCTCAAAGCAAGAGAGACCGTGCAAGAGAGGACAAGAGCCAGGAGTGCTTATCCTTCTAGGATTTCCCTCCTTGGGCATTTCAGTCTTCAAATGGCATTTCAGTTTTGTTTGGGAGTTGTCAGGTCCAAAGAACGTGTCTCCAACAAGATTTTCAGCTGCAGAGGAATGCTGGTTTTGATAGCAAGATAGTGGGAGCAAGGCTGCAGATACCTGGAGAAACAGAGATGGATGTCATCGGGCCCAAGATGTATATCGCAGCCACCAGATGTGACTTCGCTGTGGGGCCCACGATATTTCCCAGTGCTTTGGAAATCACTCCCATTCATCACCCTTTATGTTTCTGATTCATCTTGCAGGCAAGACAAGTCATTTTACGCAGAAGCAAGAAGGATTCCTTTTATAGCCCTCTGAATCAGTGGGCTGTTTATTCTCTCTCTCCAAAGGCTTCTGTCAGTTCCTGCTGGACTCATCCAGGTATCTCAAAGTGCTCCCCTCCGGCAGACAAAACCACAAGCAGCTACAAACCTCACTGATAATTCACCCAGGCTCAGAGAGATGACCACTCCACAGTCAAAACCACGGGGGTCACGGTTAACAAGGCACCTTTTCATCATCAGAGGTACCCAGGAAATGACAAGGGAACAACGGGCACCAGTCAAGGGCTGGGAGGTGGAGCCAACATCTATCTTGAAGCTTATTTATCCTCTTTTTATGAAAAATTAAGTTGACTTTTTGGTAGCAGTTGAATGCCCAACACACCAAAGCTAGCTACTATCTTTGGCACAGATCTGGACCCATAGTAAATACTCAGTAATTTTTTTTCAATGAATAATTGAATAGAGAGTATAGAAGAGAAAAAAAAATTGCCTTCATGGCTTAATAATGTTATTATATCACCATGTGTTGAATGGCATGAACGCAGGCCAAGTTGCTTCAGTCATTTCCGACTCTTTGCAATCCTATGGACAGAGAAGCCTGGTGGGCTTCATACAGTCCATGGGATTCTCCAGCCAAGAATACTGGCATGGGTTGCCATCCTCTCTTCTAGGGGATCTTCCCGACCCAGGGATCGAACCTGTCTCTCTTACGCCTCCTGCATTGGCAGGCAGGTTCTTTATAACTAGTGCCACCTGGGAAGCCCTATGTTGAATGGACTGAGTGCCAAATTATGGTAGATTGCTTGCAAAAAAAAAAAGAATGGCTCTATTTTCCTCCCTGTATCTGTACCTCTTGGCAATGCAACTTGGTATCCCCTCCAATCAAGACACAGAGTATTGGGACTTCCCTGGTGGTCCAGTGATTAAGACTTCGCCTTCCAATACAGGGGGTGTGGGTTCAATCCCTGGTTGGGGAGCTGGGATCCCACATGCATCACAGCCAAAAAGCCAAAACATTAAAAAAATACTGTAATAAATTCAGTAAAGATTTTAAAAATTGTTGTTTAGCCACTCAGTCACATGTGACTCTTTGTGACCCCATGGACTATGGCACGTCAGGCTTCCCTGTCCTTCACCATCTCCTGGAGTTTGCTCAAACTCACATCCATTGAGTCGGTGATGCCATCCAACCATCTTACCTCCTTCTCCTGCTGCCCTCAATCTTTCCCAGCATCAGGGTCTTTTCTAAAGAGTCAGCTCTTCTCATCAGGTGGCCACAGTATTGGAGCTTCAGTCCTTCCAATGAATAGGCAGGGTAGATTTCCTTTAGGATGGACTGGTTTGATCTCCTTGCAGTCTAAGGGACTCCTAAGAGTCTTCTCCAGCAGAGACAAGATGGTCCAGCTGGGCCCATCCTACAACAGTCAGCTCCCTCACCAACCTAAACCACCCAGAAATGGCCTGAAATGGCATGAATAAACTAAGATCAGCTGAGGCTAGGGACACTCAAGTGAACCCAGCCCAAATTGTGAGCTAAATTGGTGGTTCTGGAATCTAAGTGCTGTCCTAAGATATTAAATGTAAGGGTTGTTTCCTTTCACAGCAAAAGCTGACAATCTCGCACTGTTGGTGGGAATGTAAACTGATGCAGCCACTATGGAGACCAGTATAGAGATTCCTTAAAAAAACTAGGAATAAAAGTACCATATGACCCAGCAATCCCACTACTCGGCATATGCCCTGAGAAAATCATAATTCAGAATGATACATGTACTCCAGTGTTCATTGCAGCACTATTTACAATAGCCAGGACATGCAAGCAACCTAGATGTCCAGCGACAGATGAAAAGATAAAGAAATTATGGTACATGCATACAACGGAATATTACTCAACCATAAAAAGGAACAAATTTGAGTCAGTTGAACTGAGGTGGATGAACCTAGAGTCTGCTATACAGAGTGAAGGAAGTCAGAAAGAGAAAAAAAATCTATCATATACTAACATATACTCCAGTACTCTTGCCTGGAAAATCCCATGGATGGCGGAGCCTGATGGGCTGCAGTCCATGGGGTCACTAAGAGTTGGAGACGAATGAGCAACTTCCCTTTTACTTTTCACTTTCATGCATTGGAGATGGAAATGGCAACCCACTCCAGTGTTCTTGCCTGGAGAATCTCAGGGACAGGGGAGCCTGGTGGGCTGCCGTCTATGAGGTTGCACAGAGTCGGACATGACTGAAGCAACTTAGCAGCAGCAAAATTATATATACATGTATATATATATATATATGGAATCTAGAAAAATGGTACTGATGAACCTGTTTGCAGGGCAGGAATAGAGACACAGACGTAGAGAATGGACTTGTGGCCACAGCGGTCCACACAAGTCTGCTGTGTAGGGTAGGACAGATTGAGACAGTAGCATTGAGATATATACATTACTGTGTGTAAAATAGCTAGCTAGTGGGAAGTTGCTGTATAACACAGGAGCTCAGCCTGGTGCTCTGTGACGACCTAGGGGGTGAGATGGGGGTGGGAGGTAGAGTGGAAGGGAGGCTCAAGAGGGAGGGGACATATGTATACTTATAAGAAACCAACACAACATTGTAAAGCAATTATCCTCCAATCAAAAAAAAAAGCAGACGGATACATAAGTACTGTGATACATACATAATATCATTTAACTCTTACAACATCGCTGCAAAGTGGGCACCCATGGGGATGAAGACAGTTATCTCTTCTCCAGCATGTGTTCTTTCCTTATCCCATAGCAAGAGAGTCTTAGCTGGGACACAGCTGCCTAGTTAGATACTGAATTTCTCAGCTCCTCTTGCAGTTATGCTTGGCAAGGCAAGTGAGTTCTTACCAAGAATCAGGAGAGTGGAAATGATGTTGCAACTTCTGCTTCAATTGCTTAAGATAAAATGCTTTGCCTTGGAATTGTGCTATTTTCCCTTTCCGGCTGACTGTGCTGGGGATAACTGGAGTGACTATGGGTGGGAGGTCAGAGAGTCCGTCATCCTGAATTCCTGAATGTCCCTTGGAAGAGACTGATCACACAGGCAAGAAGTAATTGTCAGATCTTTTGGAGCCACTGCACCATGGAGCCTGTTAGTTAACACAGTTAGTGCTACAATTATGCAATAGAGATTATTATCTCCATTTATAGGGGAGCAAGTAGAGGCTCTGAGAGGCCTGATGACATGACTGATCTCTAAAACTGTGATGATCAAGGGCCTTCCCTGTGGTCCAGTGGTTGAGAATCCACCTTCCAGTGCAGGGGATGTGGGTTCAGTATCTGGTAGGGAAACTAAGATCCCACATGCTGTGGGGCAACTAAGCCCATGTGCCACAAGCTAGAGCCCACACACCACAACGAGACAGAAGCCCGAGTGCCACAACGAAGATCCGATGCAGCCACAATAACTATATAAACGAATATTTCTTAAAATTAAAAAAGGGCTTCCCTGATAGCTCAGTTGGTAAAGAATCCGCCAGCAATGCAGGAGACCCTGATCGATTCCTGGGTTGGGAAGATCCCCTGGAGAAGGGATAGGCTACCCAATCCAGCATTCTTGGGCTTCCCTTGTAGCTCAGCTGGTAAAGAATCCCCCTGCAATGTGGGAAACCTGGGTTCAGTCCCTGAGTTGGGAAGATCCCCTGGAGAAGGAAAAGGCTACCCACTCCAGTATTCTGGCCTGGAGAATTCCATGGAGTATATACACAAATATATATATATATATATTATATAAATAAATCAACATAATATAAATAAAATGTATAATTTAATTAAATATATAAATTAAATAAAATATAATTATTTATACAGTATATACATAAATATTTTTAATTTAAAAAATAAAGTTGCACTGATTGTGATACCTACTACTTGTCACTGTTGAGATGTAAATAAAAATCAGTTCCCCGGTTGCACTCGTAACATTTCAAGCCCTCAGTCACCACCTGTGGCTAGCGGCTGCCATGTTGGACAGCACAGATACGGAACATTCCCATCCCTGCCCAGCGCTTTATCTATCGGATGGCACTATTTGAGGAAGTGCAGAGTCGTGACTCTAACCAGCGTCTGAGTGACTTCACTGCTTTTCTTCCCTGCCTACCTCCTGCCACACACAGCTCTTTTCAAGAGTGGCTCCCCTGGTGCACCTACATGTTTGTTTACAGATCATTATTATCTATTTGTCAGCACGTCTGGGAGCAGGGAGGGGAGAGGAGACTTACAATTAAAGGGTGACAGCAGCTGGCAAGAGGATCAATGAGGAAAGCAAGTAGTTATATCTGAAACATTCACGCAGAGTCATTAAGAAAATATCACTTGGTTTGCTGACATTGGACACAAAACAATATAGATGTCTTCACCTCCACCCTAACCTTTAAAGCAAGATGACTCACCCTAGACAAGATTAACTGCTTTTTTTTTTTTTTTTTTTTTTGCAGCTACTAAGAAAGGGACATTTATTGATTTGTCTAGGATGGCTCTGGCTAGAGAAAGCCTGGCCAGCCCTCTGCAGCAGAGTTGGTGGGCATTGCTGGGTACAGTCACCACACTGGCCTAGCTGATGAGATGGTAGAAGGCAGGAGGGCAGGGTGACCAACTGCAGAAGAGAAAACCTACAGGTGAGGTCTCAGAGGAGAACTGGGTGCAGGGATGTAGCCACGTGGCAGTACCCCACCAGATCCAGCCACAGGCCAGCCTCAAGCTGAGCATATGGGTGGGTCTTCCTTCTTTCCCCCTCACTTCATTCTAAGGCTGGCCAAGATGGCAAATACATTCACGGGCTTTACAAAGATTTGCTGAGTATTTACCATGATCAGGCAGTGTCCTAAGCACTATGGGGATATTCCAGTGGGGCAAACAATGGGTTCCTGCTCTCACAGACATACAGTTTAGAGAGAGAGAGAAATATCCAGGCCATCGCAGCAGAGTGTGATCATTTCTGAGCTAAGAGGCGTGGAGATGGGAGCTGTGGAATCAAAGAGAAAGATAGCTGATGTGGGCTGAACTGTGTCCCCCTTATATTCCTATGTTCATGTCCTAATCCCCTCAGTACTCAGAATGTGACTGTGTTTGGAGATAATATCCTTAAAGAGGTGATTAAGGCAGAATGAGGTTACTAGGGTGGGCCCTAATCTGGGGTGTGTGTGTGTGTGTGTGTGTGTGTGTGTTTGTGTGTGCACGCACGCACATGCACTAAGTTGCTTCAGTCATGTCCTACTCCTTGCAACCCATGGACTGTAGCCCACCAGGCTCCTCCTCATGGGATTCTCCAGGCAAGAATACTGGAATGGGTTGCCATGCCCTCCTCCAGGGGATCTTTCCCAAAAAGGATCGAGCCCGTGTCTCTAACATCTCCTGCAGACAGAAGGGTTCTTTGCCACTAGCACTACCTAGGAAGCCCAATCCAGTGTGACTGGTATCCTCATAAAAAGAAAGATCAGGACACAGACAACATAGACCAAGGGGTGACTGTGTACAGAGCCAGAAGCTGTTCTTCCGCATGTCAGGTGGGGAGGCCTCGGGAAAGAGCAGACTCACCAGCTCTTTGATCTTAGACTTCCAGCCTCCAGAACTGTGAGGGAACCAACTTCTATTATTTCAGCCACCAGTCTAAAGTGTTCTATAATGGCAGCCCGAGTCAGCTAAGCCATTCACCTAATTCAGGGAACCGAAGGCAACACACAACCTGAAGAGGTCTGGAGCCCCAGAACGGAGCCCTGAAGAGCACCCACCTCATTTGAGAACCTGAAACTCCAGCCACGGGTCCTGTACTTGGGATGTTGAGACCATCTATTAATCTAGCTGGAGATAAAGAGTCTCAGGGCAAAGCAGGGGAAAGTGATTACTAAGAAGTCTCTGAATTAAGGAAATAATTCCCTAGCATTTTTTAATTAAAGCCTTCAACCCAAGAAGCCTGTTAGATTTCAGCTTCAGCAAGTGGTTCTGCCACCAATCGGCACCCTGCGGCCTGCGAACTGTCTGAAGTGGCTGCTCCTGATCTCCCTAATTTGCGAGGTACTCGTGCTGTGGGTGGCTGGCGGATGGTTCCAGCCAGATGGGAAGCCAGCCACTGCAGAAGCAGATTCCTGCTGGATTTTTGCAGCCAGCAGGAGGCTGGAGGGAATCCCCAGATTAGATGCATTTGAAGGGCAAAAGAGAAAAATTGCAGTTGCAAGGTGGTTAACAAAGAGACTAACAAGACAGGTTGGTTGAGCACTCCTCACTCTGAGTAAGTCATGTTCATTCCCAATTAGCTCCACGAGCAGACTAATAAGAGTAGCTAGTATTTACTCAGCTCTTTCCATCTGCCAAGCATTGTGCTCCTTGCCTGAACTATCTCATTTTATCCATACGATAATTCTTCACATGTGTGCTCAGCAGCACCCAACTGTTTGCAATTGTATGGCTGTAGCCCACCAGGCTCCTGTGACCCTAGGATTCTCCCAGCAAGAACACTGCAGTGGGTTGCCATTTCCTCCTCCAGGGGATCTTTCCGACCCAGGGATCCAATCTGAGTCTCCTATGTCTCCTGCACTGGCAGGCAGACTCTTTACCACTGAGGTTCCTGGGGAGCCCACAAGAAGTCTCTCTAAGGTGATATTATAGCCCCATTTTGCAGATGACCAAACTGAGAACTGTAGTGGCTTGCCAGCAAGTGTGTAGTGACACACAGGTAGCAAGTGGTAAAGTCAGCAAGCCAGATTCCAAACAGCAAATAAAAGAAACACCACCAAGAACAAGCAAAAACAAAAAACAAAACAAACAAACAAAAAAACACGGCTTCTGGAGACAGAGAGACGAGTTTGGCCTCACTTGCCTGTATCCAGCTGTCAGTGGGGGGGTCAGAGAGGGCTGCTCTGGGAAGGGGCCACAGGACTGAGACTTGACTGGGAAGAAGCCAACGAAGAGGAGGTCAGGGGCGGGCACTGCAGGCATGAGGAATGGCTGTGCAAAGGCCCTGAGGCAAGAACTGTGGAGGGACTGGGGACCTTTTGGCCTTTGTAGCTGGAACAGAGTGGGCGACAGGCACAGGATGGGCAAGTCAAGGTGAGGTCTGAGAGGTAGGTGGGGCCCAAAGTATCAGCCTTTAAGAGCCAAGGTCAGGAGACTGAATTTTGTTCCAGAGCCTGCAGAAGGCTCTGTAAGATTTCCAGCAGGCGGTGATGTGAAGTGACCTCCCTCAGGTGTCATTATGTTTACTGAGTATTCCAATTATTGGCTGACTTGCCGTAACCTCCCCCGTGTCCTGCACACTCTGAGGGAGAAACCATGCCTGATCCATCTTTACAAGCTCCTCTCCTGGTCCTAAGAAACTGCTCTGGGCTCTCGCAAATATTTGTTGAATGAATAAAGAAATGAAGGAAAGATGGATGGACCCGTTTTCTTTGCATTTGTCTTAAACTTCCTCTTGGTTCTGCCTCATCGTCTCCTAGGGGAAAGAGCATCAACTTGGCTCTCATTCTCTCTTCTCTGAGAGAAGCTCTGGGGATGGTGCAGGAAGATGTTCCCTCCATGGGTGGGAGATGAATGGGCTGGATCTAACACCCTCCCGCCTGAGCCCCTCAGCGCCTGAGGGGCTGAGCAAGAGTGATGATTGGGAAGCAGGGCTGTTGGGGAAACAGTGGGCAATTCGTTCCTAGCCGGCAGCTCAGCACAAGATAAATCGGACCTTTGGAATTCTAAATGAACCTACCTCCCTGGTTGAAATAGCCAGGGTTTGACCCCAGCTTTGATGCCTGGCCCTGGAAGGCACTCCAGAGAGACCTCTGGAACTCATGCTCCAACCAATGCAGGATTCAGAGAGGAACCATGTGTTGGTTCAGACACCCTGACTCCAAGATGCAAGAAACACTCAGATAGGAAAAAGTCCCATCTCTGACTGGTCACTTTAGCCCTTGCAAACCTCTTCTCAAGCTCTTATTCTCTCTCTGTCTCCTGTTTTTAGTCATTGTTTTAGTAATGCCTCCTGGGGGTCTGACATCTGCCTTCTATCACACAGTCCTGAGGCACAGATGGCACGAACATTTCATCAGCTTGCTGCTTGAGACTGAGCAACTGCCTGCATGAGAAGCCTCTTGAGGTTTCATCAGGGCTCAGGTGGCTAGAAGCTGTGATTGATTAGTGATGTCTGTCAGGACAGCTGATGGGGCACAGGGTCTAGCACCATGACCTTTCCATTCTTTTCTACAGGCTTGAACATTTAGGCAAGTCTTGTCCCAGAGAGGGAAAAAAAAGACAGGGGGGAATAATTTCTCCAGTGCCTGTGATTTTGGTTTTAATTCTGCCTCAATGGAATAATAATAATATCTGTCCTAATTAAGTATGTAAAATATGCCACATATTGAGCTAAGTGCTTTACATGAATTATCTCATTTAATCTGCATGACTTCCCTAAGGTCAGAACTAACTTTCACAGGAGGAAATTTGGTCTTAGATAAAGTGACTTGCCCAAGGACTGTCAGCCAGGAAGTGGCAGTCCTTGGATTTGAACCCAGTTCTGTAGAATCCAGTGGATTAACGATTCCACAGTCTCCCTCAGCAGCTGAATCTGTACCCCCTCCCCACAACACACACATACACGAATCTCTTGACTTTTGTCTCTCTTGCTGCAATAAAAGCACAGTCCATCTTGAAATCCCACAATCTAAATCCACAACCCGAGAAGCCCTGCAGTTGCACTGCCCAGTAAGAGTGACCACTGGCTACATACGACTAATGACTAATAACACAAATGCAGTCAGTCCAAACTGAGATGTGCTGTAAGATATAAAATGCACACCTGATTTTGAAAACTCAGTAGAACAGGGAGAACATAAAATATCACACTAATAATCTTTTATATTGATTACATGTTGAAATTATAATACTTTTGATAGAGTGAGTTACATAAAATATATTATTAAAATTAATCTCAATGGTTTCCTCTCTTTATTTTTTCCCCTCTCTCTCTTTTTTAATATGGCTATGAGAAAATTTAAGATCACACTTGTGTCTTATAAAATATTTCTAATGGACAGCACTGCTCTTGAGTTATGCCACTTACTCCAACACTATAATTTTCCACAGGTAAGGAAACTGTCCAGCAGCATCACCTGTGTTGGACTAAGGCCAGATTTGAGCCCAGAAAGAACATTCTTTCCTACCCCTCCACTGCTCCATGTCCAACACTCTTTCCACACTGACCATGCAGTCCAGCATCACACAGCCAGCTCATGTCAAGCCTAGGCAGTCTGACTTCAAAACCTGTACCACCAACCTGCACCCCACACTGGGCAGGGCTCAGCACTGCCTCCTTGGGGAGTGTGGTCTGGGGACCACTGTGAGCTACGCTCAGGAAGGCAGCAGTTTCTTCCTCTTGGAAAACTATATTATACAACGTATTTTTTGGCCAGATCTTCAAGAGAGAAATTCTTCTAGAATTTAAAATTACTGGCGTTTCCTTCAGGGGGAGTGATATTTTGTATTCCATCAAAGAAGACACACAGTGTGGCTCTTGTTTCATTGTGAACTCCTATTTTGCTTGGTCCAGCCACACCTTCCACTCTGTCTCATTCATCCATTTGCAGATGATAACGGGGGACCTAACACACATCAGGCACTGTGTCAGAGCACCAGTGACATCATAGCTAACATGCTGGCTACAGTTCTTCCTTCCGAGGTAGACAACATGCTGTATTTTCAGCTCCCTTTACAAAGCATCACTTTTTTTTTTTTTTTTTTAATCTGGGGACTGTGTTGAGGTGTGGAGAAGCAAGAAGTGGGTGACAAATATCTTCAGTGTATTGCTCAGAGTGGGGGTGGAGTAACTGAAACGGACAGAGGACTGCAGTGGGGTCAGCCCAGAGGCAGATGGCGGGAACACAGCAAGTTTTGCAGCCAAAGCCATCCTCCTGCTTCACCTCTCTGCAGCAACCAGGTCTGCTGCAATCTGGTGGCACAGTCATTAGCAGTCAGGAATGGAGGCCTCTCTCTGCATGAGGCAGTTCTCCCAGCATCCTCAGTTCAGTTCAGTTCAGTCACTCAGTCGTGTCTGACTCTTTGCGACCCCATGAATCGCACGCCAGGCCTCCCTGTCCATTACCAACTCCTTGAGTTCACCCAAACTCATGTGCTTCGAGCCAGTGATGCCATCCAGCCATCTCATCCTTTGTTGTCCCCTTCTCCTCCTGCCCCCAATCCCTCCCAGCATCAGGGTCTTTTCCAATGAGTCATCTCTTCCCATGAGGTGGCCAAAGTACTGGAGCTTCAGCCTCAGCACCAGTCCTTCCAATGAACACCCAGGACTGTATCCTCATCACCTCCCCAAAAGGTTTTTCTCTGGGCTCAGCCATAAACCTTGCTGGTAGACAGCTAATACCCTGCCTGACTACAGTTTCACCTTTTGGAGTTCCAAATTTGGAGCAGTTTCATTTTCAGAGGCCACTGGGCTGACTTTAGCTTCTGGGGCAAAGATGTAGCTCTGGATGGAACTGTGAATGGTCCCAAAAGGAGCAGCATCTTGCCAGGGCCTGGAGTCTCGCCTCCCTGGGAAACTTAGGGGTTTATTCCTGTTAGGTTTTGAAGAATAGAAAAATGGAACTACTAACTAGCTCCCCATGGAGATGCTGTGAAGACAAACTGTGATCTTGTGCATAGAGCATTTGGCTTGAAACCTAACCACAAGAAGTACCTCAGAGTCATTTTTTACTTAGCTAGCACACTAGGTCCTTGAACGAAGCCTGGTACCCACAAACCTTTGCTCTAGATCAGGTGACCACACCCTCACCCTAGTCACAGCTGATTGGACGGAGATGGGCACATGACTTGCAGGTGACCAATCCTGAGGCTGCTGGCAACGGAAAGCTGTGGAGATGGTTTCAAAGGGATGAGGAGCTAGACCAGTGCTTCCGGGGGGACAAGATGTATAAAACTGGTGACAAGTATATGATTTAAAGTATTTTTTTGTTATGCTTTTATGTCAGGAAAATGCTGGCTTTCCATTTATGGTACTGATCATAAGTTCGTTTATGATACATAATATTAAAATTCACCAAGAATTGATGTTTGTAAACATATGAAATAAAATTTAGCCTGCTGGTAGGTCAATAATGAGAGAGTGGAAGCTGAATGACACACAGCAAAGTCCAGAGGCCACAGTCCTCCCCAAGGTTTGGAAACGAGAGAAATAGGTGATTGAAGGTGATGGTGAGGGGCTGAAGGTAATGGAGGTGGAGTTGAATTGGAAACAGCAAAACCAAAGCCCTTGCAGGCTGCTCTGAGGGAGAGGGGAAAACACAGAGGGTGGGAAGCTGGTTGGTGGTAAGATAGGAGACAGTCTCTCCAAAAGAGGAGAGAGAGCCGCACACTGAAGACAAAGGTAGAGTTAGAGAGACAGGCAAAGAGAAACACAGCCAGAGAGAAAGGGACACAGGCGGAAATAGCCGAGTTACTTACCTCCAGGCTTCTCGAGTCTGCTTCCGCTCCACACGTCCTTACAGGAAATCTGCTAGTTTCCTGAGATACCTTGAGTGAACCTCTGTTCACATCAGAAGCCCCAGTATAAATGGATGGATAGGAAGGAATTGTATTTTGAATATCCTTGGGCACTAGCCAGCGTCTTTAAACCTACAGCGGCAGACAATGAGGAGCCATTGAGTGTTCCTGACAGAGAAACAGGAAGGGATTAGAGTGAGGCAGGTGAGGTGCCCAGGGAGACCAAGCTCAGATATCAAATCCCAACAGATGGCTCATTTCTACAGTTCTTCTGGAAATTTCATGGAATGTACTGATCAAAAAGACCGTTGGCCATTATGTGAGCTCCTACTCTGTCCAAACCATGGATGGCCATCTCTATAACTGTTACTCTGGAAGCAAATTGAAAGAACCAGTTGGTATATAATTTAAATCTTGCTACTGTGTATTTACTATCTGCACCCAATTATCACCAATCAATATAACTGTTATTCCTTAATGGGTGAAAATTGCAATTCCGGTGCCCCAGATCAGCATGGGGTGTTGCGTCTAATTGGGACAGAAGTTATTCAGGAGCATAATGAAAAAGTAAGTTCCTGCACATTAATCAAACAATTATTTCTATAACCATAAGACAGCTGATCCTAAACTTAATTAGGAAATAAAGTTAATCAGTGAGCAGACAACATTTACTAATCATATATGTATCGCAAGAAAAGAGATATTAGGCAATAATTCATTACAACATCCCAAATGCCAACCACTCTACAATCTCCAAGATTAGTCTCTCAGCTTTAAGGAAGCAATACACAAACTTTTATTAAAGCTTTTTTCTGCTTTAGGGTCTAGGAGACACCAGTGGACAAAGAAATAATATTACTGTGTACGATAAATAATAGCACCTCTTGAAATATCAGAACCAAGAACTAGAAGTGTACTTACATGACATGGTGGACCATCCAGCTCAGTTCGAGCTTAACTATCAGTGTTTAGTTCTTTCCAAGTGAGAGAGGCGAAAAGGAAGCAAATTCCAGCTCAGATGTAAAAATTGTAAGAAGACATAAACCAAAGCCAATCGTGTTTCTCTCTCCACTCTTCATCCTTAGCTTCTTTTCAAACTGCTGCTCGGTACAGTTTTGTGCCCAAACATGAATTCTTCTCCTCAATTTGCCTCGGCTTCTGATTGGTTCCTGGGGCTTTTACTGTCTTTAATGGCTCTGTGAGGTTCTCGCTGACCGTCATGCAGTTCTGATGATGGTGCAAACCCATCTAGAAGTTTCCAAAGGTATCTTTGCTTTCTCTTCCTGGAAGTAGAAAAACATACAGAATGAAGCAATTTGAGAGGCTGCTAGGAGAAGAATACACAATAGGAAAATTTCCCGAGGAGGAGTATGGATTTGGCCAAGATCAAGCTACACTGCTGAGTGTGACAGGCAGCTGACCCGTGGGGGCGCCGTCAGCGCCCAAGCCCTGCTTGAGCTTCACACACTGCTGTGGTCCGAGTCGCCCCTCAGGTATCACAGGCTGAAGTCTCAGTCCCCAAAGGTGATGGTTTAGAAGGTGGGGCCTTGAGGAAATGATCAAGTCACAGGAGTGAATGGGATGAGTGCACTTATAAGAGATTCCAGAGAGTTCCACAGCCAGTTCTGCCATGTGAGGGCACAGAGAGAAGTCTGCGACTCAGGAGAGAACCCTCACTCAACCGTGCTGGTACCCAGGTCTCAGACTTCCAGCCTCCAGAACCATGAGAAATACATTTCTGCTGTTCATAACCCATCCTGTCTTTGGTTTTTTGGTTACGGCAGCCCAGACGGACTAAGACACATATGTCAATGTGTTTAACAGTCCTCTGAAATAAGTACCATTACCATCATCCCGGTTTGTTCTGATGAGGAAACCGAGGCACAAAGAATTCAAGAAATGGGGCCTGTCACACAGCGTGCAGGTCAGAGTCAGGATCCACGCCTGCTGAGCCCGGAGCCAGAGTTACTGTTCACTGCTGCTGGTCACTGGCTGAGCTTGGGTTTTTTTACATCTGTGCTCCCAGAGTCCTTTGTACCTCCCTAATTATATTATTTATCAGTTAGCGTCATTGGGAATGTTTTTTCAAAAGGTAATTTATTTTTAATTAATTAATTTTATGTATTTATTGTTGGCTGCACTGGGTCTTTGTTGCTGCATGCAAGCTTTCTCAACTCGGCTCAGTAGTTGTGGCACATGGGCTTGGTTGCCCTGTGGCATGAGGACTCTTCCTAGATCAGGGATTGAACCCGTGTCCCCTGCATTTGCTGGTGAATTCTTAACCATTGGACCACCAGGGAAGTCCTCGGTAGGTAGGTAATTTAAAATGTTAGGCATTTAAAAAGATGTCAGAGGGTCCAGGATGAAAATCTCTCTGGCCACTCTGGCCCTCAGGCGCCCAGTTCCCCTCCCCAGAGGCTGCAGTGGTTCTCCTTTCAACCTCTGCATAAGCAATGACATGGTCTTGGTTTGTGTTTCCTTAAGAGCAGATCTCAAGGTAAATATTTGGGCTCAAGTAGTTTGGGAGACTATCCTAGGCAGCATGGTGAAAGGGTGAGGACGTGAGACAGAAAGGGGAGGAAATCCAGTGTCTGTGAGTGAGTAGGTTGCCACCATGGGTAATTAAGGCTCACTTCTGGGACTTCTGGGAGGCACTATAGATCATGTCTCTCAGTTGTTTCCACCAAGGGGGCTCCAAAATCACTGAGGATGGTGACAGCCATAATATTAAAAGACTCTTGCTCCTTGGAAGGAAAGTTATGACAAATCTAGACAGCATATTGAAAATCAAGAAACATCACTTTGCCAACAAAGGTCCATATAATCAAAGCTGTGGTTTTTCCAGTAGTCACCTATGGATGTGAGAGTTGGACCATAAAGAAGACTGAGGGCTGATCCTAAAGGAAATCAACCCTGAATATTCATTGCAAGGAGTGGGCCTGAAGCTGAAGCTCCAATACTAAGACCACCTGATGTGAAGAGCTGGCTCATCAGAAAAGACCCTGATGCTGGGAAAGATTGAAAGCAAAAGGGGAAGGGGGTGGCAGAAGATGAGATGGTTATATAGCATCACTGATTCAATGGACATGAATGTGAGCAAACTCCAGGAGATAGTGAAGGAGAGGCGAGACTGGTGTGCTACAGTCCATGGGGTCTCAAAGAATCAGACGTGACTCAGCAACTGAACAACAACAATCCCTTATTGGTTGAGGGTCACTTCAGGTGTTTATTTTCTAGAAAGAGCCTCCGTGTGCATTGAAACAGCCTGCAGACAAATGCTAAACACAGACAAGTTATTTTCCCTTCAGTGCACGTGGCAAAATAATATGCACATTATTGTATATTCTTTAACCTAAGAATAAACCTTAGTAATCTTTCCATACTAGTGAATATAAGAATATACACATTCTTACATGGATATATTACCGTTTGTCTCATTGGTCTCCTACTCCTGGTCATTTGGGTGATGAACTTTGAAAACTTTCATCATTACAAATAATGCTGAAATGAATAACTCGGTGCACAAGTCATTCTGTGCATGGATGAGTATCTGTAGGTTAACTTTCAGCAAGTGGAATTGCCGGGTCAAGGGTGTTAATGCTGCAGCGTTAATGTTGCCACACTGCCCTGCATAGGGGTTGCACCTATTTAAACTTCATGTAATGAATGAAAGTATTGTGCTTTGATGATTAGCAACTCATTTGCCTTTCATTCTCTCTATATTTGGGGCTTCTTGGGGGCAGCAGCCATTTTGGATAACACCTAACAGGTTGTAAATGCTCCTTAAATCTTTGAACGGGTGGATGAGTGGAAGGATAAATAGATGGAAGGAGGGATAGATGGATGGATGAGGGACAGATGAATAGATGGATGGATAGATGAGTAGATGAATTACCCTGAAATTGTCCTTCTTGAGGAGACCAAGACGCAGTATAAAAAATAAATAAGTAATAAACCAGAAACTAGAAATTCATTACACCGGGGAGATCTCCTTCACTATCTGCTCATAGCACATTTTGTGCTCCTGGGAGTAGCAGGAGGAAATTCAGCCATGGCTGGCCAGAGGCAGGCTGCTCACAGTGGCTGTGTCTGCTCAAGCCAAGGCGGGTCATTCCTGAAAGTCACTGGGCTGGCGGTGCTCAGGAGCTCGGCAGCCCTGTCTCAAGGACAGAGTGGCCACTCACTCCAGAGTTGGTAGTGACAGCACCAGGGTTTAGTCGGAGGCTTCGAGCACACTGTTCTCGTGTGCATGCGTGAATGCTTAGTTGCTTCAGTCGTGTCCGGCTCTGCGACCCCATGGACTGTAGCCCACCAGGCTCCTCTGTCCATGGGATTCTCCAGGCAAGAACACTGGACTGGATTGCCATTTCCTCCTCTAGGGGATCTTCCTGACCGGGGGTCGAACCTGCAAGTGGATTCTTTGCCCTCCTGAGCCACCTGGAAAGCCCACACTGTTCTTACTTCAATTTTAAATTATGGATCAATTAAAAGAGCCATACTATCTAAAAACACTTTCATCTGCACCCTACTTAAGATGAATAAAATATTCATTGCTCGTATCAAAGAACAGTATTATAATTTAGGGTGTAGCTTTGACTGAGAAGGTAAACCCAGCCCCTAACTCCCGCCTGTGTCAGCAAGTCCCCACACCCACACAGCCTCTCTGCTCAATTTTCTCTCCCCAGAGCCCTACATCCTTCCTTTGTCAAAGCTTTGCATCTTTATTCTTTCAAAGACACAGCTGGCCGAGGGACTGGATGAAGAATTTGGTTCTCCCCCTCACTTATTCCTGAACAGATCTCCTTAAGCTGCAGTTTGTTTATTTCCTGGAATTTCTGCCAGCCAAGCAGACCCTAGGGAGGGGCACGTGGGAACGTCAGGAAGAGAGTTGAGTCCCATGCTTAGAGCCAAAGCATTTCCATTATTAAAATAGCATGCAAAATAACATTCACTTTGTCCAATGGAAATCTATAGTGTATACTTATTATGGAAACTTCAGAAAGAACCAAAAAACAAACAGAAGAAAGTCAGTCTACCCACGCCCTTAAGCAGAGATTATTACCCTTAGCATTTCAGTCAGAAATCTCATGGTCTTTTTTTTTTTTTTTTCCCTTCTACCCACATAGTCATTTTTCATCACAAAAATGACACATATGGTGCAAACTCTCGCGGTCCAATTTTTCCGCTTGACGTTTCGTGAGAGTCATCTCCTGTCTTTCAAGCAGACTTCCATTATTTTTAACAACTGCATAATAGTCTGTTGGGTGGCTATAACTTAGCTGATTTAACCTTCTCCCCTTGTTGGCTATTTAAGTTGCCCCCGTCAGTTGTTATAAATTGTACTACTGGCAAGAATTATTGTCTTTAAAATAGGATTTTTTTCCCCCAGATATTTCTGAGGTTTCTCAAGGGTGACCACCCACAGGTGATGGCTATCATGGAAGAGGGAACGTGACCTATTACATAAGGGTGATGCCTCACTGCAAGAGGACAGGGGGGTGCTTCTCTTTAAACACCAGTGAGGGTGGATCTCCTATTCCTGGGGGAGGAGATGTAGGGCTTTATGCCACTGCCCTGCTGCCTCCTGGCATTCCAGTCTTGTGCTGTTTTCACCCTGACCTCTACTTGGCCCTTTATTGATCTGTCCCCATCTGGGTGCAAACCCTTATTTTTTACTCCCAGGGCATAGCCAAGATTAGACCATCAAGTTTGCCAAGAAGTTGCCAAACGTCCAGGAGGGATTTACAACCAAATGTGTGATTTATTTCTGCTGCTCTTTGAGGTGGCTCCTCTCCGAGTCGAGTCATCAGGCTCCGAGCCCATCCTATCTGCCTTTCCTGGCTGCCCCTCGCCTGGCTGCTGTCCTGCCTCCAAAACCCAGGGGTAGCGGATCCCACCACACCAAGAGTGCCTTTGAGCATTCCCGCATTCCTGGGGTGCAGATCTCCATGTTTCAAATGCCACCTCCACTGTCCTCCTTTCCTGCCCACCTGTTGGCAGTGGGAATGTGGAAATAAATGAAGACCCCCCAAATGAGAATAAGTGAAGAACTGCAGACATGAAATTAAAAGACACTAGCTCCTCGGGAAATGAGCAAACCTAAAGAGCATATTAAAAAGCAGAGACATCATTTTGTCGACAAAGGTTCATATAGTCAAAGCTATTGTTTTTTCCAGTGAAGTGAAGTCACTCAGTCGTGTCTGACTCTTTGCAACCCCATGGACTGTAGCCTACCAGGCTCCTCAGTCCACGGAATTTTCCAGGCAAGAGTACTGGAGTGGGTTGCCATTTCCTTCTCCAGGGGATCTTCCCAATCCAGGGATTGAACCCCGGTCTCCCGCACTGCAGGCAGATGCTTTACCGTCTGAGCCACCAGGGAAGTTTTTCCAATAGTCATGTACAGATGTGAGAGTTGGACCACAAAGAAGGCTGAGTGATGAAGAATAGATGCTTTTGAATTGTGGGGCTGGAGAAGGCTCTTGAGAGTCCCTTGGACAGCAAGGAGTCAACCCTGAATATTCATTGGAAGGACTAGGGGTGAAGCTGAAGCCCCAATACTTTGGTCACCTGATGCAAAGTGCCAGCTCATTGGAAAAGACCCTGGTGCTGAGAAAGATTGAAACAAAAGGAGAAAGGGACAGTGAGAATGAGATGGTTAGATAGCATCACCAACTCAATGGATATGAATTTGAGTCAACTCCAGGAGATAGTGAAGGACAAGGGGAGCCTGGCGTGCTGCAGTTGATGGGATCACAAAGCGTCGGACACAACTCAGGGACTGAACAACCACAGCAAATTTATTCAGAGGTGGCTCTAAAGCAGGGGAGTAAGCCACACTCGCTTGCATTTGGCAGAAACTCAAAAGCCAGCAGAGAAGTGGGAGAGCTCAGTAGTGGGAAAGGGGGAAAGAATTGGAATGCCTTGCTTTTCAGCCTGAGGAAGCTGGAGGCAGCCATCCTGTATGCACCAGGAGAAGGTCTCCTAGGTATTGGCTGGGAGTCCATATTTCCCTTTTCCTGGTGAGTACTAGGTTGGAAGCATGGATAAAATTGGGGAACCTGGCAGTTACTTTTCTTTCTTTGCTCACACCGCATTGCATGTGGGGTCTTAGTTCCCTGACCAGGCATGGAACCCTTGTCCCCTGCAATGATGTGCCTTAACCACTGGACGACCAGGAAAGTCCCAAGAACCTGGCAATTATTGGCCAAGCCCTTACCATGTGGATCTAATCATTGGAGGGGCTGTGGGTTAGAGTTCTGTTCTTGTATGTGGTCTGGCTGTCATCCATCCACTTGTATATCCAGTCTCAGAACTGGCAACTCCCTTCATGAGATGCCCCACTGGATAACCATAAAGGGGCGGCCTGCTTCTTTGGGCCCCATACAAGGGGACCGCATCAGAATAAAATCACCCAGTATCAGCACCTTTCAGGAAGCCTGAGTAATTTAGTCTTCCCTACATCAGCACTTGCCTAGAAAACATCCAAGCTAAATGTTGTATCTCATCGCAAGTGGTTGTAACCAGCAGAAGCTGATAAAGGGTCACAAGCTCTTAGAGTCCTTGAACGCCAGGCCTCACTGGAAGTAACTGAAGATTCCCCCTGAACAACGGGTCTGTGATCTGCGTACAGATCCATGGACTCGTTGGTCCTGTCCACAGAGCTGGCTCCCAACCCGTAATTAGCATGGCACTGTGAAAATTTCTTTCTAGCACTTATAACTCCTGACTTCCTCACCTCTGTGTGTGATCTGCTCAGTGAAATTCCTCGCTAGCTTAACAAGTTAAGAGACTTTGTTTTGTAATTTTTTTTTTAAAGCTCTGTGGCCTTTGTGTATTTTTGACTACACCATCTATGTGACCTTCAACTGCCGAGTCCAGGTTGGGCTTCCCCAAGCTGGACCAGGCTGTTTTTGAAGCTGGACTTTCTTATCCTTTTTTTTTTTTTTTTGATTAATTTTTTATTGAAGTACAATTGCTTTACAATGTTGTATCAGTTTCTACTGCACAGCAAAACGAATCAGCCATATATGTACATATATCCTCTTCCTTTTGGACTTCCTTCCCATTCAGGTCAGCACAGGGCATGAAGCAGAGTTCTCTGTCCTATGCAATAGGTTCTCATTAGTCATCTATTTTATACATAGGGCTTTCTCATCCCTTTTGTGGCCCTTCTGTCCCGGCTCCCCATCAACAGTGCTCATCGTGACAGCAGAGTAATGCCTGAAGACAAGCAGTGCGAGCCGCACCTCCCGCACAGAGCTGGCTAAACCCACACCCACCTCAGACAAGACAAACTCTCCAGAGAATGAGGAAGAGCTTGGCCTAACTGTCTGCATTCAGGGTAACAGGCGAATGCACAGCTTTTCCTGAAACCATTGACATCCACTTGCACTGCTGAGCGACCCATGTTCAGGTAGTTTTTCCAGAACAAAAGAACGGTGTGCCCCCAGGCATTTAAATCCCCACCACTTGCCAAGCCAAAGACCGCTTCCAGTTCTAAACCGAGAGTTTTTCCGGCCTCTGCCAGCCCCAGTGAGGTTTTATACCTTTGTGAACATCGGACAGGGTCCCCTATTACATCTGTGAAAGCAGAATGGTGCAGTCTGCCACTTTTTATTCTGGTGCATTTAAAATGGGGTTTAAATTGGCCTACCAAACACAAAAGTTTTACTTAATACGAAATTGTAAACTCCACAAAATCAAGAGATAGAATTATCCATCTCTCATTCTCACAGAATAATTTCCCTAGAACCATGATAGTGAAAGTGAAAGTCACTCAGTTATGTCTGACTCTTTGTGACCCCATGGACTATACAGTCCATGGAATTCTCCAGGCCAGAGTACTGGAATGGGCAGCCTTCCCTTCTTCAGGGGATCTTCCCAACCCAGGGATCGAACCCAGGTCTCCCGCATTTCGGGTACATTCTTTACCAGCTGAGCTACCAGGGAAGCCCACGAACACTGGAGTGAAGAGCCTACCCCTTCTCCAGCAGACCTTCCGACCCAGGAATCGAACCAGGGTCTCTTGCATTGTAGCCAGATTCTTTAACAATGAGCTATCAGGGAAGCCCCAGAACCATGATAACAGTAGATAAATAAACCTGATAAATATGTTTTGATTGAGAGAATGGAAATTTCTCAAGAATGTTATAGGTCGAGAGAGAGATCTGTAGACCAGATACTTAAGAGCTTCGCAGGTGGTTCAGTGGTAAAGAATTTGCCTGCCAATGTAAGAGACACAGAAGATGTGGGAGACTTGGATTTGATCCCTAGGTCAGGAAGATCCCCTGGAGCAGGAAATGGCAACCCACTACAGTATCCTTGCCTGGAGAATCCCACAGACAGAGGAGCCTGGCGGGCTACAGTCCATGCAGTCTCAAAGAGTCAACAGGACACTCAAGAATATCTGGTGTGCGTGCATTTGTGGAAGGAGAGAGAAAGGCTGGGATGGAGAAAGAGTGAGAAAGGGAGAGAAGAAGAGAGAGACAGATCTTCAAAGTAAACACTGATCTGATTTATTGAAAAGCTGAACATTCAGAGAGAACAGACTAGAGAGAGGTGAATTCAGGAATGACCACAAAGAGAAAGAAGGGCCTTTCCATTGCTGTGTGACCTTAGGCGAGTGTCTTTACCTTTTTGATCTTGGTTTCCTCATCGGAAAGAATGAGGATTTTCTACAGTCTTTCTGATGAGCTCCTCCATGTAAAGCACTAATCACAGGATTTAGCAAGAGTAAATCAACATACGCATGAGCTGTTAAAAAAGACTGGTGGTTTAGTCGCTCAGTCGTGTCCAGCTTTTGGGACCCCGCCAGGCTTCTCTGTTCATGTAATTCTCCAGGCAAGAGTACTGGAGTGGGTTGTCATTTCCTTTTCCATTAAAAAAAAAAAAAAGATTATATTTCACCAAATCTAAAATGCCATTGAATGTTAAGACATGTTATTTCATGAGCCGTGGGAGATGAGGAAATTGTGCCAATTACCCCATGACACAGTGGCTTCATGTCAGCTGAAATCAGAAACATCCTGATTTCAAAGACGTTACCATGTAGGGAAAGAGTGCTCCTTAAAACCAACAAGCTAGAGTGAAAAGGTAAAATTCATCTTTTCCAGTTACCCTCTTTAGGACAAGACCCCAGCAGGACTTCCACGATCTTCCTACTTTTAGAGAGAGCAAGGTCGCCTGGAGAGGTGAGGGAGCTGCCCTTCCCTCACTCGTGGAGGCAGACGTGGGAGAAGCAGGTTAGATGCACCTTCTCTCGCCAAGCCGGTATCATCCTCCACACACAACACATGTGGCTGGCTGGCTGAGCTCTTGTTATTCACTCCATGGGATTCAGACTTGTCACAGTAAGGAGAGAATCCAGCTTTACAAGACACTCAGGACCTGACCCCACTCTGTGTGATCTCTGGCAGCTGCCCCAGGGTGTGGATTTTAACCTCCCTGGAAAGCCATGATTCAAGGCCTCCTTCTCAACACTTGACAGGAACCTCTCAGAATCTGCCGAGGCCGCTCCGATGGGAAATCCAAGTGTGTGGGCATTGTAGAACTATGTCCTTCTGCTGTCAGAAACGGGGAGAGTGTGCAGTATGGGCTTCCCAGCAAGGAGACACACAGGGAGGCATCCTAACCCCTGAGTCTGAATGAACCGTGAGCAAAATCCAAGAGTAACAGGTCTGGAGGAATGAATTCCAACCGCAAAAAGGATAGTCATCAACCATGGCTACTGAAAATGCGTTGGTTATGTGCCAGATAATTTTCAGCATGCTTTTAATTTTAATTTTCAAGCAGTGCACACGTGTGTGTGCTCGGTCGTGTCCGACTCTTTGTGAGCCCCTGGACTGTAGCCCGCCAGGCTCCTCTGTCCATGGGAGTTTTCAGGCAAGAATACTGGAGTGAGTCACCAGTGCCTTCTCCAGGGGTTCTTCCGCACCCAGGGATCCAACCTGCGTATCCTCTGTCTCCTGCAATGGCAGGAGGATTCTGCACCCCTGTGCCCCTTGGGGAACCCTTTGTAAGCATAACCTCATTTAAAAACACACCTGTGCAGATAGGTAACCGTAAGCTCCACTTTACAGATGAGGACACTGAGGCTCAAAGCTCCAAGGCTGCAAAGAGTTGGAATGAGGATTCAAAGCCAGGGAGAAATGACTCTTACCCAAGATCCCCGAGGACAGGGGAGGGTCGTGAGATGAGGCTACAGAGGGCTCTCCTAGAGTCCAGGGTGGCCATCTGGGGAATAACTTTATGCTTAGCAGCAGGAGAGGGTTTTCAAAGTGTTCCAAGCATTTTGGCCTCAAAGATGGCAAAGTTCTCCACCCACCAGCTAAGCATTTATTTCTCACTCACACGTCTCTGAGTCAATGAATCTAAATCTGCCTGGTCCAGGCTGGGCTCTGCTGTGTTTGGCCCTGGTCAGGCTGGATCCACAGCTGCTCCAAGAATCCTTCATCCTCCTCGGACTAGTGGCCTGACTCGAGTGGCCTGTTCTACTCAGGCTAAAGGCAGGAGGTTGAGGGGCCACAGTCAGCACAGACACACTTCAAGTCCTTGGATAACATCCTTTAATGTCTTCTTGGCCAGAGTGAGTCACGTGGCCCACGTCGAGGGGTGCGAGGCATGGTTCCCCTCGGAGATGCTTGAGGGAGTGAATTATTTGCTGAATCAAGACCTGCCATCCTACGTCCTCCTTGTGGGGCTGTTTTTCCTGAATACTTGGTGGTCATCCGGCCGTCATTAGGGCAGAAACTGTTTCCCTGACCATAGTAGGATCAGGGCAACCAAATTATTGGAGCATCGTTTTCCTTTTCGCTCACAAACTTTGATCTGTCACCTCCAGCTATAAGCTGAATTCCTCCTCTGAACTCTGTACCTCTAGCCCCCCAGTCTGAATGGGAAGGCCCTCTCTTTTAACTAAGGAGCCCTTATTCCTGAGAAAGCCATGCTGCTCACCAGCTGTAGCCACCTGAGCTGTGTGCTGTGTTCAGTTGCTCAGTCGTGTCCAACTCTTTGTGGCCCCATGGACTGTGGCCCACTAGGCTCCTCTGTCCATGGCATCTTTCAGGCAAGAACACTGGAGTGAGTTGTCCCTTCCTATTCCAGGGGACCTTCCTGACTCAGGGATTGAACCCGTGTCTCTTGTGTCTCCTGCACTGGCAGGCGGACTCTTTACCACTGTCAGCACCTGAGGGCCAGGTGATGATCACTGCCTCCGTCTCCTACCTGGAGCCTCTCTGCCAATGGCCGCGGCGAGCCTGTCTCTTTCTCTGTAGCCTGTGGTCTGGGACAGCTTCCAGGAAAGACACTCGTTGCTCAGTGGGCCTCAACCTGATGCCTTAAAAGCCCTCTCCTAATTGGCCACTTCCTGCGGTCAGTGTTGTCATCTTGGCCTCTCTCAGGCCCTTTCATGTGCTTCTTTCCGACTAGCCCTGTGGTCCCGTGACTTTGAGTGACCACCCTGTTTCCTGACCCGCAAGCATACATGCTTCCTTCAAAGAGCATCTTTATCTTTTTTTTTTTTTCCTCCTCTGAGCTTAGTTCAAATATCTAGGTCGTTGGGCCTTCACACAGCCCCTCTCGGCCATCCAGGCTGCCTGCGTGTCCCAAAGTCTGCCACTGGGCGTGGCGCTTCCCCTGGACCGCTCCATGGGGCAGAGTGGAGACCAGGCACTATTTACCATCTTCCACCAGCACCTTCGTCTCTTCCCCGCCCCACCAGGAGCCTGTTCTAATGAGTGGAACTTCCTCTGTGCCGATGGGGCTCATCAGACTGGGGTGAAGAGCAGGGTGTGAGCAGCTCTATTCCGCTTGGGATGCCCCGTATCAGAGGGGCCTTAGTCCCGCTGCTTGGGCATCAAGCTTTGAGAATCTGCCCCTCTGCTTCTCCCTATGACCCACGTATCCAGGTGACTGGCCTGGACGGGGGATGGGTTTTACTTATTAATTTATTTTTTGGCCACTCCACGCAGCATATGGGATCTTAGTTCCCCAACCAGGGATTGACCTCATGGTCCCTGCATTGGAAACTCAGAGTCTTAACCACTGGGTCACCAGGGAAGTCCCGGGGGTGGATTCTAATCTTCCCACTGAGAATCCCCGTTCCTCCATAACAACTCAGCTCTTCTATTAGCGCAGCGTCATCGTGCTAGACCCGGAGAAGGCGATGGCATCCCACTCCAGTGCTCTTGCCTGGAAAATTCCATGGACAGAGGAGCCTGAAAGGCTGCAGTCCATGGGATCACGAAGAGTCGGACACGACTGAGTGACTTCACTTTCACTTTTCACTTTCAAGCATTGGAGAAGGAAATGGCAACCCACTCCAGTATTCTTGCCTGGAGAATCCCAGGGATGCGGGTGTTAGGACCTAACACACGCCGTGACAGGCTTTTAGGCCTGAGTTCCATTTATCAAGAAGATGAGTTGTTGCCTAGGAGGAACTGAGATCATCTTCCGTGGGTGCTAGGACTTGACCAATTAGCATGTTCCCCATAGCCTGGTTTGAGCCTATCAGGACGTAATGGACATCCCCCAAGAAAGTCCTCGTGCACAAAAATTTAGCCAATTAGTAGATGCTCAGAAACCCTTGCAACCAATCCGCCTTTGCCAACTCCCTGTCTTTGTTCTAAAACTTATAAATACTGTTGTAATTCAGGGCTCGGGGCTCTTGCTCGACTCCACTGCACTGGATGCGGTTTGAGCCCTAGCTCGAGCTAGCAATAAACCCCTTTTTGCTTTTGCATTGCCGTGGACGTCTTATTTTCTCAGTTTTGGGGACTCAGACTTTGGGCACAACAGTGGGAGGCTGGTGGGCTGCCGTCTATGGGTCTCACAGAGTCGGACACGACTAAAGCGACTTAGCAGCAGCAGCAGCATGCTAGACCACGTCTCTTGGGGTGAATTCTCTCCCTGGGGCTCCCTGAGTGATAGCAGGGGTGGCACTCTAGCAGAGATCCCTACTTCTCAATCAAATGAAAGCCCACTTTCACATGAAATAATTTTGTTTACAGGAATAGCAGTCAAAAATCAATCCAAAGCCTGATCAAGGAGAGAAGACTTCAGGGAATTTGACCTGGAAAGAGAAACACTTTTGCCCAAGCTAGATCCTTAGCACATCCCCCAGTAGAGCTGGAAAGTCAGGCTTTCAATGTGTCATGATTAGATTTCCATTTGGAGTTAACATCTTCCCAACTGCTGAGACCTAAAATGGCCTCTGGCCCAAGCAGCAGGAAGGCAGGGGAACAATCAGCATCATTATTAATAGTCTGCATCTAATTTTGAGGGTAAAAGATGGGGAATCAGGGGTGAGAAACGAGGGGGCCACACGAGGCAAAATGCCCATGTTCTTTGCAAGTGGTTGATTGAGTTACACCCCTGGTTTGAAAGTGTTCTAAGTGGTCCCCTCTCTGGTGCAACCAATTATCTTCCTGTCTGCAAGACCCAGGGGGTGCATTAACAGGAAACCAAGGTGATTAGCACAGAACTGAAATATCCCCTCTGGGACAAGAGCAAAAACTGCACCTCAACCACACTCAGCTGACTCCAGCCAGAGGCCCGCGGACTTTTCATTTGTTGCTGAGTCTGCTACAGAACATTCCGGCTCCATCTGGCCACTGAGCCATAAATATTCCTCTCTGCCACCTGACCAGAAGTCCTGGGGAAGGCACGGAGCTCCAGATGGAGGGCCCAGATGATGGACAGACTGTGTCCTTCTCAGGGTCCTCAGGGATGCGGGGACAGTCAAGGGAGCCACAGATGAAAGAATGCAACAGCCCACGATTGGACAGAATTACAGGAGACCATGGTCACCTGAACTGGCATCGCTCAGAGTGTGGCACTCGCAGCTGGGTGGTTCAGAAACAGGGCAGTAAATAGCACTGGCAGAAAGTCACTCTCTTTGGGGTCTTAAACAGTAGTGAGAAACTCATTCCTTCTCAGTTCTCTCTCATCCTTCTGATTAACCCAAGGAGGAAGTCTATCTTTGGCGATAATAAGTCTCTAATACCTAACACCTGTTACTCTGTCCTGACATAGCCAGGAGTCATCAAGCCCCAGAGAAGACCCTGAGGCAGGCAACAGCCTCCAGCCAGAACGCAGCAACGCTCCACTGTTCAAGATTTACACTGGGAAATGGCATAGCATCCCTTTTGCCAGATGCTTTCGATTAAAATCAATCCCAGGACCAGTCTGATTCAGTGGGAGGGCAACAGCAAGATGTAAATATCAGAAGGCATTTAGTTTAATATTTTCTCGCTAACTTGTGTCTGACTCTTTGTGACCCCATGGGCTGTAACCCACTAGCCTCCTCTGTCCATGGGATTTTCCAGGCAAGAATACTGGAGTGGGTAACCATTTCCTTCCCCCAGGGGATCTTCCCTACCCAGGGACTGAACTCAAGTCTCCCGTGGCTCCTGCATTGCAGGCAGATTCTTTACCACGAGTGCCACCTGGGAAACCTCATCAGAAGCTGTGTGAAGTGAGAGTTGCTCAGTCGTGTTTGACTCTTTGCGACCCCATGGACTATACAGTCCATGGAATTCTCCAGGCCAGAATACCGGAATGGGTATTCCCTTCTCCAGGGGATCTTCCCAACCCAGGAATCTAACCCAGGTCTCCCTCATTGCAGGCGGATTCTTTACCAGCTAAGCTACACGGGAAGCTCCCCCATCAGAAGGCGTAGTTCGCTGCTATTATCCAGACATCCCCTGCACTCTGGAGTCTGAACCACTCACTTTGCCACAGAGTTGTGTGTGTGCGTGTGCGTGCTCAGTCGCTGAGTCACATCTGACTCTGTGATCTCATGGACTGGAACCCACCAGGCCTCTCTGTCCATGGAATTTTCCAGGCAAGAGTGCTGGACTGGGTTGCTATTTCCTCCTCCAGGGGATCTTCCTGACCCAGGGATCGAACTCACATCTCCTGCATCTTCAACAGTGGTAGGAGGATTCTTTGCCGCAGCGTTGGAGACCTCTTTTGCAATTTAAAAACACATACTTCGTTCATTTCATACATTCTTTTAAGCTACACATAGCAGCTCGGACATAATTTGTGCTGGGGTCAGAAGTCATTAAGGTACAATCGAATAGAATTTTGTCAACGCCCTCGGCTTGCTCTTAGCCTGGCCCACGCTGGGACCAACCCAGCACCAGACGCAGAGCAAGTGCCAATCAGTCACAAGTCCCGCCTCCGATGCCTATGGCACTGTGAACTGCAGTTGGCCAGTTAACACGCTTCAGTGCCTCATCCTCGAGGTCACCATCTGCATAAGGAGAACAATGCTTCTTGGCCAGGTTCTCATAGGAACCAATACGATCAACATATGGAAAGCATTTAATACAAGTCGGTGGGGACTTCCCCGGGGGTCTAGCGGCTAAGACTCCACATTCCAATGCGGAGGGCCCAGGTCCCATTCCTGGTCAGGGAACTAGATCCCATGTGCCTAACTAAGGATTCCACACGCCGCAGCAAAAAGACCTCTCACGCCGCAACAAAGATCGAAGATTCTGCACGCCTCAACTAAGATCTGACACAGCCAAATAAATAAATACTCTTAAAGAACACAGGTTGGTGAAGGAATGTGTGTATGAGGAAGTGAATAAGGTAGCGAGTGAGTGAAAGAACAGATCCAGAGTCTCTTCCATGCCAGACATGAGGCAGAGAGCAAGGGACTACAGAGTTGAGGGGCTAAGTCCTTGAATTCTGAGGTCAAAGC
This sequence comes from Neotragus moschatus, assembly GCA_006410615.1. Classification (NCBI taxonomy): domain Eukaryota; kingdom Metazoa; phylum Chordata; class Mammalia; order Artiodactyla; family Bovidae; genus Neotragus; species Neotragus moschatus. The sequence continues at coordinate 2,314,314 of SJYA01002485.1, read as the reverse complement.
ATCTAGGTCTAAATTCCAGCTCTGCAGCTCAGTTGTTGCATGACCCTCTCTGGATCTCAGTTTCCGCATCTGTAAAATGGAAACAATGGGAAAACTGTCTACCTTACAGCCAGCATCAGCTGTCACTGGGGATCCAGAGACCACTAAATTCCGCACAGGGCAGCTGGCAGAGGCCCTCAGTCCCTGTGTTCCTGCCTCCCAGGGTACAGGCCTGTAGGGGCTGTGGATGCCAGCTATCTTGGCAGCAACTAATTCTGGACAATCTCCAAGTGTAACTCAGACCCTGCAGAGAGAATCTGTAAATGAGGCCTCCTGTAAATCACAGCTGACCACTCTTAATCAGGCCCCTTGTGCCACTTTCAGATCCAATAAGCCCAGGCCCTGTTGCCCGACCCATGACGCCACCCCCTCACCACGATCAGAAACCCTGGAAAGAAGGTGTTTCTGAGGCTCATGTTCTGAGATCCGTGTCCAGACTGCCTCCATCAATCAGGAACTCACAGGCCTCCACGCGGCTGTGATTCCACCCTCCGCCTCCCCATCCACTTAGGCCATCTGATTCATCTCTCCAGTTTAATAAAAATAGTATCCTCCCGGGCTCCCGCCAAGGCCAGAGGCAGGCAGGATCCCTCCAACGTTTAAACCAGGCCAGACCTTAATTAGTCGGCAACATCAATATCGCTTTTCCCTGTGATTAGCATTTCAAAGTAAATTCCACATCTAGGGCTGTCAGCATCCAGGAGCCTGGCAGAAGGTTGTTATGTGAAGTAGGGGGAAAAAAAAATCGCCCCATGGAGAAGGCCTGGGATTTCAGAAACTCAGCAACTTTGCCCAGGCCCCTTCCTCTCACTTGCTGGCTCCACACCAAGGTCCCCAACTGGCTCCACGTTTCCCATTCTGTCCATGGGCCTGATCTTCACCCGCTGAGGTCTGGGTCGACAGGAGGTAGGCGGAACCATGAGAGCTGTAAAATAAGGCCTACACGTGGTGTGCTGTCTTTTAAACAGGAATTCTCCAGGCAAGAATCCTGGTGTGGGTTGCCATTTCCTTCTCCAAGGGATCTTCTCAACCCAGGGATTGAACCTGGGTCTCCTGCCCAGCAGGCAGATTCTTTACTGTCTGAGCCATCAGGGAAGCCCCAAATTGTACACAAAAACTCCACTTCTGGCTTCTCCAGGAAAGCGCAAGATCTGGTCACACTGACCCCGCCTCTCCTCCTGTGGCAGCATCGTCAGAGTTGAGTAGCAGCTGCCCCGTTCAGACGGTCTGCCACAGTCCCCACCGTGCCCTATCGTCCTGCACCTGGCTGTCGCGTCTGTTATGTTCAGGGCCTTGGTGACAACTTGAGTTCTTGTCCCCTGTTATAGGGGCTGGTTGGATGAGGCAGGACTGGTTATAAAAAAATGTTGGAGAAAGGGGCAGAAAATTACCAGTGGGTCCGCAGATGATTCAGAGGTGAGACCAAGAGTCTGTCCTCTGGAGAAGAGGAGGGGAATGCAGGTGGGGACAGACAGGTCTCATCGGGTGTGAAGGAAGAGCCTGACAGAGGGCATAGGGCCACTCAAGCTGCCCTTACCCAGCTACCCCCTTACCCAGCTACCCCCTCACCCGTCACACTCCCAGCTTCTCTCTCACTTTACCTCAAATCTCATGAAAACTCTGAGACGGGGGTTGGGGCAGGGGGAGAGTAGAGTGAGCACCCGGACAAGGACGGGATAGACGGGTCCCAGCCGAGACCCGTCGCTACCCTGATGGATCGCCAGGGCCGTGCTCCCCGGTGCCTTGGTGCCCGCTCTGCAAAGCGAAGCTGTGGCACTGGCTCGCTGACCTCTGCCAGCTCCCGTCACTCGCCCCAAGGGAGAGGCTGAGAGGCCAGAGGCTCCCTGAGCTCTGGAGAGGGATGGAGTGGCACTCCCCGGTGGGTCCAGACACCTCCCCCACCCTCGGTCATCTCTGCCCCTGCTCCCTTTGTTCAGATAAAGGAACAGTTTCTGAATCTTAGGGAGAGGACTCTGCCTCATGTGCAAGGTCTAGGTCAGGTCCCCAGCCCGTGGTTCCGGGAAAAGGGCACCCCGAGATCCCACCCAGAGAGATATTGTGGCATTAATACTGAGGTCCACCAACCAATCTGAAATGGTCATTCAACACAGGTCTTAAAAATTTGTCTTAAGCATCTTTCACGTGCCAGGAAGTGTGCAAGATCCTTGGGCTGTGGTGTCTAAGAGGGATGTGCAGAGAATTCTGTTGCTGACCTGACTCCTACGGCTTTCTTTCAGAGAGAGAGAGAGAGGGAGAAGGAAAGATGGATGGATGGATGGATGGATGGATGGAGAGAGGGAAGGATTTCACAGGTCAAGTTCTTAACCATTCCCCTGACCTTCTTCCCTTTTCTCTTGCTCTCAAGTGTCTCTTGTATTCTACCCTCCGTTCCTACCTTCCCTATGCTCTGCAGGTTCAGTGGGCAAAAGAGTTCAGATCAGAGACCTGTTCTCTGCCCCCTTGTTTGCATTTCCGGGTTTGGGGTCTGGTCCCACTGTCTGGGATCATGGCCCGCTCATTCTTGACCCCCTCACTCTCCATGTGTCCACTCAGAACTCCCCAGGAGACCCTGCTGTTCTAGCCCCTGCCCTGCGGAGCAGAGATCCCAAGTGACAGGCCAGTGCCTCCCGCACTGAGAAGCCGGCTCCCCTGGGGGAACCTCGAGATTCTGAGGTGGGTGGGAGCGGGAGGAAAAGCATAGTGAAACTGAGGATGCTTCTGAGACCTCGGTGACAGCTGGGCTGTAACTGGAGATGGCATCTCGCCCCCTCCTCCCAGGCCCAAGCACTCTTCTGAGAATATTTGCTTTGGCATCTGCAGGAAGCTGGTAGCATGAGAGTGGCTCCAGAGGCTGCTGCAAGGAAGGGCCAACAGGCAGCTTCTTCCCGAGTGAACCCAGCTCCTCCCTGCCATCAAAGAGTCTCCCGAGGGAGAGGCTTTGCTTGCTTTTGAAGGGAGGGAGAATGTACTGAGGTCTTTCAGGGTCAGGAGACAGTGTCTGATGGAGACGTCTGTTCCCTGAGGCATCAGCCCACGTCTGGACCAGGACAGACAGTGCTGTGGGTCTGGAGAATCTACCCACGTGTCGTGTTCTGCCTCTTGTGTTCCTCCCCTTGGACAACACAAACAAACAAAAAATGCTTTCCATGGATGGCCCCATGCTCCTAGGGTCCCATGCCACCTCCATTGACGACAACCACTTAGTAACGACAGTAACAGTGGGAGCTGATTGTTCCGGCAGAAGCTGGTACACACGCTGGGTAACAGCCATGCTAGACTCTCCAGAGCCACTCAACTGTTTCATAGTCTGTGCGTGCTGAGTCGCTTCAGTCGTATCCAGCTTTGCGATCCCATGGGCTGTAGCCCACCAGGCTCCCCTGTCCATGGGATTCTCCAGGAAAGAATACCAGAGTGGGTTGCCATGCCCTCCTCCAGGGGATCTTCCCAACTCAGGGGTCGAACCCGAGTCTCTTATGTCTCCTGCACTGGCGGGTGGATTCTTTACCACTAGCGCCAGCTGGGAGGCTCACGTCATAGTCCATCATCCAGATATTACTGTCCTATCAAATCCACACCATGTACTGCTCCCTGCGTGATCTGGGCAATCTAGTTACTCTCTCTGCAACTGTAAAATGGGGATGGTGATAAACCTGCTTTGTGGGGCTGTTAAGGGAATTTTCTATGCATGCCAAAGCCTGAGTCCAAATCCTGGCTCAAGTAGAAACTGAGTCTTCAGAGAAGTTAAGTGATTGTTCAGGGACACACAAGCCAGCATTAGGGCCCAGGTTTTCCTGCCCCTAAAACAAGTATGCCAGCCAGTACACTGTGCTTAAAATCAGAGTTCTCTGCAGCTGAACGCACTGGGGGAAAGTCTTTGCCTTCCCTTAATTAGATTAAAAGATCCATCAAGAGGATGTAGACTGTAATCCACAGATGTCGCTGCATTTTAAACTGAAGTGGAGAGCCAGCGGTTCAGATGGGACTGACCAGCTGGTGGCCATGCTGCTGCCCAGCAAATCGTTCCTCTCTCAAAGGGATGTTTGCAGCAGAGCAGTCTAGGGGAAGCTGGAGACCGTCCAAAGTCCCCTCTAAGCAGATGGGTCCCTTTGGACATATGCGCAGACACATCTCTCAATGTTCACTCTGACTTTGAAAGCAGGGAAGAAAGGATGAATTTCTCAGCTCCATGCCTCCAAACCTGGCTAGGGATCACATCACCTGGGGACTTGAGAGGAACGTACAGTGGCTGGCCCGATCACCAGACCTGATGATTCAGAACTCTTCGGGATGGGGCCTGAAGAATATCAAGGCATCATCGTAAGACTTTTGGGGGGCAGCAGAAAACTATCACACTGTTTTCTTGAACCATCACAACATTTGTGAGGTGTTAGGGTTTCTAATGGAGAAGGCAATGGCACCCTACTCCAGTACTCTTGCCTGGAAAATCCCATGGATGGAGGAGCTTGGTAGGCTGCAATCCATGAGGTCGCAAAGAATCAGACATGACTGAGTGACTTCACTTTGCCTTTTCACTTTCATGCATTAGAGAAGGAAATGGCACCCCACTCCAGTACTCTTGCCTAGAGAATCCCAGGGATGGGGGAGCCTGGTGGACTGCCATCTATGGGGTTGCACAGAGTTGGACACGACTGAAGCAACTTAGCAGCAGCAGCAGCAGGGTTTCTAAATCTTTGTTGAGAAGGTACTGAAGCTCAAAGGGATTAAGAAAATTCGATCAAGATCATACAACTAGTGTGTCAGGATTAATTCTATCTGAGAAGGAGAAAACTCAAAATTTAAAAGATGCTTTTAACAATCTTAGAAATGCTAGGTTTTGTTGTTGTTTTTTTTTTTTTCCTGTCACAGAATCAAAAACTGCAGTTAAGGAGTTTAGAGACCCCGGCCTCTTGTTGCTCTGCTGGCTCAACACAAGTCTTCTCCCTCATGACCCAAAACGGGTGCTCCAGCTCCAATCATTATGCCCACCTTCTAGGCTCCAGGAAGAAAGAAAATCAGGTGGTTTCCGGAAGTTTTAGACCCCACTACCTTTTAACCGTCCTTGACCGTAACTTACTCTCACAGTCATGACCAGGTGAAAGGGAGATTGGGAAACATAGTCCTCATTCCCAATTTCAAGACTGAGAGCAAGAATTTGAACTACCAAGTGACATGTAGTTTATATTTCTCATCTCAGTCTTAACATCCAGTGAAACAGACGCTATTATCATCTCTGCATGGCAGATGAAGAAATTGAGGCCCAGAACAATTAAGTATCTTGCTCAAATCAAATGTGGGGTTAGGGTTTAAACCCAGGGGGCTGCTTAGTCTGAGTTCTATGATTTCCCCTTCCTTACACAATGCCATGGCACCAGCAGAAGATAGGAGGGAAAATCCTCTGTTTAGCAAAGTTGCATCTTGGTAAAGATACTTTCTATCCAGTTTTAAAGTCAGGCACCTGCCTGGGGAGAAATATCACAGCTTCCCTAACACTCAGGATCGGGAAGTCCAGAAGTAGGCTGGCTTTGGTTCTGTAATGTGCAACCATCCTTGGCAATAACTGGGGGAAATGCCACGGTGCCATGTGTGTCCTACACATGCTGGGACCCACAGACTTGGCCGCTGCTGTAGGAGATGCCCTCTGGCTTTCTCCACCCAAGACCTGTTTCTTGTCTGGTATGAGCTGCCATCCCTGCCTTGTGTGCAACAGAGATAATCCCAGGGGTCTAAGAATCAAAAGCTTCTTCCCGGATCTCAATACCTTCTGCTCACTTGAAAGGGATGTACCTTTCCTCAAACAACACCCTTTGCCCACTTACAAAATAAATTTTCAGACCTCCCAACTCTGGAGGAGGGCATGGCAACCCACTCCAGCATTCTTGCCTGGAGAATTGCCATGGACAGAGGAGGCTGGTGGGTTGCAGCACATGGGGTTGCAAAGAATTGGACACAACTGAGCGACTGAGCACGGCAGAACCCCTCCTTCTCCTCCCCTCTCCCCTCATGCCATCCATCACCTCCTCCTCCTTTGACCCACACAGTGGACCAGATGATGTACGTTCCCAGAAGCCTTATGACTGCTGCCTGCTCCCACCAAGGGCAAGGGGAGAGACAGAGAAGAGAGGCGTAGTTGTCTACACAGAGCTGTGCAAACTGTACCTGTAAAGGGCCAGACAGAAAATACTTAAGGGTTTCCAGGCCATGAGGTTTCTGTTATGACCACTCAGTTCTGCCAATGGAGCATGAAGCAGCCACAGGGGATATGTAAATGAATATCTGCATTCTGACAGAACTTTAACAAAGACTGATGAAGACTTGATTGAACCCACAGGCCATGGTTTGCTGACCCATGGCCAGTGGTTACAGATACAGACTGGCATCCATCAACACTTCCTGAAAATCTTATCTTCTAGAATAGGTGGAAAGTATCTACCTAATCTTCTTGGGCCTCAGTTTTCTCATCTCTCCAGGGGGAATAAATACACCCACTGCTCTACGATTATGGTGATAAATTCTCTGATCCCCAAACAGGCCAACTTGCTCTGACCCCAGGGCCTTTGCACTTGCCTTGCTATCCTTTCCACTCATAAATACCTTTCCTTCCAGCTCTTGCATGTTGGCTCTATCTTGTCATACAGTCTCTTAAGTCACCTTCTCAGAGGACTTCCCTGATACCCCTGTCCAGAGTACTGACCCTCTCCAGCCTGCACACAGCAGATGCAGAGGCCAACTTGTTTAAAAAGACACTGATCCTTTTCTAGATGAGAAAGGACATGATTTCTGCAGCCCAGGAATTCCCCACACTGGAAGGGCTACCTTCTTGCCTTTTTCTGAACCTTCAGAGCCAGTCACAGGTGGGATTTAAAACTCAAGGCAAAGAAAATCAATGCATGTTTCTCCAGCCTGTACTTTTCAACTCTGGGTACTTCCTCCTTCAATCAAGTGGCTGGCGGGGCTGGCAGACAAAAGTAAATGATGGGGTGACCTTCAAGGCCCTTCAAGCAAGCTGAGAGTGCAGAGTTCCACTGTCTGGTGACCCATCCTCACCCCGTTGATGGGCCTTCCGTGAGTCACCCAGAATTTTCCACCTAGATTTATGAAATCCATTTTCTCTGAGACAGACTAAGCAGTTTATAGAGAACCAATATCATTAGGTTAATGATTCCCCATAAATTATTCCCCAAACAGTCCAGTTAATCCCACAAATGGAGCATTAATGGTGGCGGGTCAATTGCTGGCCCTTTGCAATTCCCTGGGACGACCGTGGCTTAGGCAGATGGTGCCGTCTAGTGAGGTCTTGCTTATTGGGGCTGAATTCCACTCCGTTATAATCCTCCATCAGCCACTTTGGGGTTCCCACAACAGCCTGGGTGTGATACCCTAAATGAATATCATGGCTGGGAATTATTTTCTGTCTCGTTTCATCCTTGGCCATGACTTCTCATCTTCCACTGATGTCTGATTTATTTATCTGTTTATGGAGCAACCCATCTGGCTTGAAGCAACAGCGATAGGCATTTGATCAAATCGAGTCGCAAACCTCATCTTCCATCATCCTGAATTTTTATTCCGTCATTACTTAACAAAATAGAATTAAGCTGGGGAGAAAGCAGGGCTCCTGCATTATGCATTGACCTCACTTCAGTGGTCTTTATGCTCTCTCTTGGGGTTGCAGCTTTTCCGCACGACCAAGTGTTCTCAGAGAAAAGCAGTTGCATCTCTTAACGCCTGAGGAATTTTGTTCCCCACTCTGATTCGCCTGGATTCAGAAAGCTGGCAGAGCGATCCAAGAATCAGACTGACTTTAGCCAAGGTGGTTCCCGGAGGACAATGTTCTAGAAGGGTTTTTCAGAGACTGTCAGAGCTGCCCAAACTCTAACGTCCTTAAAATCAAGGTGCGTTTTCAGTTTGTCCTGCCAGCCCTGCTGTTCCTCACTCAAGCACGCACGGAGTGGCGCGGAGCACACAACGGCACATGGCCATCGCTTCCAAAACCCAGAAACTGTCACGGTTTTTGTCAGGACGTCCCTGATGGTCCAGTGGTTGAGAAGCCGTCTGCCAGTGCAGGGAACACGGGTTCAATCCTTGGTCAGGAGGATTCCACATGCCAAGGGACAACAGGCCTGTGTACCACAGCTACTGAGCCTACGCTCTAACACCCATGCTCTGCAATAGAGACGCGGCCACGATGAGAAACCCACATATCGCAACTTGAGAGTAGTCCCTGCTCGCTGCAGCTAGAGAAAACTCGCGAGCAGCGACAGAGACCCAGCACAGCCATAAACAAATAAGCAAGTTTATATACATAAAAGAAATTCTCACCGGGTGCCAGGCACTCTGCTAAGTGTTTTAGCGTATTTCTCCCCATTCTATAGACGAGAAAATGGAGTAAGGGACAAAACTAGAATTCAGCTCTCATCTACCCACCACCCAGAGCCAGGTTCTTAACAACTCTTGATTCTGCCTCCCAAGGAGATACTTCATTTCTTGCCCAATGAGAAAGGGGAAGTAATAAATACTGACTGAACACCCATGTGTTAACATTAGCCACAGTATCTCGTTTTATTCTTAAAGTCCCCTGTGATACATACAGTAGCCAATCTCACAGGCAGGAAAGCTGGGGCTTAAAGATACTCAAGTGATCTGCCTCTAAATCCAGGATAACAATACTATCAGCCAAATGATGAGGCTTTAGACTAAAGGTACGCTGTGATGCAGCTTCTACAGCAGGGGGTCCTGGTACAGGGCCCTGAGACGGCCCTCAGGGCATTCACGAGCTTTTTCATGCACCACACGGTGTGCGTGTGTGCAGGGAGATATTTTGTAAGGAAAGCCTCATAGCTCTGATAAGACATTAGATGGGGTTCTAAACCCAAATTAGATTAGGAGATACTGGTCTAGGGAACAGCGTATAAATCCTTGTTGACTTCAGGCAGTTAGCCATCAACACACGTCTTTTCAGTCCTTGCTCTGCATGGGATACCATGGAAAAATAAAAAGATTGATATCCACCCATGACTTCAAGGAGACAAGTAACAAGAGGAACAAGATCAAGTCTTGTTATTTCCCTGCTTAAGGAAATGCTTCCACTGCTTTTCCTGCCCACTGAGAATAAAATCCAGACTTCCCACTGTGACCTACCAACAAGCCTCAACAGATCCCCTACCCTCCCGATGCTTCATATATCTGGTGTTTTCTCAGCCTCAGGACTCAGAACAAAATTCATTTCAGAAAGACCCTCTTTGAACTATGTGATTCTAGCATATATTGATTCCTTCTTAGCTATCATCACAATTTGTGATAGGGAACTAATTCCCTGTCTAACTCCCTGCTAGAATGAAAACTCATGAGGACAAACTAGTCCATCCTGTTCCCCATCCCCAGCACCCAGCACTGTGCCTGCCACAGACTCACTGATCAACAATACTGAGTGGATGAACGGGCATGTCACTTATTCTCTCTGAGTCTCAGTTTCCTCATCTATAAAGTGAAGGCTTGGATGATAGGTGGCTTTCAAGTCATGCTCCCCAGGTCCCAAGTGCCTCCCTAAAGAAGGCAGGCAGACCGCATAGGGAAAAAAATGGTGCAGATAGTGATTTTCTTGGCCTTTCTGCCCTACCCCATCTATGTATTTTAAACATTGCCCTTTGGAATAGGATTTCATCTGAATGAAAAAACTTCATCAATTTAAAGGTGAGGTTTTAAACTGTTGGGACGCTGAGCTTCTTTACAGCTCTAAAATCTATTACCTGTAACTGACAATCACAAAGAGTGATAGAGAAGGGGCCCTCACAAGCGTCAGGACGGGAGGAAGAGAGGCCACCAAGATGGGCTGGTCCCAAAGACCCGATGAAGGGGGAACAGGAAGGACAAGTCAGGAAAACAGCAACAAGGAGCCATGGAGTTCTGAACTATGGTAGTGAGCAGTGTCTAGAGGAAACACTCAGAGCAAGAAAGGTCCTAGACAGTGGTCTTGAAGGATGGTCCTTGGAGCGGCAGCACTGCCTAGGACTGGTTAGAAATGCACACTCTTGGGCTCCATCCAGATCTACTACATCAGGGACTGTGGAGGGGGCAGAGCGGAGAACTTGGCGTTTTAACAAGCCCTGCTTATGACTGAATGCATGTTCAAGTTCTAAGGTTAAGGGTAAGGCAAGAAGGCTGAGAGAGCTTCCCGAATCCAATGAGAAGGCAGTCACAAAAGAATCCCAGGAAATAACTTGCTTCATCTTTGCGGTTCTCAACACTGGCTACACGTTAGCATCACCTGGAGAGCTTTTCCAATTCCTAATGCCCGGGTCACATGCAGAGCAGTTAAACTGGAATCACTAAGAATGGGAGAAAGGAGTCTGTATCTCTTTAGACCTCTCCATCCAATTGCACTGTACAGACATGGTTGAATAGCATGGTGTGCTTGGCAAGGGGACCCAGGACCCAGGACACCTGGAAATGGAGAATGTAGCCTGCTGGGGTTCACCCAGCTGCCGCAGGGAGGTTGATAGTGGTACCGCTCAGGAGGGAGAAGTGATTTATGACAGAGGGGGGAATCATTTACTTAATTAAGGACGGTGAATGTGCCTCCTGAGTAGCTCTGTGAGAAAGAGGGTGGAGGGAGAAGGACGGTTCAGCTCAGTCAGTTCAGTCGCTCAGTCGTGTCCAACTCCTTGCAACTCCATGAATCGCAGCACGCCAGGCCTCCCTATCCATCACCATCTCGTGGAGTTCACTCAGACCCACGCCCATCGAGTCAGTGGTGCCATCCAGCCATCTCATCCTCGGTCGTCCCCTTCTCCTCCTGCCCCCAATCCCTCCCAGCATCAGAGTCTTTTCCAATGAGTCAGCTCTGCATGAGGTGGCCAAAGTACTGGAGTTTCAGCTTCAGCATCATTCCTTCCAAAGAAATCCTAGGGCTGATCTCCTTCAGAATGGACTGGTTGGATCTCCTTGCAGTCCAAGGGACTCTCAAGAGTCTTCTCCAACACCACAGTTCCAAAGCATCAATTCTTCGGTGCTCAGCCTTTTTGACAGTCCAACGCTCACATCCATACGCGACCACTGGAAAGGAAAGGGATAATCATGTGGTCGTTTGAGTTACTCTTGCCGCTAGGAACAGAATGTACTGGATCATTAGAATTAGGTGAAAAGACTGAATAAGGAAGACACTGAACACCGAGGACATCTCAAGAGAAAAGTTTCAGAGTGGAGTTTGGGAGGACATTATGAGGAAGGGCTTCCCTGGTGGCTCAAACGGTAAAGAACCCACCTGCAATTCAGGAGACCTGGCTTCGATCCCAGGGTCAGGAAGAGTCCCTGGAGAAGGGGATGGCAACCCACTCCAGTATTCACTCCTGGAGAATCCCATGGACAGAGGAGCTTGGTGGGCTATAGTCCATAGCGTCGCAAAGAGTCGGACAGGACTGAGCAACTAATACACTATGCTGAAGAGAAGGACGGATCATGCTTGTGCCATCACGGTCAGGACTGTCAGATCTGGAGTGGAACTGCCTAGGCTCAAATCCCATCTCTGCCATTCCGAAGCTATGTGACCTCAGGCATGTTGCTCAGCTTCTCTGGGCCAGTCTCCTCATTTGTAAAATGGGAGGTAATAAAAATTTCTCTCTCATTGGGGTTTTGTGAGAATTAAATGGGTTCGTTCATGCACTGTGTTTATTATAGCAGTGCCTGGCACTCTGCGGTGGGTTGCTATAGTCATTGTTTTTGTTTATAGGGTTGTGTGAATAACAAGGGGTGTACGGAACCAGGACTTCAAGGATTTCTTGGCATGGTGCATGCTTCTTTTCTTCCCCCAATAACACGACTATGACTTGTAAATAACCCATGTGTTCAAGAATCCATGTAGTCTCAAGGGTTGTACCTGGGTTGACTTCGCCATAATTGCAGAGATTGTTGCTTCAACTGCTCTCCCGCCTCTGGCCACCATCAAAGAGTGTCAAATCAGCCCTCAGGGCAGAGGAAGAGCTCAGCGACCTCCATCCAATGCAGTAGCCGAGCTGACATCAGAGCCCTCTTAACACTCCAAAAACAGAGCGATGCTGGATGCAATGTAACATTCAAAGCTTCACACACACAGCTTGGATCAAAAATAAAGGAAAAGAGAACCCCAGGTGTCAGAAAGGACCAGCCAACTAAATAAGCCCAAAGGTCCATGTGATAGCAGAACTGCTTATACCTAGAGAGTCATAAAATCGATGCCCTGAGACCAGAGCTACATCCACAGGAAGGGAGCTGATAAAGCCCAAAGCAGAGAACAAACAGTAAAGTGCTTTCTATCCTTGAAAGGGGCGCTAAAAAGCTCTACCTAGTGGCTTAAGCACACAGCTTTCAGTTGAGTTGGCCACCCCAAACCACAAGTAAAAGACTCACTGAGAGAAATTTAAATGTCAAAGAGGTCTCCCAGTTGAGGACCCCTGGGAAGCCCAAAGGAAAAAAAATCCCCACTGAAGATGAGCTCACAGTTAAAAATTATAAAGCACACACAAAAAAACCCAGCCCCTGCAAGAACCAGAAGATGCAACTAATGAAGGAATGCACACCATGGAAACGAAATGTACTGGGCCTCTTTAAAATTCTCTTTGAGGTTATTCGAGTAGTAGCAAAACAAAGGAAAGAAAATAGAGTCAGTAGCAGCTACAGATCATTAACTGTGGACGCAAAGCCTGCGTGGAGATTGTTGCCTGTTCAGTTTCTGCTTGTTGATTTTAAGAACGTGATGCAGGAGACTGGAAAGAAAAAAAAAAAGGATACTTACTCCTGTGAAGGCTGATATGGTCTTTCTAGAAAAGCCAAGTTATCAACATGAATCAGAAGCCTTCATTTTTTATTTTTGGCACACACTTTGGAGAAACCCACTTTTAGGAATTTATTCTAAAGAAATAATGATGGATATGAGCAAAGACTAGCTGCAAGGATTTTTCTTCGGTGCTGAACAATTGGAAACATCCTAAACGTCCAGCAGCAAGGGATTTATCAAATAAATGATGATATATCCAGATGTTGGGATTCTAGGCAGGCATTGAAATGGATGCTGCAGAAGAACGTTTAATGACATAGATGTCCATAACATTGTAAGTAACAACAACAAAAAAGACTTTTTAAAAAATAATTGCATGGGCCACAAAACTCTACTTTTATAAATGTAGGATAAATACTGTGGTTTAATATTTATCTGTGGAAACTCAATTCTGAAAAAAATAGATGTAATACTGGAAACAAAAGTCACAAACAGGATTATCTTTGAGCAGTAATGCATCATGTCATTGATGGAAACACATCACGGGCCCAGCTGAAAAATGAAAATGATCTTTAATGGGAAAGGATACGGAAAGTTTTGGAGCGCATTATGGGAACAGAAAGCAACACAGCTCTTCACAGACAGGTGTAGATTTCCAGTTCCGGAGCTCAGCGTGAGGAGGACGGCTGTCAGTAATGTGACTGCATGGAGTGGAGGTTCTCCCCGAGCACTGCTCTCCAAGCTTCTCCCCTCTTCTGCCGTTCTGGAGCTCTCAGCTGCCTGGCTGCTTGAATTCAGGTGAAAGTCACTGAGGCAAAAGAGCCTAGAACATTCCTGAGAGGTCATCACAACACTGGAAGATGTGGAGTCTTCTCCAGGACCATCTCACGGAGCATCACGGCCGTCTGAGTTCTAATCCCTGTATTACAGGAGATTTTCTTCTCTGTTCTTCTTTGGACCAGATGCCATGATCTTAGTGTTGCTGTTTTTTTTTTTTACTGCTGAGTTTTAAGCTGGCTTTTTCACCCTCATCAAGAGGCTCTTAGTTCCTCTTCGCTTTCTGCCATTAAAGTGGTATCATCTGCATATCTGAGGTTGTTGATATTCTTTGTGCTTGTTTATAGTTCTCAAATACACTATTCTGTGTATTATTCACCATAAACTATAGGGTCACAAAATGACCCCTAAATCAGTAGCTTAGCACAAGAACTTTTTTTTTTTTTCGAACTGAAGTCTGATACTGTAATGATATTGCCTAGATTACATAGCTCTGAAGGTTGAGGCAGGGAGAGAGGAGACAGAATAGAGATGGTGCATGGGCCCTGAGAGCCTTAGGACAGAAGAGGCACGACCTTTCTGTTCACATCTCATTGGTTAGAACTCCCAGTGCCCTCGTGGCAAGGTACTGGGAAGCATATTCATTTGTACCAGAAAGCCTACCGTGCCAGGTAGAGGCAACACAGGTACTCCTGACGACCTCTTTAATAAATACGATTTTTTAAAACACACTTCCTAGGGTGTGGAATACTGTCCTATTAGACTTAATCTAAGAAGTAAATCTCTGTGTTGTCTCTACAGGGAACCCATTCACACAGATCACTGGCTTTTGTTAAAATAGGTGGATGAATGTCCAGGTCTTGAGAAGCTCTAAACAAACTATTGTTCAGCCCCCTGCCATGGATATCTAAACCCACTCCCCCTCCTAAGGAGATATCAAAGTCAGAGAACAATCCTCTAAATTATGATGGGTCCAGGCTTGAGACATCACCAAGATGCCCTGGAGAAGGAAGTGACAACCCACTCTGGTATTCTTGCCTGGACAATCCACGGACAGAGGAGCCCGGTGGGCGACAGTCCACTGGGTCGCAAAAGAGCTGTACACGACCTAGCAACTAAACCGCCAGAGACATCTTGGCCTCCCTGAGTTTCATCTGAAGAGGAAGAGGAGAGTTGCCTGGTAAAACAGCTTTTATCAAGAAAGGAACCTTTTACACCCGTCAGAACGATCATCATCAAAAAGTCAATAAACAGTAAATGCTGGCGAGGGCGTGGAGAAAAGGGACCCCTCCTACACTGTTGGTGGGAATACCAGTTGGTACGGCCACTATGGAGAAGGCATGGAGGTTCCTTGGAAAACTAAAAATACAGCTACCATATGATCCTGCAGGTCCACTCTTGGGCATACGTCTGGAGAAAACGATAATGTAAAAGACACACACACACCCCAGTGTTCACTGCAGCACTGTTTACAACTGAAGACAAGGAAGTGACCTATGTGTCCACCAACAATTGAAAGGCTACAGAATATGTGGTGAATATATATATATATATATATATGTATGTATGTATATGAATATCGCTCAGCCATCAAAAAGAATAAAGTCATGCCATTTGGAGCAACATGGACGGACCTAGTGATTATCATACTAAATGAAGTCAGATAAAGACAAACATAATATTGCTTATAAGCGGAATCTTAAAATTATAAAAACGAACTTATGTACAAAAACAGAAATAGACCCATAGACGTGGAAGACAAACTTATGCTTCCCAAAGGGGAAAGGAGGAAGAGGGATAAATTAGGAGTTTGGGACTAACATATACACACTACTTGCTATATATAAGACAGATAACCAACAAAGACCTACTGTCTAGCACAGGGAGCTAACTCAATATTTTGCGATAGCTATAAGGGAAAGGAACCTGAAAAAGCAATAGACAGGTATATATGTATACTGAATCACTTTGCTGTACACCAGAAACTAGCACAACATTGTAAATCAATTATACTTCAATTTTTAAAAAATAGAGGAAGAAAATAATCTTTCCCAGAATCCCCCCACCAAGCACACTTGCCTTACATTTCACTGGCCAGGATTGTACACACCCACATACCTAAAGCAGTCACTGGCTGGAGTTGTGAGATGACCATAATTGTACTTAAATAACCAACATACACACACCGCCCTGGAGCTGGGAAAGGGGCCATGAGGCACATAAAAGCCTATTATTTAGTCCAAATTGAGTTCTGTTAGCAAGAGAGAAAAGAGAAGGGACTTCCCTGGTGGTCCAGGGGTTAAGGATCTGCCTGCCAATGTAAGGGACCTGGGTTCCAGCCAAGTCCTGGAATATCTCATATGCTGTGGGGAAGCTATGCTTGTGGGCAACCGCTGGGCAAAGAGCCTGTGCCCCACAGTAAGAGGCCACCACGACGAGAAGCCTGTGCACTGCGGCTGGAGAGCAGCCCACGCTCGCCGCAATTAGAGAAAGTCTGTCTGAGCAACAAATATCTAGGATAGCCAAAATAATAAATAACTTAAAAAATTTTTTTGAAACAAAAAGAGAAGTGGGACATTCAACAGACGTAATAGACAATACTTGTAGATCAGTATTCATCTATATATTCCCTCAATAAATGTTTCTTCGGCAGTCACTTAGTGCCAAGTGTTATGGTGGGCATTATGGAACCAGAAATGGACTAGACACATTCCCTACCCTCAGCGAATTTTCAGCCCAGTAGAAATGGTCAGGCATTAATTAAGCAACCCTAACAGACTGTGGTAGACGCACAGATCTACCATGCTACATATGGAAGCATGAAAGAGAGACTTAAATGCAATCATGGAAGGCTTCTTAGAGGAGGTGACACTGAAGCCAGCCCTTGAAGGCTGAAGAGGAGCTTGCCAGTTACACAGTGTGGGGAGAGCAGTACAAGGAAAAGCCGAAGTGAATGAAGGCGTGATTGATTGAATGAATGAAAAGCACAGTATGAGAAGATATTTCAAAGAAAAATATGCCTACGAAGAGAGGGCAGTGTGAGCTTGGTAAGGCCTTTGAAAACAGCGGGAGGAGTCTACAGGTCGTAGTACCTGTGATTATATGCATTACTGACAGTGTAACTTCAGAGTAATTGCAGGGAAAGAAAATGAAGTGCATTCAAGTGCAGGGAGACACCTTCACCAAAAGTAACACAGCCAAGAACTCTTCAGATACAGACCTTTACGGGTGTGAAGTATCAGGAACAGTCAAAATCAAGTAGGACGAACTGGGTGGTGCCTCCGAATGCAGTGGAGGCCAGGACTTACCTTCCCTCCTGTCCTGGATCATTCCCCAAAGTGAATGCTTTGTTGGCCAGTCCTCTTTCTGGCTATGGGGGAGACTCGAGCAGTCTAGTCAAAGCAAATGGGCAGACCTAGACGAGAAAGGTGGCCCAGTCCCTACTGCTGCGTCTCCCTGGGAAGCTGGAAAGGCACAGCCACCTGGACTGGCTGGAGACTCTTCCAGACTGTGTTATTTTGTTGTTAGTTTTTTTCTGAAAATGATAATCAGTTGTCTTCAATGATTAAAATATACACTCACCAGGAAGCAGAAGGACAGATGGTTTGACCTCTCAAGAACTTCCTTACCATCATATTGCAGGAGAGATCATGGCAGAGGGAACGTGATACAGTAAAGACCATCTGCTGTGTCTCTCTTTTTGTTCATAAAAAAGAACAAATCCAACCTGTGTCTCTTAACGTCTCCTGCATTGGCAGGCTGGTTCTTTACCACTAGCACCACCTGGGATGCTACATTGGATATGAAATCAAGTAACAACATTCTTGTTACTCAAGTACAGGGAGACACCTGTTACAGCGCTGCAGGGAAGGGGGCTAGACAGCTTCAGGGTGGGAGCTAGCGGCCAAGGGCACCAACGATGTGATTAGAGGGTTGGGCTCTCTGGAGAAGAGAGTGGAGATGGAGATTGTGTTCAATCACATGGTTTAAATTAAATCAGTAATTTTAATCAATCATGCTGAAACTATCAATCATAGTGAAACCTGGATAAAAACTCTTGGACATCAAGGCTTTGCAAAGCTTTCAGGTTCGTGAACACATTTTCGTGCTGGGAGGTGCGACGCCCTGATCCTGTGCGGAAAGAGCTGTGGGAGCTGAGCCTCCTCCCCACCCCCTTGCCTTATGCACCTCTTCCAGTTAGCTGCGCTTGAGTTTATGTTTCAGAATAAAACTGCAGTTGTGAGTTCTGTGTATTCGGTGAGTTCCTGGAGTTGTTTTAGTGAATTACCAAACCTCAAAGGGACTTATGGGAAACCCTAAATGTGCAGTAGAGTCGTGAGAGGCTAGGGGACATCTGGGACTTGTGGTTGGTGTCTGAAGTAGGGGCCGTCTGAAGGAGCTAAGCCCCTCAGTCTGCGGTGTCTGCGCTGATTCCGGGGAGCTGGTGTCAGAATTGAATTCATTTGAATGGAACGGGATGGAACTGAATGGACGACACCCAGCTGCTATTGGGGCTTAGGCAATGATGATGATGGTTGACGCTTACTGAGCACGTCTTACAGGCCATATGCATGTGAAACTCACAGGTTTCGTGTGTATTTTCTCAGATAAGAACCCAGGCCCCCACCATGCTCTCAGTATTGATGGCTGCAATTTACAACACGGGAAGATTCCTCAGTACATTGCATGTAGCTTCCAAACAAGTCGTATATCCCTTAGGATGTCCTGCAACTGGCCAGGGATTGCACACCTTTGGCCTCAGGTACCCCTCCCCGTCTTCAGGGAGCAGTTACAGCTCTGTAAACATTCCAAGGGCTGCTATTTAAAGACAGTGCTTTGTAAATCAGAGTGCTTCTGAAACACAAATGGATGTAATCATGCCCTAATTTCCTTGGTTTGTGGGTTTGGATTTACTTGCTTGCTTTATTTAGACTGTTTTGAATCTTGTTGTGGGCTGAAAATCAACAGCTTCAGCCGTAAATGCTCTGACTCTATTATGTTTTGTTTTGTGCAACACCAGGTGTGATGCCAGACAAACAATGTTGTTTTTTCCCAATGCTATACCTTTGGCATCCAAGTGAGCACGGTCCTTCACGGCTCTCACCTTGAGAAGGCAAATGCTTTCCCCACCACTTTGTCCTTCGTACCTGGAGTACTCCTGTGGCATCCTTTCTCCCACTCCCCTCCCTAGGGCCTGAGGGTTCTTTCACAACAAGAATTCTGTTACTTGATTTCATATCCAATGTAGCTTTCCAAGTGGCGCTAGTGGTAAAGAACCAGCCTGCCAATGCAGGAGACGTTAAGAGACGCAGGTTCGATCCCTGGGTCGGGAAGATCCCCTGGAGGAGGGTATGGCAACCCACTCCAGTATTCTTGCCTGGAGAATCCCCATGGGCAGAAGAGCCTGGTGGGTTACAGTCCATAGAGTTGCACAGAGTCAGACTCGACTGAAGCAACTTGGCACGGCACACAGCACGTGGCCTGGGTTCAATCCTTGCTTAGGGAACTAAGATCCCACAAGCCATGAGATGCAGTCACCAAAAAAAAAAAAGGTACTACACACCCCCATCCTCTTCTCAACATTTCAGTCAACAGGAAAGAATGGGAGCAAAGAGAAGAGGGCTGCAAGGAGGGGTTCAGGCACGAACGAGGTTAGGGGTTAAGATCTTGGATGAGGATGGCAGCAGAGGGGGTCAGAAGAGGTGAACTATTTTTGGAGTCCACCACTCACTGGATGTATGGGATGTGGCAGTGAAGATGAAACAGGTCACTTCTTCTATCTCTCACCAAAATTCTCAGTGACCCTCCAGAGCCCTTGTCACACTCGGTCATCAGAATTATTTGTGACCGTGTTTTGGGACTGCTTTTCTATTGTCCACGTCCTAGAGTGTGAGCCCCAGGAGGACACTGGGTAGCACAGGGGGCTTAGCACCCCCAGAGGACTCAGTGTCTTCACAATGGATAAATGGATGAACATCTTATCCTCCTGATAGAAACCCATGCACAAACACAAACCCGCTGCTTCCAGTGGCTGAGCTTCCTGACTTGGCTCCAAAGCTTGAAAGGTCGGTGGTCGTGGACACGTTCGAGAATCTGATGGAAGCTACAGAGCACATCCCCTGCCCCAAACGTGGACAGAATTTTGCAGAGTACTCCAGAGATTTCACGGGCCACCCAGAGTTCAAGGTTAAGAACTTCTGATCTCTAATCCAAAGCTCTAGTTTTACGAATGTGCCCAGAGAGCGGAAGTGACTTGCCCAAGATCACATGGCTGGAAAAAAAAGCAGGGGGAAGGAAATCTTTTTTGAGCTGTAAATGATCAGGACTTTCTTGTTTTTCCAGACCCCTCATTTGCTCTGGGCAGAGACAGCCAGCACATTCTAGAGCTGGACTTTTCTATTTCAAAGTCCTTTGCTTAGGCATAGAAATATATCTTCAGAAATTTCTTTTGGACCAAAACCTCCCCAGACTAGGTTTGAGGTTTGGGGAAGAGAAGAGCCACACACTGACCTGCGCGTGTGTTGGGAAGGTTCAGGGACAGTGGCTTCTGTTGTTAGTTAAGGAAAAGTATTTCCTCTTTCTTTCTCTTTTTACTGTTTCCCCAAGTTTTTCTGACGCAGACGTGAAGCAGAGCTCAGTTCTGCTCTATAGGACTAGTTAACAATCTTTGACAGTACTGCATTCTCAGTGGAAGTCAGAACCCCTGCAAAACACTGAATTATTCACATCAAACAGGCCACATTTGCTGATGGAGCAAGCAGAATTTCGTGTGTCATGGAAAGACTCATTAAACTGAGTGCTTCAGTAAGGCAAGCACCAGTGGGGTCTAATTTGTTGCTGTTGCTTGACATCTGCCTTCCAAACGTGATGGGTGTGTGTGGTGTGTGTGTGTGTGGTGTGTGCGTGTGTGGTGTGTGTGTATTTGGTGTGTGTGTGTGGTGTGTGTGGTGTGTGTGTGTGGTATGTGTGGTGTGTGTGTGTGTGTGTGTGTCTGGTGTGTGTGTGGGGGTGTGTGTGTATGTGGTGTGTGTGTGTGTGTGGCATGTATGTGGTGTGTGTGGTGTGTGGTGTGTGTGTACATGTGT
>SJYA01002485.1:2277067-2289876 GCA_006410615.1 Neotragus moschatus | reverse complement strand
GTGTGTGTGTGTGTATGTGTGTGTGGTGTGTGTGGGGGTGGTGGTGTGTGTGTATGGTGTGTGTGTGTGTGTGGCGTGTGTGTAGCCTGTGTGTGTATGGTGTGTGTGGTGTGTGGTGTGTGTGTGTGTGTGATGTGTCTCTGTGTGTATGTGTGTCTGTGTGTGTGTGTGTATGTGTGTGTGGTGTGTGTGGGGGGGTGGTGTGTGTGTGTGGTGTGTGTGTGGTGTGTGTGTGGTGTGTGTGTGTATGTGGCATGTGTGTGGTGTGTGTGGTGTGTGGGGTGTGTGTGTGTGTGTGTGGTGTGTCTCTGTGTGTGTGTGTGTGTCTCTGTGTGTGTGTGTGTGTCTCTCTGTGTGTGTGTGTATGGTGTGTGTGTATGTGTATGGTGTGTGTGTGTGGTGTGTGTGTCTCTGTGTGTGTGTGTCTGTGTGTGTGTCTGTGTGTCTCTGTGTGTGTGTGTCTGTGTGTATGGTGTGTGTGTGTGTGTGTGTGTGTATGGTGGAGGCTGCATCTACCTAATGGGCAGAGGGAGAAAGCCCATTGCTGGTCATGGTCCTGCCCCAGGCCCTATCCTTCATCTATGTACCAGCATTTGGATTGTGGAGCCTTCCAAGCTCAAAGCTCTATGGAAGGTTGAGAGACAAAACCAGTCACTATTTGGACGAGGATTCCAAATCCAGTGATGCTGTCTTTATCAAGAATCATTTGGGGGCTTCCCTGGGGGTCCAGTGGCTAAGACTGCACTCCCAATGAGGGGACCCAGGCTGGATCCCTGGTCAGGGAACTAGATAAGATCCTACATGCTGCAACTAAGACCCGGCGCAGCCAAAATAAATAAATTTATGTATTCAAAAAAAGAGAATTACTTGGTTGCAAGGAACAGAAACCTCCTTGGACTGACTCAGGTGAAAGGAGGTTGATTTAATGGACACAGGGTAAGCTTGTGGATCTCAGGGACAGAGCAAACCACTGGGCCTTTTGAGAATAAGGACTCACTAGATGACTACATGTTCTCTCTTCTCCTCCTCCCCCTCCCTTTTTTCTCTCCTACAGGATGAATGATTAAATTTAGTAAATGGATGCATAAGACTCCAAGTGTGTTGCTCATGGCAAGTGGCCCATGACTGTTTAAATATGGCCCCTGACAAACTGGATGTCGCCTAACCTCACTGCTGTGGTGAGTGTGTGTGCTAAGTTGCTTCCATTGTGTCTGACTCTTTGCGACCCCATGGACTGCAGCCCGCCAGGCTCCTCTGTCCATGGGATTCTCCAGGCTGAATACTGGAGTGAGTTTCCTTGCTCGCCTCCAGGGGATCTTCCTGACCCAGGGATCAAACCCGAATCTCTTATGTCTCCTCTATTGGTAGGCAGGTTCTTTATCACTAAACCTCATCGCTGGGTACGTTTATATATACACTGCCGTCTGTGGTCTTAAACAACACTGAGCACAATTCTTTTTTTCCCTAGCACTGGGATCCAAACTGGCACAGGACACCTTGATCATATTCTGAAGTAGGTGTTAGGACAGAGAATGAAAAAAGGAAGAATGAAAGGAAATGACAGCCCGTTAGAAGCAAGCACGTGGGACCACAGTCCGCTAGAGGTGGCAGGAACTAAGGGTGACCATCGGCTAGGTTATACCAATGCCCTCGTGGGTTGTTTTGTTGCTAGGTTGTTTTATCTTCCATACTGATGAACAATCAAGTTTTTTTTTTTTTTTTCCACAGTTGCAAGACAAATAGAATTATCAGTCTTGCTCCATTCTGATGGCATCCTCAGAAGTGTCAGGGAGCTTGCCACTTTACAATATTGTCTAATCCCAGGGGTATAGGAATCTTGATTTATTTTTTAATCTTTTTTTTGCGTCAGACTCAATCTGCTCTCTTATAACTGTTGCCCTCTATTTGCAGTTCTGTGGCTTTGTCCACATGACAGCCCTTCAGACAATTAAAGCCCACTCTCAATCTGCCCCCAGGTCATCCCTCCTCAACTGACCCTGGGACGCCTGTGTTGCAACAGCTCATCCTGACCGAGCATCAGGTAGAAACCAGAAGCTAAAGTGAAACTTCTGAGAGTCTGCGCTAATGACAGCATCAGTTCCCAGCAGTCCTCAGTACAGGCTTTAAAAATATATAGATATTTATTTGGGCTTCCTAGGTGGCTTAGCAGGTAAAGAATACACCTGTGATGCAGGAGATGTAGGAGACATGGGTTCAATCCCTTGGTCAGGAAGATCCCCAGGAGCAGGGAATGGTAACCCATTCCAGTACTCTTGCCTGGAGAATTTCCATGGACAGAGGAGCCTGGTGGGCCCCAGTCCACAGGGTCCCAAGGAGTTGGACGCAACTGAAGCATCAGTTCCAAGCAGTCCTAAGTCCTGTCCAGGCTTTCTAAAAAGCTGCTTATATTTCTTTCCTCATTTATTTGGGGGTGCCAAGCCCTAGTCGTGGCACGTGGGATCTAATCGCCTGACCAGAGGTGGAATCTGGGGTCCACTGTGTTAGGAGCTTGGAGTCTTCGCCACTGGGTCCCCAGGGAAGAGAACTGCCCAGGTTTCGGTCAAAGATCCGCACACTCTCTGCCGAGAGCAGCATGTCATCTGTTCCTGGGTGTGGACCATGGCGTTAACATCAGCTCTGGCCCCCTTTCTCCCAGTGTGTGTGCGTGCTCAGTCACTCATTCAGGCCCCACTCTTTGAGGCCCCATGGGCTATAGCCCACCATGGAAATTTCCAGGCAAGGATACTGGAGTGGGTTGCCACTTCCTGCTCTGGGGGAATCTTCCTGACCCAGGGATGGAAACCGTGTCTCTTGTGTCTCCTGCATTGGCAGGTGGATTCTTTACCCTAGCACCACCTGGGAAGCCCCTAAATTAGACGAAGCAGGAAATGCCACCCTGACAGCAGAGAGGGGGCTACACTGATGCTCGTCCTCTCAGTTCTCCTTCTGCCCCCCATCCTCTCCTGTTGTCTCCATGAATTAAAAGATACAACCATCTTCATGAGGTCCACTGATCTGTGGTCCCAGCTCTAACATGTAGTCTTCTATCCAGACAGTGAACATTTCTGAGCTGCTACTGTGGGCCAGACACACGGATGGTTCAGAGATTTCTAACACCTAGACCCTGCCCCAAAGAACATGTTTCTAGCCACCGAAACATGTCAGAAACAAATGACTACAATGAAACAGCCTTTCGTGATAAGGACCAAACTGGACATCTAAGCAAGGTGCTTAGAGGCATTATGGAGACAGGGTTCTACTTAGCAGACCAGAAGAGGTTTTGCAGGAGAGAGAGCGCGAAGCTGGGTACTGATGGGTGAGTAATAGTTTTCCAGGGGGCGAAAAGGTGAGAATAAGATTCCAGACGGTGCTGATCAGACCACACAGGTGTGAGAACGCAGGAGCGGTTTGGAAAGGGACTGAAGGCACCATGGGGTGAGAACGATGGATTCACACCAGTCCACCAACAAGTAGGAATGAACCCCCGCTGAGGGCCAGGCACCAAGGAAATGGTAGTGAATGTGCCACTCGTGACCTGCGATTTCCTGGAGTCTCTATCGCTTGACAAGAGAGCCTCAGGAGCTGGTGTTCCCATCAGCCCTTCCTGGGGTAGCACCCGTTGCTCTCAGAGCTTCCGTCTATGGCTCCATCAAGCTCTCTGACTAGACTGTGAGTGGCTTAAGGACCCAATGTTATGCCATTTACCTCTTCTGACTTCCCTATGCCCAGCAGTTTCTGGGGTTTAGTGGCCACTCAACAGACGTGTGGCGAAAGAATAAGTGAGTGAAAAGCTGGTAGCGCCAGTTAGGGACTGGCCTGTCCTGCCTCCTAAGCCTCTTGAGACGGGACTATTATTGGTTCTTGTATTCAATGCAACAAGGCAGAAATTTTTTTTTAAGCAGTGATAATTGCATTTCCCTAACCCAGAATTGAATTAGACGTGACCTTTAACATGGGTTATTAAAAATGTTGTATTTCTCCCACTGGCACTTAGAAGTCAGCTCCCTTCTTCAGCCATTCTCTCCCTTCATTTACTTCTTATCAGGGACGTCAAGACCATTGGCATTTAAAAAGCACATTATGTCGGCTCTTTTCTTTCCAAACACTGCACAAGAAGTGATCTGACCTTTCGTAAGGAAGATGGAACCCCGAGCTTTCCCTACATGGCAGTAATGTTGAGGATTTCTTAGCTTCGTGTGGAGAGACCTTCTCTCCAGGCTGGCGGGAGTGGGGCTGGGAGACAGATGGAGACTATCTGATACCACTCCCTTGAGAGAAAATGCTGAAGGGAAGATTTATTAATGGTGCAGACCAACCCTGCCATAGGTGACTGTCAGGAGGAGATGGGAGAGCGAGGGGGAGAACTTTGGCTCCAGGGTCACAGTGAACTCTGCTGACATTTCATTTCTTTGACATCTGTGCAGCGAATCCTAGGCTATTGTCCTGGGGATGAAAAGGAGAGGATGGCCATAGTCAAAAAATGAAAATGGAAAAAAACTGACCCCGGAGACCAAAGGGACAGAATGAATTCCCTCATGGGAAAGGGCAGGTCTCAGTGAGCCTCCTGTTTGGGTTGGAAAGATAAGAAAGAGATCTATTTACCATCCTCTGCTCATTCGAGCTCCCTTTTGTGGTTACTTTTACATGCAAGAATTAGGAGTGCATGAGTCCTTAGCTGCTGCTGCTGCTAAACCGCTTCAGTCGTGTCTGACTCTGCGCGACCCCACAGACGGCAGCCCACTAGGCTCCTCTCTCCCTGGGATTCTCCAGGCAAGAACACTGGAGTAGGTTGCCATTGCCTTCTCCAATGTATGAAAGTGGAAAGTGAAAGTGAAGTCACTCAGTCATGCCTGACTCTTAGCGACCCCATGGACTGCAGCCTAGGTTCCTCCATCCATGGGATTTTCTAGGCAAGAGTAGTGGAGTGGGGTGCCATTGCCTTCTCCGTGAGTCCTTAGAGCATAATGTTAAAATTATTACGATTCTTCTTACTGTGCCCCATGTTCTCTGCAATGAGACTCTGTTGCTTCTCCTATCAAGGTGCAGAGCCTTTCCCCCACTCCTGGACTCTGCACTGGACCTGTGACTAGAGTTGGCCAGTACAACATGGCGGAAGTGATACTGCGTCTGTTCTAAGCCTGGGTCTCCAGAGACCGTGCACCTTCCATTCTCTCTGGGAAACATTCCTGGCCTCCACATGAACAATCTTGGCTAGCCTATGGGCTTCCCTGATAGCTCAGTTGGTAAAGAATCACCTGCAATGCAGGGGACCCCGGTTTGATTCAAGAGTCAGGAAGATCTTCTGGAGAAGGCTACCCACTCCAGTATTCTTGGGCTTCCCTTGTGACTTAGCCGGCAAAGAATCCGACTGCAATTTGGGAGACCTGGGTTAGATCCCTGGGTCAGGAAGATCCTCTGAAGAAGGGATAGGCTACCCACTCCAGTATTCTGGCCTGGAGAATTCCATGGACTGTATAGTTCATAGGGTCTCAAAGAGTTGGACATGACTGAGCAACTTTCATTTTCATGAGAGGTTGAGAGACCAGAGCCATTCAAGAACATTCACCCCAGCTGAGGTCTCAAACACGTGAGAGTCCCACAAGGCTCAATAAAGCTGCCTACTCAATCTGTAGCTTGAATGTCGATGCAAGAATGTATCCAGCTAAGTTCAGAAGAACGATTCAACTGAGACCAGCCTAAACGGCAGAATTTTAAGCTAAATAAATGGGTTGCTATTTTAAGCCACTGGGTTTTGAGAGCATTTTGTTATACAGCAATAGCTAGCTAATACACTCGTATGCTTACTCAAGCATTCTTAGGGGCAGTAGGATTTAGGACTTAAACCAGAAGATAACTTAAACTAGAAGATACCAGACCTCTAAGCTAGAATGTAAGTCCCATGAAGGCAGGAACTATGCTTTCCTGGTTAAACCCAATGGACACAGCAAGTGACACAAAGCAAGTGATGAATAAATCCTATTGTACTGAGTTTGAAGATTGTGCAGAAAATTGGGTGTTTCCAAGAAGATGCCCTCCTGAGAATTTTCCCAACTTGCCTCCTGGAGTACTTATCATCCTGGTTCAAGCTTCAGTAACAATGGCTGGCAAGATCAGTTGAGCTTCTTTAATCTGAAGAATCGTGTGCCCTGTTTAAGAAGCAGCAGCTAAGAATTAAACATCTCTAACACATATAGTTTCCGCTCCATCTATTACTTTCCCAGTCACGTAAGCCTGGTGTCATTTTTTTTTTTTGTCCAAGTAATACACTTTATTTTTTACATTTTTATTTATTTAGCTCTATAGAGTCTTAGTTGCAGCACGGACGATATACTTTCCTGACCAGGGATGGAACCTGGGACCCCTGCTTTGGGAGCAGAGTCCTAGTCGCTGGTTGTTGTTATTGTTCCGTCACTAAGTCACGTCCGACTCTGTGATCCCATTAACTGCAGCACGCCAGGCTTCCCTGTCCTTCACTGTCTCCCTGAGTTTGCTCAAACTCCTGTCCATTGAGTCAGTGATGCCATCCAACCATCTCATCTTCTTTCGCCCTCTTTTCCTTTGCCCTCAATCTTTCCCAGCATCTGGGTCCTTTCCAACGAGTCAGCTCTTCTCATCAGGTGACCAAAGTGTTGGACCTTCAGCTTCAGCACCGGTCCTTCGAATGAATATTGAGGGCTGATTTCCTTTAGGATTGACTGGTTTAATCTCCTTGCAGTTCAAGGGACTCTCAAGAGTCTTCTCTAGCAGCATAGTTTAAAAGCATCAATTTTGGGACACGCAGCCTTCTTTATGGTCGAACTCTCACATCCATACATGACTACTGGAAAAAAACATAGCTTTGACTATATGGGCCTTTGTCAGCAAAGTGATGTCTCTGCTTTTTAATATGCTGTCTAGGTTTGTCATAGCTTTTCTTCCAAGGAGCAAGCGTCTTTTAATTTTGTCTCTGCATTCAGCATCCACATTGATTTTGGAGCCCAAGAAAATGAAATGTGACAGTGTTTCCACTTTTCCCCCACCTGTTTGCCATGAAGTGATAGCCACTGGACCTCAGGGAAGGGCTAAGCCTGGTGTCGTTCTTGACACCCCACCTCCTTTTCTCCTTCA
The DNA here is from genome assembly GCA_006410615.1 of Neotragus moschatus. Taxonomy (NCBI): domain Eukaryota; kingdom Metazoa; phylum Chordata; class Mammalia; order Artiodactyla; family Bovidae; genus Neotragus; species Neotragus moschatus. The sequence goes on along the minus strand of SJYA01002485.1, from coordinate 2,282,769 downwards.
TGCAGTCTCCATATCCTGTTGCTCACGCCTCTCACATACCTCTCAATCTAGTCCCTTCTTGCCACCAGCATCATTTAGACTTGAACGATCGCATCAGCCTCTTAATTAGTTACATAACCCCTCCCCCCTGAGCAGCAGTTATGGTCTTTCCAAAGCCCCGGACTGATCGCCCCTCCCCTGCTAGACTTCAGTGGCTCCCCGTTTCCCCCAACAGGACTTCTAAGTCTGTGTGTGCCCACTGCTGATTTTCCTCTCTCCCTTTCCCCTCGGTTCTCTGTTTCCACCAAAACGCATGCCTTTCCTGCGATACTTATCTATTTGTAGTTCTCCTGGGACATTCTTGGGCTGGGAAAGTCTCCCCACACCCATCCTACTGCTCAGCTATTTCCTCTCTTCTTTTAAGGACTTTCCTTGGAAGTCATAGTTTCCTTCCCCGACCCCAGGCTGAGTAAGATGAAAGGATCTCCTCTGTTGTTCTCCAGCTTCCTGTCTGCCTCCTGCATCTCACTGAAGCGCCAGTGCCTTTTTCTTTTCCCACCCCTTCAACCAGGCTTTGAGCTCTGAGAGGCTGGGGCTACTTCTTTCATCTCTCTGTCTGGCAAAGGTCCTGACTTACAGTAAGTGGTTGGTTGAATGAGTGAATGAATGAACCTAAAATAAGAGGGAATTTTGCCAAACCCTCCTGAGAATGAATCAGACTTGAGAATCTTCTGGAAAGAACTGGAAGAACCAGTTCCTACTTCCAGGCTGTTCCATGATCTTCTGAGAAGCAGATTTAAGAGAAAGGATGGGGCTTCCCTGGTAGCCCAGTGGTAAAGAGTCCGCCTGCCAATGCAGGAGACAAGGGTTCCATCCCTGATCTGGGAAGATCCCATATGCACTGAAGGAAGCGAGCCTGCACTCCACAACTATTGAGCTTGTCCTCCAGAGCCAGGGAGCTGCAACTACTGGGCCTGTGCACCCCGGAACCTGTGTTCCACAACACGAGAAGCTACCGCAATGAGAAGTCCGAGCACTGCAACGAAGAGTAGGGCCCAATCGCCACAACTAGAGAAAAGCCCATGCAGTGAGGAAGACTCAGCACAGCCAAACATAATCTCTTTAAAAACAATAGGAAGGATGAGCAGTAGTAGACGTCTGTATCAGGCATAAACATGGAGCAAAATCCCGAGTTGGTAGCTCTCATTAGACTTCAGCTGTCAAAGGTGAGACTTGCTAAAAATCAATAAGCGTTGGTGTTTATCAGTGGCTTGTATCAGCCACCCTGCTAGGAGCTTTACGAGTCTCATTTCACTTACTCAACTCCGACATGCCGTAAAGTAGGTTTTATCACCATCTCCCCTTTTCAAGTGAGACTCCAAAAGCACAGAGAGGTTAAGTAACTTGCCCAGGGTCACTCAGACAATGAACTAGGTTAAGCAAAGTTATTTTGCTTGAGTGTAGGTGATAAAGTCATTACCTGATAGTCGTCAATGAAATGTAGGATATGGGAACTTTAATATAATTACACCTTTATGGCAGAAAGTGAAGAGGAACTAAAAAGCCTCTTGATAAAAGTGAAAGAGGAGAGTGAAAANAAAGACTCTGATGCTGGGAGGGATTGGGGGCAGGAGGAGAAGGGGACGACAGAGGATGAGATGGCTGGATGGCATCACTGACTTGATGGACATGAGTTTGAGTGAACTCTGGGAGTTGGTGATGGACAGGGAGGCCTGGTGTGCTGCAATTCACAGGGTCGCAAAGAGTCGGACACGACTGAGCAACTGAACTGAACTGAACTGCAACATATTTTGCTCAATTATGGAAACAAATAAAAATAAAGCGTTACATTTAAATATTCAATCTAGCCAACATAAAAGTAAACAGGATCCCAATTAATATACTTATTTTTCTTTCTGAGATTATTAGTGTGCTTTTTAAAGAATTGAAGTACAGGGCCTTCCTCAGGGGTCCAATGGCTAAGACTCTATGCTCCCAATGCAGGGACCCATGGTTCAATCCTTGGGGTCAGGGAACTAGACCCCACGTGCTGCAACTGAAGATACCATGTGCTGCGACAAAGACCTTGTGTGCCACAACTAACACCTGGCACAGCCAAATAGGCAAAATTTTCGTGTGTACCCGTGTGTATGTGAGCGAAGTGTGTGTGCAGAAGGAAACGGCAGCCCACTCTAGTGTTCTTGCCTGGAAAATCCCATGGACGGCGAAGCCTGATAGGCTCTGTGGGGTCACAAAGAGTCGGACCCGTGTGTATAATCCATATGAAAACTGAATATAGTTCATTTACAACGCTGTGCTAGTTCATGTGTGTATCAGGGCACATTTTTTTTCCAAGACGTAAGCATTCTACTTCTGACCTAAACAAACTGTGAGGAAGTGGAAATTACACATGCATTTAATGTGCCCAATTCGCATAGATGGGTGTGTGCTAAGTCACTTCAGTCGTGTCTGATTCTTGTGAACCCATGGACTGTAGCCCACCAGGCTCCTCTCTCCATGGGATTCTCCAGGCAAGAATATCAGAATGGGCTGTCATACCCTCCTCCAGGGGATCTTTGCTTCCCAGGGATGGAATTCGTGGTAAAGATGGGTTCTTTACCACTAGTGCCACCTGGGAAGCCCAAGAGTGCTCTTAATGACATTTAATGCGGCTTCCTTCATGGCTCAGCAGGAAAGAATCTGCCTGCCAATGCAGGANACCCTCCTCCAGGGGATCTTTGCTTCCCAGGGATGGAATTCGTGGTAAAGATGGGTTCTTTACCACTAGTGCCACCTGGGAAGCCCAAGAGTGCTCTTAATGACATTTAATGCGGCTTCCTTCATGGCTCAGCAGGAAAGAATCTGCCTGCCAATGCAGGAAATGCAGGAGACGTGGGTTCGATCCCTGGGTCAGGAAAATCCCCTGGAGGAGGAAATGGCAACCCACTCCAGTACCAAATGGCAACCCGACTGTGGAAATCGCATGGACAGAGGGGCCTTGTGGGCTGTAGTCCATGAGGCTGCCAAGAGCAACTTAATATCAGCACTTAATATTGAAATCGGGCCCTTGCTAGGATTTGGATTTTTGTGCTCCTCTTAAAATATTTGGATTCATATTTGGATTCATTTGGTCTAGGGTGGGGAGAAAGAACCTACATTTTCATTATGGATTTCAGGTGATTCTGATGTGAGTGATTGATGGATCTCATCTTGTGTTTCAAGCTCTGTATTTTAAAGGAAGTAGCTTGTTGGGCAAAGTGTGTGTGTGTGTGTGTGTGTCTGTAATCCATATAAACACCTGTGATCTGCTGAATTTAATTGGGCCACAGCTGGTGTTGATTGCATATTTTTTTAACGTGGCTTTTGAATACTCTCTCCCCTAGAACGGCCTTTATGACTGAACGTCGGCATAGAGCCCAACCTTGGCTGTCGATTGTAAGGTTTATTTAAAGGCATATGACAGCCGGAGCTTCTCATTCTTTACCTTAATGACGCTACTTATGGACTTGGGAGTTTTAGATGGAGCACGTTGAAAGGAAAATTTCTATCGTGGCTGGGCAGCTGCTGGGTTTTTAAAGAGTGTGAGTTGTTTGTTTCAGAGTCAGGTTGGGCAGATTATGTCACAACCCCAGGCCACCAGAAGGTCGGCTATGCTGAAGAATAGTCATCAAGGCTGCTGCAAGCCTAGCTGGGTCTCTATATGTGAATGGAAAGAGGTGCCTCTTTCCTCAGGCAGAAAGGGCTTCTCCCAGCCTTGGCGAGTGGTGTGAAGGCTGAAAAGTGAAGGAAGGAGGCTCCTAGAACAAAACAAGACACAACCAGGGTGTTGTTACGACAAAAGGGAAGGGACATTGGGTATGTCCCCTGCCACTGGAAACGATCTCGATTGCGGACTTCGTATAGGATCTAGGCATCTCATGTAGTGTACAATCCATACAACTATACATGACAGCCACGCAGGAGTGAACACGAGTCTAGTTCAGAATCGAAGAACTGGAAGGGCCCCAAACATCAAATTGGAGGCTGTGTACATTGGTGGAAAAATAAAAACACAGCAGCAAGACCGTTAAATAAGCCAGATGGTAAGGGCCTCTTCTGTGAAGAGTGACCACAGGGAGTGAGACCTGTGATGCCATTAACCTCTGAGCAGCCATGTGGGCGTCTCCCTGGGGCCGCAGTGGATCATGGTCCCTCCGGGTCCACCAGGGAACAGCCCGCAAAGGCCCGAGTCCAGCAGGAGTGAACGCACTCAGGATCCCATCCCCACTTGGGGCATTCACACCCTAAGAAGTCGTCCTTTGAAGAACTGCTTCACTTCCACTAGTTTTAGTGATTTGGGTGCTGAAGCTCACAGCAGCTGAGAGATGAAGAAACGGCCCAGGCTTCAGCAGTCAGGATAAGTCTCCCGAGAAGAGTTTTGCTTTGGATTTCACAGACTGTGGAATCAGCTGAAGGGGCAGCATCATGTGGGTTCTGAAGTCAGATTTCAGCTCCACAGACATCTAGCTGTGTGACCAAGAGTGACTCATCCCTTCTGGGGCAGACAGATCCCCATCTCCCAATCATGCCTTATGTAACCCACTCCCCTAAGAGTGAGGGCAGGACCTGGGTCTGGCTTCTAACCAGTTAATATGACAGAGATGAGGGGATGGTGTCCCTTCTGTGGTCATATAAGATCACGTCTGTCACATCTGTCTCTCGTGAAGTCCCTGTCTCTCTCTGACTTGGAAGAACCAAGTGGGAAGGAACTGGGTTCGGGGAGGGGGTCCTCTGGCCCAAAGGCAACAGTAAATTGAAATCCCAGGTTCTATGGCCCACAAGCAAAGGGCTGCTGCAACAATCCAATGAGCCTGGAAGCAGATCCTTCCCCAGCTGAGCCACGGATGAGAAGAGAGCCTTGGTCAGCACTTCGCTGCGACCTTGGAAGACCCCAAGTAGGGACCTCTGTGAAGCTGTGTCCAGACTCCTGACCTACAGAAACAGGGAAGCAACACAGGGGAGTTGTTAAAAAGCTGCAGTGTGTGTGTTCATTTGCTCTGCAGCCACAGGTAACTAATACCCTCTCTCAGGAAGAGACTGGACAGCCCCAGGGTGGAGAGGAAGGCCTTCAGTATGATGTCAAGGACCCTGAAGACCATTACAAGGCTTGAGATAGGATACTGTGTGTGTGTGCCTGGCACGCAGTAGGCCCTCCATAGACTCCCTTTCCCTCCCTCCCCTCAGACCAGTATCGTAAGTTGGCAACCTTGGAGGAAGTTGGCAAATTCAGTGTCAGGAGTTTCCAGGGTGACCCCACGAAAATGCCTCCAGAAATTAAAAAGCGAAGCTTCTTTTGTGGAAGGTAAAAATCATTTTACCTCGTCTGAGAGGCTGTGCACACGGCTAAAATTGTTTCATAATCCTGCCATGTAAACCAGCTGGGATTTTCCTTCACATAAATTGGATTTTGATTTATATGTCAATAAATGCCCCCGGAAACCTCATCATTTGAAAGTTCATCAATCTCGGCTGGAACTGCAGATATGGGCCTGGAGGTAGCTCCCTGGGAAATAACGGCCCTCGTTTACCAGCCCCACAAGCTGATGGGGGCAGGAAAGAAGGATCAGGAGGCAGGAGGGAAAGGCCCACGGACAGGGGCTTTGCAGGGTCCAGCTGTGGACTCGAGTCCCCGGAAGGGTGTTACAGAGCCTGGGGGTTTGCGGGGTGGGGGTTGGGGGGGCGTG
>SJYA01002485.1:2249301-2276907 GCA_006410615.1 Neotragus moschatus | reverse complement strand
CGTGCCTAAAGGTGTGGCATGGCTGGAGCACGCGGGGCGTGGTGGCTTGAGGTCAGGGAGTCAGGCAGGGGCCGGGTTACGAGGAGCACTGAATGCCAGGACGTGCGGTTCGGGTTCTGAAGCAAGAGAACGCATCACAGAAGTGAATGTTCAAGACAGTGTTCCAGCTGCATTGTGAAGACGGAGACGCCGGCCTGGGCACAAGGAGACCAGCTGGGATGCCACCACCATTCTTGGATCCTGGATGGTGGTGGCGGTCGGGGTGAAGAGAAGAGGGTGGACGGTGGGACTCCTGGGGGATTCCTTCTGGCAAATGCGGTGACTGACAGGGAGTGGGCCAGGAGCGCTGGTAGGTGGACACCTAGTCTCTGACTCAAGTCAGAGGGTGCTGGCCACCTGGGGGACCAGAATTGTGGAAGAAAAGCAAGATAGTGACCAACCAGAGGTCTCCTAGCAGTCCCAGAGAGGTTTTCATGGAAGAGAAAGGGAAATCTCAAGTCAGGAGGGCACGGCCTCCAGCTAAGAGAAAATTGCCCAAATCAGCTCCTTTATGTGCTACACCATGCAAAGCCCCTGTCACAGATTCCTTGTAGAATGTCCCCTCTGGCAACGTTATGATCCAGCGAAAAGGAGCCACACCCTCCCCTTTAAAGTTAATAAGGCTTTTCCTATAGAGTAGTTGAGTGATGACTACTCTGGCTGTTCTGACATAGGGGATTATAATTAAAGTTGACGTGGTTGAACATTTTACTGAACTAAGGAGGTGTTTGGCCAACCAGTGAAACTGACAAATACGTGCTCTGTGTTTGGGGGCTTGTCAATTCCATTTCCATTGTCCTCCCTTAATTGAAGACTATATCACATCTCAGAAGACTCCAGTCATTCTGCCCTTCCATCCGTCCAGCACACAGCCAATTATCCAGTATTCCAAGCCTAGAGAGTCCTCTGTGAGGACTAGGTGCCATGGTGGGTGTCAGGGATTTGGCACAGTTTCTGTACAAGGGAAGAGCTGAGAGTTCCCCACTGTCAGCGCCTGTCCTTACGGATGTCATTCATGTCATCACTATCATACAGTAGAGGGCTGATCAGACCACTCCCCTCAAAAGCCCCCCGTGGCTCCCCACTGCACACAGGAGAGAGTCCACACTCAGCCTGGCCATCACTACGTGACATTACCATCCCCACCAGGTTTAATTTCAACTCTTTAACACCTACCTTACATTTTAACCATACAACCATGCAGGTATAGAAAAGACCCTGATGCTGGGAAAGACTGAAGACAGGAGGAGAAGGGGACAACAGAGGATGAGACGGTCGGATGGCATCCCCGGCTCAACGGACGTGAGTTTAAGCAAGCTCTGAGAGATGGCGAAGGACAGGGAAGCCTGGTGTGCTGCAGTCCATGGGGTCACAAAGAGTCGGACACAACTGAGAGGCTGAACAATAATACTTAGTGTTTGCAATATTTTGCCAAACAATAAGAAGGGGAATTAGACACGAATGAGACTCTCACTGGCTTCATGAAGCCAACGCTGTATTTGTCGATTCTGCTGCCGCTGTCAATCACTCGGTTGTGACCGACTCTTTGCAACCCTTTGGACTGCGGTCTGACAGCCTCTCTGTCCAGGAGACTTCCCAGCCAAGAACACTGGAGTGGGCTGACTTCCTCCTCCAGTGGATCTTCCCGACCCAGGGATCGAACCTGCACCTCCTGTGTTACAGGCGGATTCTTTACCTGCTGAGTCGTTTGGTAGCAGGGAGGGGGGTTCCATTTGCAGATTAAGATACCCCTAATGAGAATTCAGAGAAAGCTAGATGTTGAGCAAGGACCAACTTTATAACTTAGTTCCTGAGCCAGGTGGTCCCTGATGAGCAGGAGAGAAGCCTGGGAAGTCCCCTTGCCTAGACCCAGTGCAGGGCATGATACCGGACATTTCACACAATCGTTCTGTTTGGGGCCAGGCACTATTCTAGGCATTTGACATATATTATGTCATTTAATAAATAACTACTCTGTGAGGTATATGCTCTCACCCCCATTCTAGAGAAGAGGAACCTAAGGTCCGGTGAGTTTAAGTAATTTACCTAAAGTTTCCTGAGGATGAATGTCAAACTGAGTTGCTAGATATTTTTAACTGCAAGTCTATTTAATACTTTCGGGACCACTGGAGTGCCTTTCAGGTTTGGATTGCCGCTGAAGTTCAGAAGACACAGGACAGGCTCACTGGGCATGAGGCCTCTTTGGCCCTAAGAATGGACAGAGAATAAGGAGCGTGACAGCGTGTTACGCCAGCAGCATCACAAAGGCCGTGGGTATCCAGAGCCAGAGTCCACTGTCCCGAACACCATTCTGTCTGAAGGATGGGAGCTGGGGTGACTCTGGGTCCCATCAGCACAGGCAAGCTTCGGGGTCTTGGAGCCTTGAATACCCTGCTAAGTAGGGGCACATGTTACTCTCTCTTCCTTGAGTAGCTGCACTCCATACATCACAGGTCACCTAACAAAGATCCGACACCCAAGAGCAGTGGGCTCAGAGCAGACGGCGACACCAGCGAGACCCTCATTTATCTCCAGTGGATACATTCCTTCTATCAGTGTCACAGAGCCCAAACCTCCTCAAGCGCCCCTGAGAATGGAAGAAAGATTTAAGGTTCTCCTGGGAGCCCCAGCCCCTTCAGATAATGATGATGACCAACACGGACTAAGAACTCACTACATGCCAGCCCTACTATGTGCCAAACCCTTTGTCTGCTTTATTTCAACTAATCTCCATAAGCCAGTAGCATAGGTCCAGTATTACTCCCATTTTACAGATGCAGAAACTGAGGCTTAAATAGAGAGGCTCCATAATATTCCCAAAGTCACAACTCTAGGAAGTGAAAGTGCCAGAATTCAACCCTGGGGCACCTGACTCCCTAACTGATGCTCTTAATCAGTCTACAAAACTGAGTAAACAGGAGTTCATCCCTCTCAGGTAAATTGGTTATGTGCTTAAGTCCTAAAACAAACAATAAACCAATTCAAATGGGGGAAAAAAAAAACCACAAAATATTTATAAAAACTAGTAGATTGTCTAATTTGCTTAGTTCCTGAAGCAAACATGACAAGTCATTTCGTTTAAAATAAGTAAGCTGATAATTGTGTGCAGAGATGCTATCGTGGCTTAGTTATAATGATTACCAGCTTTTCGCCCAGTTTTATCGCCTAAAAGTTGTGTTACAGAAGGCACGCTCTAAGGAACCAGAGCCTTGCTGTGTTGTGCTGTGGTTAGTGTCTGGGCAAAGCAGAATTAAGCCATGTTGAGGAGATTGCTTTATCTCAAGAACCAAACAGCCTTGAACAGGATGCTCTATGCTGTGAATCTCCTACAGGGGTCAGAGGCGCGAGGGCCCCCACCAATCCTGTTCCTACAGGCTCCTCTTTGGGTGGAAACATGTCCCCAACAATGGGATGTCCTGCCAGGCTCCTCCAGGCTTTCTCCTTTCAGAACTGGAGCATTGCTTCTGTTCCTATCGGTCCTCAGGTCAACTCCCAGCTTCCCAGAACCCCTTCTGCAAACGTGGCAGATGTCACAAATAGTATAATTACCCAGGGGACAGAGGCATGGACTTCACGTTGCATCGAGTAGACCCTGCCTAGCCACTGTTGCGTACATCCACTCAAAGAAATGATTTACAAAGGCTACTAGAACAATTGATGCCTTCGAATTGTGGTATTGGAGAAGATTCTTTTGAGTCCCTTGGACAGCAAGGAGATCAAACCAGTCAATCTTCAAGGAAATCAACCCTGAATATTCATTTGAAAGACTGATGCTGAAGCTGAAACTCCAATACTTTGGCCACCTGAGGTGAAGAACCAGCTCACTGGAAAAGATCCTGATGCTGGGAAAGATGGAAGGCCAAAGGAGAAGGGGGCGGCAGAGGATGAGATGGTCAGATAGCATCACTGACTCAACGGACATGAATTTCACCAAACTCCGGGAGACAGTGGAGGACAGAGGAGCCTGGAGTGCTACAGTCCATGGCGCTGCAAAGAGGCAGACAGACTTAGTGACTGAACAATGACCATGAGAACAAAGGAAATGTGAGCACACACATGCACGCATGCACACACACACACACGGGCACACACCCCCCTGTAAATGTTATTGGGTTTCATCCATCAAGATGCCTTTGAACAGATCTCATAAACATTAAAAAAAAAAATGTTTACGACGGTGAACAACGCACTTTAATATCTCCTGAATAATTTGTGTTGTCAGGAGCGCCCATTGCAATATTTTCTCGTTTTTGTCCTCTCCGGCGGCTGCTGACCACTCCGAAAGAAATGAGCTTCCAACCGTATTAATAGCTTTTTCATCTTCCTGCCGCTGCTCCCTCTAAATGGGCTGCCGTTATCTATTCATGAAATAAATAACTGCTGCCTTTCATGTCTCCCAAGCCCTCATTGTGCCAGCCTGGCGAGATTAGAGAGATTGAAACTCTCCAAGGAGCTCTCCAAATGCCTATGCTGCAGGAGAACTTGGGGAGGCTGGCTCTGTGTGAGGTCGGTGGGAACTAGGTGAGTCTGGGTATCATTTTGTCAAGGTGGGGACGTGGGGCATGTTCCCACGGAGGCCTCGGTCCAATGTGCTTCAGTGTGCAGGTAAGTTGGGTGAAGCCTTCACTGGGTTCACAATCCTTTCCAGCCACTCCCTCTGAGTTTTATAGCCACCTCTCTCTGCAGGAAGCTGCATGATGTGGTAGGTAAATGGTCGACCCCCAGTCTAGCAGATGTGAACACGAATCCAGCTCTGACACTCACTAGCCGTGTGATCCTAGCAAGCTGCTTTGCCTCTCGGAGCCTCTTCTAGTTTGTACAAACAACGAGGCTGTGAAACTGCTCTTCTACTACCCCACGCTGCAGCCAGAGCAGTCCAGGAGTTTGTTCACGTCCACACCCGAGTGTGAGTGGCAAAGGCGGGAGTTTAATCTAGGTTTATCTGAGGCCAAAATCTGTGCTCACATGGTCAGCACCAGAAGGGCAAGGCCTTGTCTGTCTGCTTCTGCCATATCCCTGATAACCAACCATAGGAGGTGCCCAGGGCTTAATCAGCTCTTCTGACTTACTTGGTAGGCACTGTTCTAAGCCTGTGTTTCCTAATATACCCTTATGTAATCCTTACATTAACCATATAAACTGGGTACTGGTATTACGGGCATGGTGCTTCCCCGACAGTTCAGTGGTAAGGAGTCCACCTGTAATGCAGGAGGTGCAGGAAGGCAAGTTCAGTCCCTGAGGGGGATCGGCCCCCTGGAGGAAGCAATGGCGCCCACTCCAGTACTCTTGCCTGGAAAACCCCACGGACAGAGGAGCCTGGTGGGCTATAGCCCCTGGGGCCGTACTTAATCTTTGCAATAACCATATAAGCTGGGCACTGGTATTATCCCCATTTTATTTTATAGTTTTATTTACTTGGCTTCGCTGGGCCTAAGTTGCTGCATACAGGACCTTTAGTCGTGGCATGCGGGATCTAGTTCCCCGACCAGGCATTGAACTCAGGCCCCCTGCACTGGAAGCCCAGCATCTTAACTACTGGACCACCATGGAAGTCCCTTATCCCCATTTTAAACACGAGGAAATGAGTGGATAGATAGATGAATTCCTTACTGCTTTCTGGATTAGCCTGATCATAGAAATCACCTAGGTTCTTATTAAAAATAAGATTCCTGGACTCCCTATGACTTCCTCTAACCCTAGGGATTCTGTTTCTAGGTTTCTGTCGGCGCCAGTTCTGGAATATGTATACAGTAGACTCTGTTCATGAGGTTTGATGAGTTTTTTTTTTTCTTTTTTTATTTAACACTTTTATTGAGTACATTCTATGTTTTGTATACAATGCTATGCAAGGGGTATACANGTTGCAGCCTGGCACTCTCGTCCGCTGCCCCTGACCTCGGAAGTGGGGTATCTCCTCTCAGCCGTTCCTGCGCCGTCACAGCCCGGGACTCTCTGCCGCTGTCTCTTGGACGCGGGGTGGTTCCTCTCGGCCGCGCTCAAGTGAGCCGCGTATTTTTTTTTTTTTTAAGCTGAACAAGAGTCTAGTTCTCAAGTGAAAATTTTGGCCCAAGGATGGTACTCATAAACAGCTTCTGAGAAGGAAGCCAGTTCTTATAATCTGACATGGGCTGGGGATGGTGAGCAGGTCTTGGAGTCCAGCTGACCTAGATAAGACTCCCTTTTTGTCCCTTAACAGATGTCCAACGGGCATGATCAAGTCTCAAAACCTTGCTGAGTGTCAGCTTCCTCAGCTGCAAAGCCTGGATAATCGTCCCTTCCATGAACGGTTATGGTCAAATGTAGCAACAATATATTTATGACGTCTCCATGATGCCTAGAACATGGTAGGCTTCAACAGCTAGTAACTCTGAATACAAATTGTGTAGGACACGATGTGATCCAAAGAGTAAGCTTTGGAGTCAGGTAGACTTCCTGTGTTTATTCAGTAAATATTTAGCGCTTTACTGTGTGTCAAGACTGTGCTCAGAGCAGCGAATACGGCAGTCAAAAAATAAACTAACCCCCCTGCCCTGGGGAACAGGCAAGTAGGAGTGAGACAGGCAACAAAATACATGCAAAATAAATGAGTGGATTATATAGTAAGAGTGTGTCTTAGAAAGCAAAAGTGCTTTGCAGAGAAGAACGAAGGAGGGTGAGGAGAGACAGACAAGGGGGGTAGGGAAAATGTAAACGTATGGTCATGATATGTTGCACTGAGTGAGAGATATCTGGATAAGATTTGAAGGAAGTAAGGACTGGTGCTCTGCCATATCTGACATTTGAGTTCTAGCTGCTTTTCTATTTACTTTATGTATGATTTTAGGAAAGAACTAAGTCTGCATTTCACGATCTATAAAATGGGAATAGCGGCACCCATAGTCATCATGTTTTGTCACGATGTATGTTGGGTTTTGTGCGTAAGATATTTTTAAGAAAACTGAACACATACTAGCTAACCTTTATCAGGCACTTCTTCTCCCTACAGGTCTCCTAGGCATTTCATGTGCAGGATCTCAGCTTAATCCTCACCATGGTTCACTGAGGTAACTAACATTCTATGTTCATTTTACAGATGAGGAAACTCAGGCTCAGGGATTTGACGTGACTTGCCAGACGTCACTAAACAAGGAAATGGTACAGCCGAGACAGGGGCCTGGATCTGACTCACAAATCTTAACCCTCTCCCTCACTTACTATGACCTTCAACAAATCACCCCCTAAGCCTTCACTTCTCATTATTTAAGAATCAGAGTATCATGTGTTTTCCCATCAGAGGCCTTGATTAGCATCTTAACTCAATCCATGTACCTGATAGGAAAAAACAGATGCCTAAACTCAAGCCAGGCTTCAACAGTACATGAACTAAGAACTGTCAGATGTTCAAGCTGGATTTAGAAAAGGCAGAGGAACCAGAGATCAAATTGCCATCATCCACTGGGTCATAGAAAAAGCAAGACAATCCCAGAAAAACATCTACTTCTGCTTCACTGACTATGCCAAAGCCTTTGACTGTGTGGATCACAACAAACTGTGGAAAATTCTTAAAGAGATGGGAATACCAGACCACCTGACTTGCCTCCTGATAAATTTGTAAGCAGGTCAAGAAGCAACAGTTACAACCGGGCATGGAACAACACAGATTGGTTCCAAATTGGGAAAGGAGTACGTCAAGGCTGTATATTGTCACTTTGATTATTTAACTTCTATGCAGAGTACATCATGCGAAATGATGGGCTGGATGAAGCACAAGCCGAAACCAAGATTGCCAGGAGAAATATCAATAACCTCAGATATACAGATGACACCACCCTTATGGCAAAAAGTGAAGAGGAACTAAAAAGCCTCTTGATGGAAGTGAAAGACAAGAGTGAAAAAGCTGGCTTAAAGCTCAACATTCAGAGAACAAAGATCATGGCATCCAGTCCCATCACTTCATGGCAAATAGATGGGAAACAGTGATAGACTTATTTTCTTGGGCTCCAAAATCACTGCAGATGGTGACTGCAGCCATGAAATTAAAAGACACTTGCTCTTTGGGCTTTCCTGATAGCTTGATTAGTAAAGAATCCAATGCAGGAGACCCCGCTTCAATTCCCAGGTCAGGAAGACCCACTGGAGAAGGGATAGGCTACCCACTCCAGTATTCTTTGGCTTCCCTTATTGTTTAGCTGGGAAAGAATCCGCCTGCAATGTGGGCGACCTGGTCTTGATCCCTGGGTTGGAAAGATCCCCTGGAGAAGGGAAAGGCTACTCTCTCCAGTATTCTGGCCTAGAGTATTCCATGGACTATATAGTCCATGGGGTCACAAAGAGTTGGATGTGATCGAGATAGAGACTTTCACTTTTACTTTCCTTGGAAGAAAAGCTATGACCAACCCAGACAGCATACTAAAAAGCAGAGTCATTACTTTGCCAACAAAGGTCCATGTAGTCAAAGCTATGGTTTTTTTAGTCGTCATGTATGGATGTGAGAGTTGGACCATAAAGAAAGCTGAGTGACAAAGAATGGCTGCTTTTGAACTGTGGAGAAGACTCTTGAGAGTCCCTTGGACTGCAAGATCAAACCAGTTCATCCTAAAGGAAATCAGTCCTGAATATTTATTGGAAGGACTGATGCTGAAGCTGAAACTCCAATACTTGGGCCACCTGATTCGAAGAACTGACTCATTGGAAAAGACCCTGATGCTGGGAAAGACTGAAGGCAGAGGATGAGATAGTTGTATGGCATCACTGATTCCATGGACATGAGTTTGAGCAGGCTCTGGGAGTTGGTGATGGACAGGGAAGCCTGGCGTGCTGCAGTCCACGGGGTCGCAAAAACTGAGTGACTGAACTGAACTGAACTGAAACTCAAAGGGGACGTAAAACTTCCAGACACACTTGGCAAACTGATTTCACCTCTAACCCAATTCTGATCTGTGGCAGAAGGTGCCTGGGTCCTGCTACTCGGAAGAGATTTAAGATCACAGCTGGTCTGAGCAGGCCATGGTGCTGTGATCTAATAGTGATGTCTGGCACAGACACAGAAGTTGAGAGCAGAGGTTCTGTGTGGTGCCAAAGTCACTTCTGTTGGTCCCGAACAGAAAATCCAAGTATCCTCACAAAATAAAAACCCGCCCTCTTATTTACTTTGACACAGAGAGTTACTTGGGCTTCCCAGGTGGCACTAGTGGTAAAGAATCAGCCTGCCAATGCAGGAGATGCAGGAGATGCAGGTTCTATCCCTGGGTCAGGAAGATTCCCTGGAGAAGGAAATGGCAACCCGCTCTAGTATCCCTGCCTGGAAAATCCCAGGGACAGAGCAGCCTGGTGGTCTACAGTCCGTGAGAGAATAACTTAACTTACTTGAAGCCAGTTAACAACTTTAAAAAAGTAAACATGAACTTAGGAATCATCCGCTCCATCCTCTGGACGTTATCTAGTTATTGACCTTTACCCATCAGTTCAAATGTCTCTGGCAACATAGTCAAGATACGGAAATTGCTTTCCGCTACTTTGGAACTGAATGTAGAGGGAAAACAAAGGCATTTCCTTGCTTGGAAAGGACCAGAGTTCCTCTCTAGGATCACTCAATGAATGGCAGCCCAAGAAAGGCAGAGAAGAGCATGTTTTCCAAACTGCTAACTCAGGAACCCATGTCCACCTCACTGAGGCCCAAGGGTCTCCCGGCACACCAAGGAAGCCGTAAAACAACATGCTGGCCAGGGGATGTGTCGAGGCACGCAGACTCCTTCCTACCTTCTGAAAAGAAGGATTTTTATGGTAACGTGCTAAAAATAACTCCCAGGTGTGACAGGCTGCCTGTGTCCATCCGTCAGCTCTCAGTTACAAGGGATGGAGGCAGCCTGGGACACTGGTAAAGTGAAGGGAAGGGAAGCTGGCCATCATGCTCAGCCTTGGGGTTCAGTGCAAAGGTTTGGGAGTTTCAGATAGACGTGGGTCTGGACCTTGTTTGAACCACTTCCTGTCGCGTGACCTCGGGTGAGTCATCTCGCCTCTTAAGAGCCTTGGATCACTTATCGAGAAAGCAGAGGTGCTACCCACAGCTGTTCGCCAGCATCCACAGAGGACTGGTTCCAGGACCACGCCCCCTGCAGATACCAAAATCCCCGGGGGTTCAGGTCCCGCAGGTGGGCCTTGGTCCTGGGAATGAGGGATCCACTGACACGGAGGGCTGACTGTACCTTCCTCCTAGCAGGCATTTTGAAAATTAAATGAAATAAAGAACACCCAGCTCTCAGAAGAGTGCCTGCAACACGGTGAGACAACATGGTGAGACCTCCATCGGTGTGAGTTCACTTACTGGTTTCCGGATGAGGGCAGTGGACAGGGAAGCCTGGCATGCTGCAGTCCATGGGGTTGCAAAGAGTCGGACACGACTGAGGAACTGAACTGAACTGAATGAGTACGATGCAGGCTGAGACTAAACTAAGAATCCCGATAATAAGTCCAGGAGATGCAGCGGGGAAAGCCGCCAGATAAGAAAGCTAGTTCATGCTCTGTCTACCCTGGCTCTTCAAGGTTGGGAACTGTACCCCATGTCTCTGAGACTCCGATGGCCCATGCGTCACAGAGAAAAGGGTAGCACGTGGATTAAGACGGGGACGCAGGTGTCAGCTGCCAGCTCTGTATGTTCTGAGTGACTGAGTCTTGGTTTAGTAATCTGTCAGATGGGGCTGATGACAACAACACCAGCCTCCCAGTGAAATTAACAAAATAAGCACCTCAAAATGTGAGCAATACTCATCCTTAGCTTCTTTAATAATAATAGTGCTATTATTATTATTTGAGTGACTATAGCTTAGGAATTACCTTGCTGCAGGAAGCCAGGGGTGGCAGCAGGATGGATAGCAACCAAACTGCAGTGGACAGTTTGCCCTTGGAACAGTACATGCTGGGGCTTCCCGAGTGGCTCTGTGATGAAGAATCCGCCTGCCAGTGCAGGAGACGCAAGAGGTGTAGGTTCGATCCCTGGATCGGGAAGATCCCTGGAGAAGGAAATGGCAACCCACTTCAGTGCTCTTGCCTAGGAGCTCCCATGGACAGAGGAGCCTGGTGGGCTACAGTCCATGGGGTTACCAAGAGTCGGACCAGACTTAGCAACTGAACAATAACAACAACGCTGCATGTAGGGAGATGAAAACTGCACAGGGGCCCCCAATACCCCGAGGCTGTCCCTCCCTCAACCACCCCATTCTCCCCTCCCCTCCAAAAGCAACCAAGATAATTCAGGAAAAAGTCTGAAAGATGTAAATGTCCACTTCTCGGGGCTCTGTAGTTCAAATTCCAAGAAAAAGCAAAGCTCCAATATCAGCCCTAATTAATCTCCCAGATAGCAACAGTCCCATTACTCAACCGATAAATCTAATTCCTATCTGTTCGGCAGGAATCCCTGAGACACATAAACCCAGGCCCGAGTTCGAGCTCTGTGTAACCTGAAAAGGCTCTTGATAGCTCCTGGAGTCTTTCCCCTCCCCACCCATCTTGCAGCATTGAGAAGATCTACTCTGTGAGTTAATGGAAGAAATGGCTTCCCTCGGCACTTTCCCCATCTGTCTTAATTTTTTAAATTATACTTTTATTAAACCCTTAAGGAAAATGGACTTGCAGAGTTCTCATTAAACAGGGAACTATGCACTGCATAAAACAGAGAGATGAAATTCTTTTTTAAAGCAACCCTCACACTTCGCCTTAATGAAGTCTCCCTCCGCTGCTATATTACAGAGTGTGTGCAAATAAATAGAGCACTTTGTGAGCAGTGGATGGGCAGATGGGTATGCAAGCAGCTGATCTCAGTTCTGGCAGCCTCCACTTGGGATCTTTCTTCCTGGGAACACAAAGCACTGGGCACACGATGTCACTGCCTTTTCTCTCTGGATACTAACTTAATGCTGGGCTGGAAAGGCAACACGCCCCTGGTACCTCTCATGGAGGGGGAATCCCTCCCACACAACCATTTCAGAGGAAGATGTGCGAGTCTGCTTCCCAAGAGAATTTTCGTTGTTGTTGCTCAGTTGCTACTGTGTCTGACCCTTTGGAACCCCATGGACTAGAGCACACCAGGCTCCTCTGTCCTCCACTGTCTCCTAGAGCTTGCTCAAACTCATGTCCATCGAGTCGGTGATGCTATCAAACATCTCATCCTCTGTCGCCCCCTTCTCCTCCTGCCTTCAATCTTTCCCAGCGTCAGGGTCTTTCCCAATGAGTCAGCCCTTCACCTCAGGTGGCCAAAGTACTGGAGGTTCAGCTTCAGCATCAGTCCTTCTAATGAGTATTCAGGGCTGATCTCCTTTAGGATGGACTGGTTGGATCTCCTTGTAGTCCAAGGGACTCTCAAGAGTCTTCTCCAACACCACAGTTCAAAAGCATCAATTCTTTGGTGCTCAGCTTTCTTTATGGTCCAACTCTCGCATCCACACATGACCACTGGAAAAACCATAGCCTTGACTAGACAGACCTTTGTAGGCAAAGCGATGTCTCTGTTTTTGTTTACTGAGTACCTACTCTGGCCAAGCTCATTGCCAAGTGTTTTTCCTAGTATCCATGGTTATCAGTTGTGGTGAACTGGATTATGGTTCCCAATGCCACAGAATTATACATCCATGCTCTTTGTCATGTGACTTGTGGGTGGGGTCTACTCCCTTACCTCATTGGTGTTGCACTTAGTCGTGTGACTTGTCTTGGCCAATGAAACATGAGAGGAAGTCACATTGTTACAGTTCTAAGCTTCAACAGGCATCACCTTTCCAATCTCTTGCACACCTGCCCTCACCATAACAAGAGAGCTTCTGATTCCCAAGTGAGACAACACACAGCCTAGAGTCATACCCAACTGAAATCAGTCAAACACTAGGCCATCAGCACACAGAGAAGTCAGAAAGACAAGACATACAGATGGCCAACAGGCACATGAAAAGATACTCAACATCACTAATTACTAGAGAAATACAAATCAAAACTAAATTGAGATTTCACATGATACCAGTCAGAATGGCCATCATCAAAATACCTACACATAATGAATGCTGGAGAGGGTGTGAAGAAAAGGGAACTCTCCTACAGTGTAGGTGGGAATGTAACTTGGTGTAGCCACTGTATAGAATAGTGTGGAGGTTCTTCAAAAAACTAAAAATAAAGTTGCCATATGATCCTGTAATCCCACTCCTGGGCATATATCCAAAAAAGACTAAACGCAGTTCAAAAAGACACATGCATCCCCGTTTCATGGCAGCACTGTTCACGATAGCCAAGACTTGGCAGCAGCCTATGTGTCCACTGACAGACGAATGGATAAGATGTGGTACGTATACATACAGTGGAATATTGCTCGGCCATAAAAGTGACTGAAATGCTGCCGTCTGCAGCACAATGGATGGACCAGGCAATGGCAGCCCGCTCCAGTCCTCTTGCCTGGAAAATCCTGTGGACGGAGGAACCTGGTGGGCTGCAGTCCATGGGGTCGCTAAGAGTCGGACACGACTGAGGACTTCACTTTCCCTTTTCACTTTCATGCATTGGAGAAGGAAATGGCAACCCACTCCAGTGTTCTTGCCTGGAGAATCCCAGGGACGGAGGAGCCTGGTGGGCTGCCATCTATGGGGTCACACAGAGTCGGACATGACTGAAGTGACTTAGCAGCAGAGATTATCTTATTAAACTAATGTAAATCACACAGAGAAAGACAAACATCATACGGCATCACTCAGATGTGGAATCTTAAAAGAAATGATACAAATGAACTTATTTACAAAACAGAAATAGACTCACAGACATAGAAAACGAAATTTATGGTTACCAAAGTGGGAAAGGGAAGAGGGGAAAATTAGGAGCTCGGCACAAAAAGACACACACTACTGTATATAAAATAATCAATGTCTAGCGTGGAGAGCTATGCATTATCTTGTAATAACATATAATGGGAAAGAATCTGAAAAATACATGCATACATATATATAACTGAATAGCTTTGCTGAACACCAGAAACTAACACAACACTGTATATCAACTATACTTCAAACTATATATAGAAAAAAAGGAAGAAATGAAACCATACTTCAAACAAATTATTACTACATTAGGTTTGGGTTTTTGTTGCTATTGTTATAGTTGTCTTGGTCCGAGGTTTACTTGTTTGTGGAATAAAATGCTGATGACAGGGTGCTTTGAAAACAGCATTGTCCCTAACAAAATTTATACCAGTACATGTCAAAGTGTCTGTGATGAAGGGCCAGCTTTTTTTTTTTTTCCCCAAATGTATCACAGACCAGTCCTAGTTGTGCATGGAGCTGCCAGTAATCAGGCGATCCTACACATGTGTGCTAAGTCGCTTCAGTGGTGTCCAACTCTGCAACCCTGTGGACTGTAGCCCACCAGGCTCCTCTGTTCATGGGATTCCCCAGGCAAGAATACTGGAGTGGGTTGCCATGACCTTCTCCAGGGGATCTTCCTGATCCAGGAATCAAACCCAAATCTCTTACATCTCTTGCAATGGCAGGCATGTTCTTTACCACTAGCGCCACCTGGGAAGCCCAATCATGTGGTCCTACTCTGCGTGATTAGTACTTGCTTGCCTCACCAGCATCTCACCACTGAATGTCAACACTTTGACTGGTCTATAGCTGGTTCGATGATGCAAGTGTCCCTGGCCCCCTTGCAAGACTAGATTGCTATAAAAGTTTTTACACGCTGGTTCTCAGTGTCCAGTTGATCTTGTCTAGAACTGTTGACAAAGATCGCAGATGCACAGCTCGGAGACTAGACTTTGAGTGATGCTGGGCTGCAGTTGGGGCTCCAATGCCTCCTAGTTCCAGTCCTGGGTGGAGCCCCCAAATGACAAAGACATGCTGAAAACCTCTAAATGTGGTCTACTTTGTGCTTTCCAATCTCAGATTCCTGAAATGCCAACTGAGGCAAGACTTTTCATCATCGGAGTAAACAAGGTGGGACCCCACAGTGGCCTTCAGGCCAGAGTGGACTGATCTTGCCATTCATGTAGTGAAAGTTCCAGGACCGCTGACTGAATGCTCCTGACAAATAGCTACTCCTGTACCCAAGTTGTATTACTATTAATTTTCTTAAGAGGGTCGTTCACACTGTATCAACTTCATTTCCTCAGACCTGATTGGATCGTACTGGGGCCTTAGGCTGAAGTTCACTGCGTCCTTAGGTCCATGAGGTCACCTTTCACAGGTGCTGCAAGTCTGCAGGCAGTGACGTTTCACCTGTACTCTAGATGCCTTCCCAAGGACGAAGTTTCAGGTGCGTGGCCAGAGAACCCTTCAGTGCCAGCTACATGCTGAACTTGGGTTTCTCCACCTGTACCAGAACAGCGTGCCTCTGAAAAGAGCAAGGGTACAAGCTCACGAGCTCAGTGAGGACCTGGATGTTTAACAGAGGCAACTCGTGGCAACGAGCGTGATTCAGCGCTTGGTCTCTGGAAGCAGATGCTCAAGTTCCAGGTTCACATCCTGGCTCCGCCACTGGCCGGCTGTGTGACTTTGCAAGCTTTCCCACATCTCCAAGCCTCAGTTTCCTCAGCTGTGAAATACAGCTAAAAGTTTAATTCCCTCCTGGCGTCACTCTGAAGATTAATAAGATGACCCCTGAAAAGAATCAGCAGACTCCATGGGGCAGGGGAGTGCTTGTAAACAGTGACTGTGATTATTGTGGCTTCCCAGGTGGTCCAGTGGTAAAGAATCCACCTGTTAATCCAGGAGACGAAGACGACGACGAGGGTTTGATCCCTGGGCAGGGAAGATCCCCCTGGAGGAGGAAATAGCAACCTACTTCAGTATTCTTGCCTGGAAAATCCAATGGGCAGAGGAGCCTGGCGGGCTACAGTCCATAGGGTCGCAAAGAGTTGGACCTGACTGAGCACACACACACATGTGCGCCACTACACACTACCATTATCGCTGTGCAAACGCAGGTGATGGCGTTGATCTGAAGGCTGCAGGGAAGATGTCAGAAGGTCAAGATGAGTGTTGAAGGAGTCAGTGACCCTGGAACTGAGTTAAGCCAACAGGCCACCCATAGCTCAAACCCACAATCCTGGGCTGTGGTGCAGACAGAGCCCACCCCCGACAAAGCCAGCCTGCCATAAGGCCACCAAGCCTGCTTCCCTCTGCAGAGGGCTGGCAGCCACGTGCACCTGTTCTCAGTTCACTCCCGTATCATTCCCCCTAATATCTCCCTGGGGCCTGACGGATGGCGACAGGCGACAATCTATAGCTATATGACAGCGTGTTTACTACCAGCCCTCTAGGAAATGATTACTTCGAGGTAATTTTGAACCTCCAGACTATGATGCAGGGTCTCATATATTAAACTGCAGGGAGCAGTGTATAAAAGTATTACAAGGAGACCTTGTATTTCACAGTTTACTGGGGAAGGAGCATGCAGGGGCAGGTTGGTTCTGGGGCAAGCGAGCATGAGGGATGCCTTATGGAGGGAAGGGAGATTCAGCTTCGAGGCTACAAGACCAAGGTCAATGCTGGCTCCATCCCCTGGACCACGCCAGGGGAGGCTCCACATCCACTGAGGACACACACCATTGTTTAGTCACTCAGTCGTGTCCAGCTCCTTAGACTGGACTGTAGCCCGCCAGGCTCCTCTGTCCGTGGGGAGTCTCCAGGCAGGACACTGGAGTGGGTTGCCATGCCCTCCTCCAGGGGACCTTTCCAACCCAGGGATCGAACCCTGCCATCTCCTGCACTGGCAGGCAGGTTCTTGACTACTAGGATCACCTGGGAAGAATACACACAACATAACCCGTACTAACAAGGCTCTAGGACCCAGCCACAGCTGCTTCCAGATGGACGGGTTTCTTCCTGCCTCTTGTACAACTATTACCAAAAATGGATTCCTTGGGGGTACTTCCTAACTTCACAAACCTCTTTTCCCTATGAAAGTTTCCTAAAAGTTAGATGTATAGACCAATGGAACAAAATAGGGTCCAGAGGTTGACTCCTTCATAAATAGTCACCTGACTTACAACAAAATTCCCCAGAAGCCGAGGGTGAAAGATGCTGTTTTCAGTATACTGGTGCTGGGTCCATCCATGTTGGAAAAAAAATCAGTTTGAACCCTGCCATACACCGAAATTAATACCAGATGGATTGTACAGGTAACGTGAAAGGGAAACCAATAGAATGTTTAGGCAAAAGCCTGGGAGAATGTATTCATGACCTTGGGGTAGGCAAAGATTTCTCAAATAGGTCACAAAAGTGCAATGTGAAGACGAAGACTGATATTTTGGATGGCACGCACAATGGTTCATAGTGATCAAACTACATTGTGGAGGGAGTGAACACACACCCAGGAGAGTGGGAATGGATATTTGCAAATTCAAACAGGACTTGTATTCAAAAAGTCTTAAAAGAGAACTACAAATTAGTAAGAAAGAGGCAGACAACCCAAAGAGAATAGAGGCCAAAAGACATGAACAAGAAATGTACAAAAGATGATCTCCAACTAGCCAACAAGTACGTGAAAAGGTGTTCACATACTAGAAAACATGCCAATTAAAGCTAACATGTAATACTGCTCATTCTTACCAGAATAGACTAAAATGTAAAAGTCATAGACACCAACGTATATGTGCACGCTCAGTCCTGTTCAGCTCTTTGTGACTTCGTGGAGTGTAGCCCACCAGGCTCCTCTGTCCCTGGGATTCTCGAGGTAAGACTACTGGAGGGGGTTGCCATTTCCTTCTCCAATGCATGCATCCATGCTAAGTCGCTTCAGTCGTGTCTGACTCTATGTGACCCTATGGAAAGCGGCCCACCAGGCTTCTCTGTCCACAGGATTCTCTAGGCAAGAATACTGGAGTGGGTTGCCATTTCCTTCTCCATCACATCTCCTGAGTTGCCTGCATTGGCAGGCAATTCTTTACCACTGTGCCACTTAGGAAGCCCAAAGGTGGGAGCAACTGCAAACTCTCAGATATTATCAGTGACGATGTAAAATTGGTGTAAACACTTCCTAAAGGATTTCACAGTACCTGCTAAAGACAACTATGTGTATCATCTTTGACTCAGCAGTTCTACTCACAAGAAATGCATACATACAGTCACCAATAAACACGTACAAGAATATTCATAGCAGCCCTATTTGTATTAGCTGAAAACTGGAAACAGCCCACATGTCTATCAACAGTTGAATTAATACATTAACTACAGAAGCTTTCCTGATAGTCCAGTGGTTAAGGCTCCAAGCTCCCAATGCAGGGGGCCTGGGTTCCATCCCTGGTCAGGGAACAAAGATTTCACATGCCACCCACTGCTCAGAATCCAGCATGCCACAACTAAGACCTGGTGCAGCTAAATAAATAAATATTTTAATTAATTAATTAATTGACTATGGTATCATCACATGGTGGAATAGTGCTCTGCGATAGGGATGAGTTATGTATAGCTACATGCACAATATAATTTATATTTTTATGTGTATATTAATTCAATTTATATATACAATTAATTCTATTAATTTCTATATATCTTCATGTAACATATACCTTTTTATAAATTTCACTTCTATAAATTACAAAGACTATCCAAACTAGCCTATGCTTCAGAAGTCAAGAGGGTAGATACTGGAGAAGAGTGACTTCCTCAAGAGTATCTACCCTCTTGACTTCTGAAGCATTATATACAAATATATGTTACTCGTCAATAAAATTTTCCCCCCTGAAAAAAAAAAAATCCAAGTCTTCTAGGATTGGGTCCCCAGATTGGACCACAAGCTTACAAGGAAGACGGCAAGGTGAGTTTTTGGCTTCTTCCTTGGAGAGAAGGGACTCTGGACAAGGGAAAATATCCCTACCCAGGTGGGACATTATACTGATAGTGGCCAAAAGGCATTAAAAAAAAAAAAAAAAAAAAGTCCACTAGAGCAGATGGAAGGGGGAGGAGGCAGCCATCCTGACCTGCCAGGCCCTGCGCTTGGTACCTTTGTGCACATGTCTTCATTCGAGCCTCACCTGGACTCCAGGTGGGTGGGGGTGGGGGAGGTGGGTAAGTACTGCATCATCCTGCGAGCTGAGCACTGCTGGGGCAACTGAGGCGCAGAGAGGGGCCAGCGCACACACCCAGGTCTCAGTGACTCCAAATCCAAGCTCCCAGCCTCCAAGGGCAGCCTGCAGACCCGCAGCAGCTCACTGCACAGGGGTGGCCGTCACCCCAGGGCGCTGCATCTCTGTGACCCCCCAGAAGACACGTGGGGGCCAGACGGGCAAGAGGAGCCCTCCGGCTCAGCCTCGTCTCCATCTTTAGTTGGCACGATCTGCTCCACGTAGCAGGAGAAATGTTTACGCTGTTAACAAGGCACGCTGCTAATTAAGACAGCGGTGCTCTCAGGGGGTTTTAATTTAGGGTAGGCAGCGACCGAGATAAAGAAGATGTTCAGTCCATTGGATGTGCACATTTTCTACATCCAACTGGCTTCCCCGGGGACTTTCTAATGAAGGTGAGTCTGCTTTCTCTTTATGATTTCCAGATACCTGCAAACAAGGGCTTCGCTGTCTCAGAAGGATTCGGAGTCTGTACTGGGGGAGCCGATAACAGAAGGAAGACATGTGAGGCAGCAAAAGGGGTGGTGAGGACGTATGCAGCCCCGGTTCAAACCCCAGGGCCCTTGCTTATCAGCAGTGATGAGTCACTCGGCCTCGATGAGCCCCAGACTCCTCGGTGAAAAACCAGGGCCAACATGCCCAGCTAATAGGGTTGTTGAGGTTACAGAGTTGGAACACATGTACGTGTGTGTACACACGCACATAGGTACACTCGTCTCATTTTGCACAGTTCTGGGCATACTCCAAAGTGCTCAGTTTTGTCAACAGTTGTTAGGACTATGCTCGCAGCATACTGTCCTAGGTTCAGCTTTGGGAAACTGGCCCAGGTGTTGTAAAGATCTTCAGAGAAATTACCAAAGTTGCCCAAGGTCACTTAGCTCTTGTGGTTGGGTATCTGGCCAGAGTGAGGCTGGGTCCCACTTGTGTCTGACTTTTGAGCCTCTCCTTTTTCAGGCCGGTCTACTGCAGATGTGACCTGAATTGCCATCTTCCAGTCTCAGCCCAGAAGCTGAGACGGGAGTGATCTGCACAGAGGGCCCAGCCTGGCACATGGTGAGAACCCCCTTTGTTTCTAAGCGTGTGACCTTCACACTGTTGGCTCCTCTGACCCATGAGGCTTTCCACTCTGGCTGCTGTTCTTGGCCAAGGATGACACAGCTTGTAGATTTCACAGCATCAGGAGGCTCCATTAGGGGCTGGCGGAGGCATAGGAAGAGCTCAGATTATCAGACCCTCTAAAAATAGCAGCAAGGGCTCCCCTTGGTGCAAGCTCCCCCTTCCCACGCCCCCAGTGAGTGACGAGGGGACCAGTGAGACTGGGTCAGAGTGTTCTGATGCCAGATTCCAAAGTAAACAAGGCTGGGCCCCTCTAAAGTCTAGATTTCAGCTGCTTGTGCTTCAGCCCTGGCTTCTACGCATGACCGGATTCCAGCCATGGGAAGGGGGATTCAGATGTGGATTCAAGTTCATCTATACTCCCCGAGGGAGTCAAAACGACATGAGTTTTTTATCCTCACTCCCAACAACACTGATGTATCTACTGTTAAATTACACACATAATCTTATACTAATATATCACAGATACACGGTGATGTGTCTGTTATGAAACATGGGGAGAAGTGGAGAGGGAGAGGGGAGGGCAGGGGATGGGAGAAGGGGAGGATGAAGAAGGGAAGAAAATACATAAAATGGAGACAAAGGGAGAAAATACATAAAGTGTAAAAAGGAAGAAACGGAAAATAGATCTAAATAGGCCATCTGATCCTTTCTTCCCACACTCCTGTACATACAGTCCACACTCTGGGTGCCCGTTATACTCATTCATAAATAACCCACCCTCTCATCTGAGCAGCCACCCTTGGCCAAAAGGAGGGGCCTTGCTTTGAAGCTGACGTCCCTCACCACCCTCAGGTTAGGCGGCTGACATAGCGACACAAAAGATCAACCCCCTACGATGTAAACTCACCAGCCAGAGATCCCGGAAGGACCAGGCGGAAGCTAGACTCCAGCTGAGGTCCTCACCCTTGCTTATTAGCTTTTTGCCTCTTCATCCTGCTTCCCTGACTCTTGCATAGGTTTCTCCCGAGTATCCTTTTCTCTGTAAGTCACATGGATCCAAATTCTTGCCTCAGGCTCTGCTCCCAGGGAACCTGAACCAAGAAACTACATTATAAAACACATCCCAGAAATATAACTCCCCACACAGATGCGATAGAAAGTACACAGAAAGAGAAGTTCTTATCCCTTCTTCCCATACCCGGGAGGATCGTCCTGGGTTGACCGTGGTTTGCGATGCCCCGTTTCAGAGACCATCGCTAATAGGGAAGTCGAGCTTTGGCGGGATTTGCAGGAGAGAGACCGAGTGAGATTTGCAGGTTGAAAAGAGGGCTCTGGTTGCCCAGGAGAAAATGGAATGGGGATGGGAACCAGGCTGGAAGCAGCAACAGCACTGAGGAGATGCTTATGGCAGCCTGGATGAGGGTGGAGGGAGGGTGGAGAGAAGGGGCAGATGGGGAAAAGACTTGGGAGGGGGGATCTCTCGTTTGTGGAGGAGCAGCTGTGTGGGCTGGGGAGGAGGGGGAGGGAAGAGTTTCATTCTGGACTCAGCTCTGCTGCCTGAGCCAGGCCCTCTATCCCTGAAGGGGACTAGGAGTTCAGAGAACCACGCACGTTCTCCATAGCCCTCACGCATTTTAACAACATCGTCACGATCTGATGCCTTGGCCCTTTCAAATGTCAGCTCCACAAGGCGGGGACTCCACTCTGGTTTCCACAGTTTCGGGTGCCTGGCACAGGGTCTGACACCTGCCAGATGTTTGACACATATTTCTGTAAGAATCAAGAGAGGGAAGGGATGTGTGAACGTTCAGGATCACGGCATTCTGAAATTTCCTGTCTGACTTTCATTCTTTGATGGGTCACGGAAGTTGTTTCAGGAACACTTTAACACTACTCAGGCTGGCATAACGAAATGCTATAGACTAACTGGTTTAAGGGGCTTTCTTGGCGGCTCAGTGGCAAAGAATCCGCCTGCCAGTGCAGGAGATTCGGGTTCTATCCCTGGGTTGGGAAGAGCCCCTGGAGGAGGGCGTGGCAACCCGTTCCAGTATTCTTGCCTGGAAAAATCCCATGGACAGAGGAGCCAGGTGGGCTACAGTTCATGGGGGAGGCGGACAAAACTTCACAACTAAGCAACCATAAACAGGGCACACACCACAAAATGTGTTCAAGAAAGCTGCCAGGCCAGATGCCATTTACTTTGTTGACCATTTGTTGAGCACTTACTGTATAAAAAGCTTCTTGCTAGGCCTGAGGCAGAAAGGAGGCTGAAGACACCTGAGGGAAAGACAAACGCATGCAGGCAGGGCTCTGAGAGCCCACACTAAGAGCCCTGCGGACTTTGAGGCCACGGCTACTGGGGTCCCACCTTATCTTCTCAATTTAATTACTGGCTTAGCTTGGGTGTGTTACTTAATCCCCCTGAGGCTCCGTCTCCTTACCTGTAAAATGAGGAGGAAAATAGTGGCACCTACCTTGTGAGCTGCAGTGAGGATTAAATAATAGCAATAGTAATAAATAGCACGTATTGAGCCCCCAAGCTCCAGCACTGTATACCTGGCACACGGCAGATGCTTAACAAATGTTTGTTGAATGAATTAATTGAGCACTTACCACGCGTTAGATGCTGTCTTGTTTTTAATTATTTAATTTTCTCAACAACTCTGTGGGACCCCGAATGACTGTTTCACCCTCTTTCAGGTGAGAAAACTGAGAGCCTGGGTCTTTAAGTGTATCATCCAAAATCACACTGCTAGTAAATGACAGGATACACTTTGCCAACAAAGGTCTTTATAGTCACAGCTATGGTTTTTCCGGCAGTCATGTACAGACGGACGTGAGAGTTGGACCATAAATAAGGCTGAGTGCCAACGCATTGATGCTTTCAAACTATGGTGCTGGAGAAGACTCTTGAGAGTCCCTTGGACTGCAAGGAGAGCCAACCAGTCCATCCTAAAGGAAATCAAGCTTGAATATTCAATGGAAGAACTGATGCTGAAGCTGAAGCTCTAACACTTTGACCACCGGATGCCAAGAGCCAACTCACTGGAAAAGATCCTGATGCTGAAAGATTGAGGGGAGGAGGCGGAGGGAGCGGCAGAGGATGAGATGGCTGGGTGGTATCACCAGTGCACTGGACATGAATAAGAGCAAACTCCGGGAGATGGGGAAGGATGGGGAAGCCTGGTGTGCTTTAGTCTATGGGGGCGCAAAGCATCGGACATGACTTAATGACTGGACAACAACAACTAACGACAGAATAGGATCCAAACCCAGTCCAAGTCTGGAGCCAGTGTCCTCAGCCTGCTGAATGTAAATCACACAGCCTGCTCCAGGGCCTGCTGACGTCTGCGCCCCCGCCATTACAGAATCCTCTCCGAGCCGGGTGTGGGCACCTGGACTCTTTCCCGAAGGTAACAAGGAGCCCCGGGAGAGATATGATCAGCGCCCTGATGTGTCATCACATCTGTGATTAAGGGAGAGAATTCTGGCTCCCACACAGGGCCAGATCTAAGGTTAAGCGAGCGAGGCACCCACCTCAGGCACAAAATTTAACAAGAAGCCGAAAAGATTCACTAACAAGATAAATAAAGACAAAATCAGTATTACTGATATTTCCTTTTGCCCTAGGCTTCACTATGGTTCAGCAAAGCACTGTTATGAATCCTGTCTTTGTTTAAAGTGTTAATATTTTGTTCATCATGGATTTTTTTTTTTTTTTGCAGTAATTGAAAAATACAGCATTGGAATATCATTGTTCTTGATTGCTGAGTTTTTTGGTGTCAAATTTCCTTTGTGCCTGAGTACAGGTCCTCCTCCCATGACTTATTTATTCATGTTTCTTCAAAGCAAAAAAAAAAAAACAAAAAAATGTCCAAGTCTCAGTTTCCACGTCTGTGAAATGGGTTTCTTAAAACCTAAACTCTCAGAGCTGCTGGGAGTGCCAGAGAATATTCTTCGGGTTCAAGCCCTGCTTGTGTGACACTCAACGGAGGTTACTGTCTGATCTCATGGAACAGGGTCACCCTGGCCGTACCCTTGGCTGGCCCAGGAGTCATGCAGGACTTTCCTTGTAAGCTTCAGTCTTGGTCACACTGTTCTCCATCCTATGTGCTCATCCACATCTTCCAGCCCCTGCCACACACCACAACCAATAAAGACAATTGTACAGAGTAACTTATTCCCAAAGAAGTTCTAGAGCAGAAAAAAAATCCTCCAAGAAATCACTGTAAAACAGTCTTGTTCTTTGACAAAACCTGCTCCGAACCAGGCAACAGAAAACAAACATTGCTTCTTCCGCTGGTGTCAGAAATCACGCACTGTGTGTTGAGGCCTCCTGGAGAGGGCTGAAATATTCTTTTTCTCAGGGGAGATGAAACCCAGCCTCATACACTGCAGTTGGGATGGCTTCCAACCCCCACATTCAGGATATTCGCTATTCTGATTGTATGAGCCCAAGTCAGGTACACACGCTGGGGCTTCCGAATATATTTACAAGGAAATCAGCATAATACACAGTTAATATTCAGAATATGATTAATCCAAAAGCCCCGCTCCATGTTCCAGTTACATCCACTGCTCCCCTACGTGGGCTGAGTTTTGCCTAAATGCATATGGAGTCAATTGGAGCGCCAGATTTACGGAGGCTGCCGAAAGGCTGGGGCTCTGATGGTAAGAAGTTATATTCCTATTATGTGGTGGGCAATCAAGAATCTGATATTTATTCTGTTGCATCTTTTAGAAACTCCTGGAAAGATTCCAGGCTGCTGGAACACAGTGACATATTTCCCAAACAAATTGTCCCCACTGCAGTTTGACTGTTTAGAGGAACTGGAGTCACTTTAGAAACTCAGTAGTCTAAAAAAAAATTTTTGTTATTTTAAAAATAAAAAATGAATTTCAAAATTAAAATTTTGTAATGTAAAAATATAAATCATTTAAATGTTAAAATAAAAAAAAAATTTTAATTAAAAATAAGAAGCCCAGTATCCAAGTACTTGGGCTTCCCTGGTGGCTCAGATGGTAAAGAATCTGCCTGCAATGAAGGACACCCAGGCTCCATCCCTGGGTTGGGAAGATCTCCTGGAGAAGGGAATAGCCACCACTCCAGTATTCTTGTCCGGAGAATCCCGTGGACAGAGGAGCCTGGGGGGCTACAGTCCATGGGGTCGCAAAGAGTTGGACACCACTGAGTGACTGAGACATGACACACACGTATCCAAGCACTTAAGTAAGCTCCCCAGAACCTCCATTATGGCTGGTGATTTCTCACTACCCTGAGATAAGACGCCTGGCTTTGTCCTCCTGGTAGTCACAGGCTGTATGACCTTGGCACGACACTTAGACCTCTCTGAACCTCTTTTTCTCCGTCTGTAAAATGGGAATAGCAACCTCAGAGTTCTGTTGCCAGGATCAAATGCAATGCACCTGGGCAGGCCAGTGCCTGGCACATAGTAACCATCTAATGGGTGGCTTTAAAGGAATTGGAAAAAGCTAATCTCTTCAACTCATGATGGCACCTATCAAAACAGTGCGTCCTCAGAAATGTGGTGACTGCACCACGTGCGGGAAGGAGTTTTGAGGGAACAAGGATGGTGAATTTTAAAGTTGTGCACTTACATTTCCACTCCAGTGTTCTTGCTTGGAAAATCCCAGGGACGGGGGAGCCTGGTGGGCTGCCGTCTATGGGGTCGCACAGAGTCGGACACGACTGAAGCGACTCAGCAGCAGCAGCGTTTACATTAGTGCACCTTGAAGATGCACAAATCAATACTCAGCCTCGTGATTTCGTGACCATGATTGCCTGGGCCAAGGCTACAGAGGGATGACTGTTAGAACAAATCCTTAAAAAAATAAAACTGTATCGCTGAACAGAGGGTAAAAATCTTGAAGGTGATATTAAAGTAACTGAGGTTTGGGAAACATTGTTCTAGAAGGAGAAAAATGATGACATAAAAAAATCTTAGGGTTAGCAGGGCAAATCTTGGGGTTAGCATAAATATATGTCTATATTTTAAACACTAAAAATCAGTAACCATGAAGGGTAAGACTGTGGTTATCCAGTATTGTTCTGAATTCCTCAGATGGCTGTTCAGATGCTAAGTCACGTTCAACTCTTTGAGGACCCCGTGGGCTGCAGCAGGCCAGGCTCCTCTGTCCTCCACTATCTCCCAGAGTTTGCTCAAATTCGTGCCCACTGAGTCTGCGATGCTGTCGAGCCGTCTCATCCTCTGCCACCCTCTTCTCCTTTTGCCTTCAGTTTCCCCAGATGGTTCCCACTGTCCATTCCCACTCGTTCTCCACCTGCAGGAAAGCGCATTTGAAAGCCAACCATTGAAAGCAGGATGCATATAGAGAGAAACTTAAACGCTCTCACACTTATTTTTTAAGCAAATAATCTGCCAACTTTGCTATTTCACCAAAGTTGAAATAACAATAACCTAATGGCTCAGATTATTTTCCAACGTCCCTGATAACTAATGGCCGTGAAGTGGTAATGCCACGCAGTGGTTGAGAACTACTGGGCTGCAGAACATCCCATGTGGTTGAATTAAAACCACCTTAGGGATCAAGAACTCAAATTCAGACTATAAAAGGAGAGAGCTGGCTCGAGCTCTTTCTGCCGGAGTTTCAACAGCTAGAGAGCTGCTAAGGCCTTTGTCCTCTCCTCTCCTAAGTCCAGAGCACTCTCTCTCTCTCCATCCAGGCTGGAAACTGCAGAAGAAGGAGCTTTTGAAGCAGCAAGCATGGGGTTTGGTTGTTTGGGGGGCGGGGCGCTCACCTATGTTTATGTAAATTTCTGAAGTTCTCTCACTCACAAGTTAAGAGGAGAAGCTCTTTTCCTTTGGCAAATGAGTTTTCAGATTATCGATGGTGGGCGCTCTTACTCAGAAACCGGGATAAGATGCAGGATGTCTGTGGACCTCCTGAAATGACTGGCAAAGCTCTGTGTATGTGTGTGTGTGTGTGTGTGCGTGTGTGTGTGTGTCTGTGTGTGTGTGTGTCTGTGTGTCTGTGTGTGTGTGTCTGCGTCCACACACGGATGTTAAATATTTCCTTGGGGGACAGTCTATGCATCCATCAGATTGCTGTTTGGAGCTTCAGAATGTGGAATTTTAATGCAAAAGACGAAAGAAGGGAAACAGCTGCATCAGTTAAGAGTGGAGAAAAGGGTTTGGGGTGCAGTGTGGCTGGGGTGGAAAGAGAGGTTTAAGAGATATTTCTGTGGATCATGAGTCCTCACCTAGTGTTGGAGAATTTCAATAAGTGAATATGAGTTATTCTGGAATTTTTCCTGGGAGCATTAGACTGTCTTCCGTTGATCTCAACAGCTCTGGAGACCAGGTCGTATAAGCACTGCATCGATGCCCCTCTCTGCATCTCGTCTCTTCTTCCAAGTGCTCATCCCCTAGAAGGCAGGAACTGCCTGCTGCTGCTGT
>SJYA01002485.1:2225619-2249278 GCA_006410615.1 Neotragus moschatus | reverse complement strand
AAATGCATTATATTTATAATATATATAATTGTATTATTATATAATTATAATATAGATACTATATATCAAATATATCATATATTATATATAAATTTTATTATATTAATATATAATTAATATGGATATATATTAAATATATATGTATGTAAAACTGAATCCCTTTGCTGTACACCAGAAACTAACACAACATTGTAAATCAGTTATACTT
Source organism: Neotragus moschatus (assembly GCA_006410615.1). NCBI lineage: Eukaryota > Metazoa > Chordata > Mammalia > Artiodactyla > Bovidae > Neotragus > Neotragus moschatus. The sequence goes on along the minus strand of SJYA01002485.1, from coordinate 2,249,070 downwards.
TAAAAATTTTTAATGAATAAGCAAAATTTCCTATCTAAAACATTTCCCCCCATTTTCAAGCCCCAGATATTCAAGATCAGAGACACTCTACCTTGATGGACAATCTGTAGTGTTCAGTTAGGAGGAAATTCAAGTTTGAGCAGCAGGATTCCGTCTGTAACCCAGTCCCACTGGGATATAAGCAGGAATGCATTGTCTGCTGCAAGCAGATGTAGACAGGGGACCCAAGCTCTCTGAGCCTCAGTCGCCTCATTAGTAAAATGGGATAGTCACAGCAGCCCACGGTCTTGTGTGAAGACTGGATGAGGTGGTGTGGTAGCTTGCCCGTCACACTATCTGGCAAGCAGTAGATAGGAGGTGGTGTGTAGCTTGTCCGTCACGCTGTCTGGCAAGCAGTAGACAGTCTGGGGTCCGATATCCTTCCTTGGTGACCTTCATCTGCCTTGCTCTGTGCAGTGTGGCTCACTCGTCCCCTTTGTGTGTGGCACCCCACGGTGTGCACATGCCGCCCTCCGCTCATTTTGCTATTAATGGGCATGCAGACAGTTTCACGTGCAGGGCTCTCAGTGACCGTGGTGCTGTGAACATTCCAGAACGTGTGTATTTGTGAACATAAGTACATACCTGTGCTGGGACTATGCACAAAGGGAAGGCTTCAGAGTCCAAGGTAGGGATGAGTAGTTTCCTGGAGAGTTGTGTCAACTTATTCGACTGCCTGCCCTGGGGAAGTTTCCAGGACCTCCATACCCTCAGCAACACTAGGGATGACAACTTTTACTTTAGACATTCTGGTGAATGTGTGGAACTGTCACATGGGGGTGTCAAATTGTACTTCCCTCAACACTGAAAAAGAGCACATTTTCGCTTGAATTTTAGCCACGGATATTCTGTTGGAGAATGTGTGTTCACATCCTTTGCTCACTTTTTCTGTCTTTTTTTAAATTACCACATTCTTTGTAGGCAATGTGCATTGCAGAAAACCTTTTCCACTTCATTTTACTGTTTCTTTCTCTTAATAGTGCCTATCCAAGGGAACATTTCACGCAAGGNGCCACGGATATTCTGTTGGAGAATGTGTGTTCACATCCTTTGCTCACTTTTTCTGTCTTTTTTTAAATTACCACATTCTTTGTAGGCAATGTGCATTGCAGAAAACCTTTTCCACTTCATTTTACTGTTTCTTTCTCTTAATAGTGCCTATCCAAGGGAACATTTCACGCAAGGAAAGTGAAAGTGAAGTCGCTCAGTCGTGTCCAACCCTCAGCGACCTCATGGACTGCAGCCTTCCAGGCTCTTCCATCCGTGGGATTTTCCAGGCAGGAGTACTGGAGTGGGGTGCCATTGCCTTCTCCATCCAATCACCTAGCTGCAAAGATGGGCACAATAAAGGACAATAACAGCAAGGACCTAACAGAAGCAGAAGAGATTAAGAAGAGTTGGCAAGAATACACAGAAAATCTACACAAAAAAGTTCTTAATGACCCAGATAACCACAATGGTGTGGTCACTCACCTAGAGCCAGACATCCTGGAGTGTGGAGTCAAGTGGGCCCTAGCAAGCATTACTATGAATAGAGCCAGTGGAGGTGATGGAATTCTAGCTGAGCTATTTAAAATCCTAAAAGATGATGCTGTTAAAATGCTGTACTCAACATGCCAGCAAATTTGGAAAACTCAGCAGTGGTCACAGGACTGGGAAAGGTCAGTTTTCATTCCAATCCTAAAGAAGGTCAATGCCAAAGAATGTTCAAATTACTGTACAGTTGCACTCATTTCACATGCTAGTAAGATTATGCTCAAACTTCTTTAAGCTAGGCTTCAGCAGTACATGAATCAAGAACTTCCAGATATACAAAGTGGATTTAGAAAAGGCAGAGGAACTAGAGATCAAATTGCCAAAATCCATTGGATCATAGGAAAAGCAAGGGTATTCCAGCAAAACACCTACTTCTGCTTTGTTGACTATTCTAAAGCCTTTGGCTATGTGGATCATAACAAACTATGGAAAATTCTTAAAGAGATGGGAATACCAGACCACCTTAGCTGTCTCCTGAGAAACTTGCATGCTGGTCCAGAAGCAACAGTTAGAACCATACGTGGAACAATGGACTGGTTCAAAATTGGGAAAGGAGTGCGTCAAGGCTGTATATTGTCATTCTGCTTATTTAGCTTTTATGCAGAATACATCCTAGGAAATGCCAGGCTGGATTAATCACAAGTTGGAATTAATATTGCCAGGAGAAATATCAATAACCTCAGATATGCAGATGATAGCACTGTAATGGCAGAAAGTGAATAGCAGCTGAAGAGCCTCTTGATAAGGGTGAAAGAGGAAAGCGGAAGAGTTGGCTTAAAATTCAACATTCAAAAAATCTGATGCCATCACTTCATGGCAAATAGATGGGGGGGAAAGATGAAAACTGACAGATTTTATTTTCTTGGGCTCCAAAATCACTGCAGTGACTGCAGCCATGAAATTAAAAGATGCTTGCTCCTTGGAAGAAAAGCTATGACAAACCTAGACAGCATTTTAAAAAGCAAAGACATCACTTTGCTGACAAAAGTCTCTATAGTCAAAGCTATGGTTTTCCAAGTAGTCATGTATGGATGTGAGAGTTGGACCATAAAGAAGGCTGAATGCTGAAGAACTGATGCTTTTGAATTGTGGTGCTAGAGAAGACCCTTGAGAGTCCCTTGGACTGAAAGGAGATCCAACCAGTCAATCTGAAAGGAAATTAACCCTGAATAGTCTTTGGAAGAACTGATGTTGAAGCTGAAGCTCCAATACTTTGGCCACCTCACGCAAAGAACCGACTCATTGGAAAAGACTCTGATGCTGGGAAAGATTGAGGAGAAGGGGGCAGCAGAGTATGAGATGGTTGGATGGCATCACCAACTCAATGGATATGAATTTAAACAAACTCTGGGATACAGTGAAGGACAGGGAAGCCTGGTGTGCTGCAGTTCACGAGGTTGCAAAGGCAGACATAATTTGGCAAATGAACAAACAAAATTGTTAAATGGAAGTTCTTCATTTTAAAATAGTCAATTTTTCCCCTACATGGTGGGCACAATTTTATCCTAGTTATGCAGTCTTTGCCTACTCCCGAAGTTATGAAAACATTCTCTTGGGTTTTATTCTACAAGTGTATTTATTCTTCCGTGGGGAGTGGACATGGGACAAACTGCCCCCTGAATTGGGTCTGTCTGTATTCTCCAAGCCCCACACGGTGCTAGCACACAGTAAGAGCTCAATAAATACCAACTCCTTTGGATGACAGCACAATACTCCGGCTCTGGCACCTGGACTTGGACAAAAACCTCATCAAGCCACAGCCTGCCCAGTCCCGGCTCTGTGACTCTCAGCGGGTCACATCCTCTCTCTGAGACTCAATTTCCTGGTAGCATGGGAACTTGCATCGCAGGGTCTTGGGCATGGGGTAGGGTGGGGTTAAGTAGCTAATCCGTGAAAGGAGTCTGGCACATCCTGAATGTGCGACAAGCTATAACTTTGGAGTTAATACTCTCAGTGTAATGTCCACAAGCCCTGGTAAATGTTCTGCTCCCTTCTAGAAAATCAGGACCACATCACTTCTCTGTCTTGTCTGCACCAGGATCTTAAAGGGATCAGAAATGTATCAGGTGGGTATAGAGCAGCATCTAGTGGAGAAGGGGAAAAAATGTGACAAAGTGTCACAAGGATATTTAGAAGAGGAACTTCTCAAGGCTGGCAGAGAAGCCAGGAAATAATGGGCACGGGCTGGTGTCCTCAGCACGGAAGGTATAAAAGGCGCCCTTAATAGCACCCAGGACTCCATCCCAAGCATCTGCCTGAGCCTCAAAGTTCTAATGAGGGATATCCCCTCACCTGTCCCTTGGCTTCCCTAGGTGCTGAGTCTCTGGGTCTTGTGGGCTTAGAGGTTCATCTTTCATGTTCTGCTCCATCTTCCCCGTGTCCAGCTAAGGGCACTGCCTCTGCTGATCCCAAGTCCCCGGCGCTCAAGATAATTAAGACTCTGTGTTGGTAATACTCAAACACTCCTTTCTGTTTCCACATTTTGCTACTCAGAGTGCAGTAGTTAATCTAGGGCCTAACTCCAGCCTTTTGTTTTCCATGTCTGTAAACACATCAGACAATTCTGATGTGTGTGGTCCTTATAGGTCATAGTGTAACCGAAAGTAGGGTCTGGCTGCTCAAGGCCAGGTTGGTGGAAAATTTGCTCCATTTGGGATACTGGCAACCAAGGAATAGGGGGCGGGGAGGGTGGACCCCTGTCCAAAGGCCAACTCCCCCCACTGACAACCAGTGGGCGAATCTTTTATCGGCTGAGGGAGGGGGCTACATGCAGGAACAGCACAGGGAGCTCTGACATCCATCTTGAGCTGGTCATTTGTAGTCTGATCAGCATCATCTTGTTTTAAGTACAGTTCATCTTCAGTGACGTGGTTGCTTTACTTCCATTTCTTGAGGCCAGTTCTCAGAATTGTGGCAGCTTATGTCGTGGCTATAGTCTATGTGGTGGGGGTTTCAGGATCGATAAGACAGCTCACAGGATGTGGCTCGGAATAGTATCTGTAGCCCACAGGAAGGAACCAAATGTCCTTGACTATACTTAATGACTAAACTGTTATTATTTGATCTTCTTTAACAGTTGTCCTTTGTTTCCGTGTGTTCTCATTTCTCGGATTAACCTCATATTCTTTGGTTGAAGTTTTCCACAGACAAAAGGCAGGCAGAGGACGCGGGGTGCAAGGACTATAGCGTCCCACTCCATTTCAGTAGGTGCGCAGCACCCTCAGGTGACGGAGTCAGGCAGGGCCGCCGTAGGTTCAGATCACAGCTGTACTAGAAACAAAACCGGTGAAATCTTCTTCACTAACGTCTCACAAAGTCTTCCGCTCTGGGAACATGGGCTATCTTTCCCTTTACTCCTGTCTTGTATTTTGGTTCAGCCACATTATGTAGTTTGCAGGAGATGGGATATCTCTGCAGATGGCAATATGGGGACGGAGGTACCATTGCTGGACATCTGTAGGCGTCTGTGGACAGGAGGAGCGTGTGGAACTAAATGGGAGACGCTTTTCCAGGTGGCACTGGGGGTAAAGAATCCACGTGCCGCTGCAGGAGATGCAAGATATGCGGGTTCGATCCCTGGGTCAGGAAGATCCCCGGGAGTATGAAGCGGCAATCCGCTCCAGTACTCTTGCCCGGTGAATCCCATGGACAGAGGGGCCTGCTGGGCTACAGCCCATGGGGCCACAAAGAGTCAGACATGCCTGAGTGGCTGAGCACACAGTTTGCATATTATGTGGGAGGTGAAGCCTTAAGCAAAATAAACAGGAATGATGAATCTACAGATATCCTGGAAGAAACTGGCCTGATTAACTTGACTGATTAAATTGTGCTTAATTTGTGAAACAAGTTTTCAAATTACAAATGATTTGAACATAATCTGTTTTTCCCCCACCTAATAAATGTATCATAAGTATCTTTTCTTTGTATACATTTTTTTTTTTTTTTTGGTAGGACAAAGTTTTGGTCCTGTTTGACAATGATTTATCATGTGATTAACAGACACAGAGAAGAGACTTGTGTTTGCCAAGGAGCTGGAGCAGGAGGGAGGAATGGATTGGGGGTTTAAGATTAACAGATGCAAACAATTATATATGGATGGATAAACAAGGTCCTACTGTATAGACCTTATATATTCAATATCCTGTGATTGAACCTGCCGGGAGCCAGCATGAGGAACTCCGCCCATGGCAAAGGTCATGAGGAAGGAGGCTTCAGCATGTGCAAAGGCGGGATCGAGCCTCAGGAAACCCCCTGTTCCCGAGCATCTACCCCCCAAACCAGTGTCTGCCTACTTTATGCTCTCACCTATACCTCTGACTTTACGGAGGGCTGACCCCCCACCATCTCTCTCGGAGAAGGAGTTAACCTGCAGCTCCAGTCAATAAAAATTCCTGGGTGTGACAAGAGTGTTTCAACTTACAAGCTCCTTTGAAGGTTCTCTAGCCTACCTGAGCAGGTTCGTCCGGCCACATGTGATTGTTTACAGCCTCCCAACCATGAGAGGCATGAGATGCTTTAAACTTTCTATATACAGACTCTTTTGAGAAGTTAGAAAATTATTAGTGTAGTATAGTGGGTTGATTAGGAATTATATTGGTGAAGGGTTTTTCATTTGTTGGGCCAATATTTGCTGCTAAATCTCCATATTCCCTGCCTTTATAATGAATATAACTAGCATATAGGAGAAATAAGTATTAACCTTTAAGATTAATCATGTTAAACCTTAGGCTAAGTAATTCCTTTCTTGATTGTAACCCACTACACCCTCACCCTATAGGAATGCAACTTTATTTGGAGGGTGGCACCTGGTTTAAGAAAAAATCACCCTTGGAAAAAATAAGTTTTCTGGTTGACTGACCATTATCAGAAAGGGCCATAAAATGTCAGCAGGCCTCATGGCCAGAAGATGATGTAAAACCCCTAAGACCTTTGTATAATTTTATATGAAGCACCTGATTTTGACAAGGGTCAGGTCTGCTGACCCCGCATGACTCTGTATTCATCCCTATGTACAACAAAAAGTATATAAGCAAACCTGAAAATAAAGAAAATGAATAAGTTTCTGGAAAGACTGATTCCCCCATGTCGTTCTTTCCTTCCCCTTCTGGCTGAATTCCCATCTGGAACGTGGGTACTCACCAAGCCTAATTTTGCCTGGGCTTCTAAGATCGGACAGGGGAGGCCTCAGTGCCTCCTCTCCTTCGGGAGAATGGAAAGACGCCTGTGGCCTACGTAGGTGGTGCAAGCTTCTTGTCTCGAAGCTTTATTGGTATCCCACATAAACCAAGTTATTCAGCCTCTTTTTCTCCACTAATATTTCCTTCTACACTATCCTTTTCTAATCTCTCTTTATATCTATAATTAAATAGCTTTTTCCTAGGATGCCTACTCCGTCTTCCCTTTGAGTTACCCTGGATCCACCAGAGCTGGACCCTGGCATGAACCATAATGAAAAAGTATATAAAAATGTGTGTGTGTGTGTATGTGTGTGTGTGTGTATAAGAATCACTTTGCTGTACAGTAAAAATTAACACATTGTAAATCAACTATACTTCAATAAAATTTTAATTTTTTAAATATAAAAAAATAATATGATTAGAAGACTCCTACAGAGTCAATGTTCTAGCAATGGAAATAAAGACCTGGGATGTGGTTGTAAGAGGTCAGGTTAATTCTAAGTGGTTGGATTAAACTGTATTTCATCTATAATCACTGCTCACTTTTTGCAAGATTCTTTGGTCATTGCAAAGATAGAGCCCAGCCCTCCAGTATTATCTAAGAAAAATTGAAAAAGACACATCTCTAGAAAGTGTGTCCCATGTTCTGTGAGGCAGGGGTTCAATTTCCTGTGGAAAAACAGAAGACAGTGGAAATAATTTATCTCGACATAAGGACAAGTTTATGTAGGAAGCAACCATTGAGCTGGGCTTTGAGTTTTCACGGAGTTTTCTCAGCCAAACAGGCTCATCTCTGGGATGAAGGGAGGGTATGTTGATGCTATTGGAAGAGTGAAAACAACATAGGCTGTTTATTAATCCTGTTAGTATAACCTGTAGGGAATACAATGACCTTGATGACCAGGATAATGGGCAAATGCACACTATGTCCACTAGGTGGCGCGAGGACAGTATTCTGTGACCCGTGTAGCTTGTAGGGAATACAAGGACCTTGGTAACCAGTGTAATGGGCAAATGCACAGTATGTCCACCAGGTGGCGCAAGGACAACATTCTGTGACCGTGTGAAGCTGTACCTATTTGCCTGCAGCGCTCTCAAACAGCCGTGCTGAGCATCGTGCGTGGTGGAGGATGGCTGGGTGCTGGGGCCAGGGTGAAAACAGTCACGGTTTAGGGGAAAGTAACAGAGGGCAAGGAACTGATGCCTTAGAGCGATGACCGGTTAGGCCCGACCGTTTTCCCGTCCCTGCAGTGAAACCACGTATGGTCCTAGCTAAGCAAGACACTGGGAGAGCACAGTCCCCAGCAGAGACATGCGGAAAGGCAGCCGTGTGACCAAAGAGACGCTGACTCTGGTGGGGAAGCACAGGGTGAAACTTCAGAGAATCGGCCCAGGATAGGTGGGAACTGTGGGTGAATGCCTACCACTCGGCAGTACATGAGAAACACTGGGCTGCATGAAGCACAAGCTGGAATCAAGATTGTGGGGAGAAATATCAATAACCTCAGATATGCAGATGACACCACCCTTATGGCAGAAAGTGAAGAAGAACTAAAGAGCCTCTTGATGAAAATGAAAGAGTGAAAAAGCTGGCTTAAAGCTCAACATTCAGAAAACTAAGATCACAGCATCTGGTCCCATCACTTCATGGCAAATAGATGGTGAAACAGTGGAAACAGTGGCAGACTATTTGGTGGGGGGGGGAGGGCTCTAAAATCACTGCAGATGGTGACTGCAGCCATGAAATTAAAAGATGCTTGCTCCTTGGAAGAAAAGTTATGACCAACCTAAACAGTGTATTAAAAAGCAGAGACATTATCTTGCCAACAAAGGTCTGTCTAGTCAAAGCTATGGTTTTTCCAGTGGTCATGTATGGATGTGAGAGTGGGCTATAAAGAAAGCTGAGTGCTGAAGAACTGATGCTTTTGAACTGTGGTATTGGAGAAGACTCTTGAGAGTCCCTTGGACTGCAAGGAGACCAAACCAGTCAATCCTAAAGGAAATCAGCCCTGAATATTCACTGGAAGGACTGATGCTAAAGCTGAAACTCCAATACTTTGGCCACCTGATGTGAAGAACTGACTCATTTGAAAAGACCCTGATGCTGGGAAAGATTGAAGGTGGGAGGAGAAGGGGACGACAGAGGATCAGGTGGTTGGATGGCATCACTGACTCAATGGACATGAGTTTGAGTAAACTCCGAGAGTTGGGGATGGACAGGGAAGCCTGGCATGCTGCAGTCCATGGGGTTTCAAAGAGTTGGACACGACTGAGTGACTGAACCACAGCACCCAGTGGAGGGTTGATGGGAGACTGTGGTTGAGGCGGCACTGCCAGGCCCCATCCGAAGGGCACCAGGAGCAACCTAGGCAATGGGTGGGCTGTGCAGCAGCTGGTCAGAGCCGCAGGCATCAGGTGTGCCGAGCTTTCAGATTTTGCTTACTACTTTAAATATTGATGGCAACATCACTTAAAATTCACTTCGTTTTGCCAATAGCCCAAATTGACTTTGTCTAGTCTTTTAAACTTATATACAAATTACCGTCGTTATTATTTGGCTGTGCCACACAGGTTGTGGGGTCTTAGTTCCCTGACAAGGGACTGAACCCAGGCCCTCAGTAGTGAAAACATGGAGTCCTAACCACTGGACAGCCAGAGTATTCCTTATGTACATGTTACTTTTATGTTAAGAAAATTTCCAAATTGTGTTACATTTTTTAAACAATATTATTTTCAAAACTTGTATTTTCGGGAACTTCTTTTGAGTGTTTCCAAGCTCACCACGTATTACTTTCAGCCAGTGTTTGTTGATGTCACTTTGATGTTGAGGAAGAGGTTTATATTGTCAACAAAATGAAATTTAGGGACATTCTGGTGGTCCATTGGTTAAGAATCCACCTCTCAATGCGGGGGACACAGGTTCAATCCCTACTCCGGGGAGGTTCCACATGCCTTGGAGCAACTAGGCCTGTGCACCGCGACTACTGAGTCCGTGCTCTAAAGCCTGCAAGCTGGAGTTGAGCCCAGGGCACAGCTATTGAAGCCTGCGTGCTCTAAAGCCCCTGCTCTGTGGCAACAGAAGCCACTGCAGAGAGAAGCCCGTGCACCAGGACTAGAGGAGCCCCAGCTAGAGAAAGCCCACACGCAGCAACAAAAAGCCAGCACAGCCTTTAAAAATGTAGACATTCCACTTCCCTGCTGCACGTATGTGTATAGTGTTAGTTGCTCAGTTGTGTCCAGCTCTTTGTGACCCCATGGACTGTAGCCCACCAGGCTCCTCTGTCCATGGAATTCTTCAGGCAGGAATACTAGAGTAGGTAGCCATTTCCTCCTCCAGGGGGTCTTCCCAACCCGGTGATCTAACCCTCAACTCCTGCATCTCCTGCACTGGCGGACAGGTTCTTTACCAGCTGAGCCACCAGGGAAGGCAGCACATATAACATATATAATCAGTACATTATAAATATATATGTGTGTATAATATAAATATAACATTAGACATAAGTGTGTTTGTATATAAATATTTCATGCTTAATCTTTAGCCAGTGCAATATTGGACTAAAAAAAAAGACTTTCATTTCAACTTCACTTTGATGACTTTTTAAAGATTTAAGAAGTTCATTATCCTATAAACCATACCAATGTTTTCCTAGGTTAGTCTCCCAAGGCAATAGAAATAAAAGCAAAAACAAACAAATGTGGCCTAATCAAATTTACAAGTTTTTATACAGCAAAGGAAACCATAAACAAAATGAAAAGACAGCCTATGGACTGGAAGATAATATGTGCAAATGATGCAATGACCAGGGCTTAATTTCCAAAATATACAAACAGCTCATGCAACTCAATAACAAGAAAACAAAGAACCCAATCTAAAAATGGGCAGATCTAAATGTTGCTGTTGTTTAATCACAAAGTTGTATCCAGCCAAAGATGACATATATATGGCCAACGGGCCTATGAAGAAATACTCAATGTCGATCATTTTCAGAGAAATGCAAACCAAAACTACAGTGTGGTGTCACCACACAGTGGTCAGAATGGCCATTATTAAAAAGTCTACAAATAAATGCTGGAGAGGGCGTGGAGAAAAGGGAACACTCATGTTGTTGGTGGGAATGTAAATTGATGCCACCACTATGGAAGACAATTTGGAGGTTCCTCAGAAAAAAACTAAAATAGAGCTTCCATATTGATCCTGCAATCCCACTCCTGGGCATATGTTTGGACAAAACTATAATTCAAAAAGGTGCAGGTACCCCAATGTTCATTGCAGCACTGTTCACAATAGCCCAGACATGGAAATAGTGTAAATGTCCATCATCAGATGAACAGACAAAGAAGATATGGTACATATATACAACGGAATACTACTCACTCATCAAAGAGAGTGAAATAATGCCATTTGTAGCAACACCGACGGGCCCGGAGACTGTCATGTTGAGTGAAGTCAGAGGAGGGTGAAGACCCTGTCACTGTTATGTGGAATCTAAAACCTGACACAGGACTGCTCTGGTGGTCCAGTGGTTAAGCATCTGCCTGCCAGTGTAGGGGATATGAGTTCCAACCCTGCTTCAGGAAGAGTCCATGTGCCATGGGGCAACAAAGGCCATGGACCAAACATATGCCCAGGAGTGGGATTGCAGGATCAATATGGCAGCTCTATTTTAGTTTTTTTTTTTTTTTTTCTGAGGAACCTCCAAGTTGTCTTCCATAGTAGCTGCATCAATTTATATTCCCACCAACGATATGAGTGTTCACAACTGCTGAAGCCCACATACCCTACAGCCTGTGCTCTGCAACGTGAGAAGTCATGGCAATGAGAAGCCCACACAGCACCACTCGAAAGTAGCCCCCACTCCCTGGGACTAGAGAAAGCCCAAGCACAGACAAAACTAAAGTCTAATTCGTCAAAATGACACAAATAGGTACAAGTGAAATGCAAGATGCAGAAAAGACACGGAAAAGGACTGTGGACAACTGAGTTAGAAGACAGGGTAAACTGCACACACAGATAGTCTAACATGACTGCTATCTGCAGAGGCTTGAGTGATACTCTCCAGGCATCCTCAAACATTCTGCCCTTGAAGTTTTCCAAAGGAATTCATCAGCTTAAAGAGAAGAAATGACCTCCTCAGAGATCAAGCCTGAGCCTTTGGTGTGGGAGCACTGACTCCAAGACCCTAGACTACCAGAGAACTAACCCTAGCAGGTATCAAATAGAACTTGCACAAAGGAAACCATTCTAATACAAGACTCTGCATTGCTCAACCATCAACAGTACCCTGTGCAGGATGCCTCATCTAAACAACAAACAAAACAAAAATACAAACCCAGTCATCAGCAGACAGGATTGCCACCTCACTCAGCCTTGCCCATCAGAGGAAAAGCAAACAAGCAGACAAACAAAAGCTCAGCACAAATCTCACCCTATAAGAAGCTCACACAAACCACTGGACCAACCTGAGAGGGCAGAAACCAAAAGGAAGAAAGAATTCAACCTGGAAGCCTGGGAAAAGAAAGTGAAGTCACTCAGTCGTGTCTGACTCTTTGAGACCCCATGGACTGTAGCCTATCAGGCTCCTCCATCCATGGGATTCTCCAGGCAGGAATACTGGAGTGGGTTGCCATTTCCTTCTCCAGGAGATCTTCCCAACCCAGGGACTGAACCCGGGTCTCCCACATTGTAGGCAGATACTTAACCATCTGAGCCACCAGGGAAGTCCATGGAAAAGTAGACCTCAAACACAATAAGTTAAAAAAAAAAAAAGAAAGAAAGAAAAAATAAGACAAATGAAGGAACAAACTAGAAACAGAGAAGTCAAAATAAATGAAGAGGAAACAAGCAAACTACCTGAAAAAGAATTCAGAATAATGAGAGTAAAGATGATCAAAAATCTTGAAAGCAAAATGAAGAAAATGTAAGAATCAATTAACAAAGACCTAGAAGAATTAAAGAAAAAACATACAGAGACAATACTATTACTGAAATTAAAAATACTCTAGAAGGGTTCAGTATCAGAATGTCCAAAGCAGAAGAACAAATCAGTGAGCTGGAAGATAAAATTGTGGAAATAGCTTCCGAAGAGCAGAATAAAGTAAAAAGAATGAAAAGAACTGAGGATAGTCTCAGAGACCTCTGGGACAATATCAAATGCAACAACATTTGAATAATAGGGGTCCCAGAAGAAGAGGAGAAAAAGAAAGGGTATGAGAAAATTTTTGAAGAGATTATAGTTGAAAATTTTCCCCAACATGGAAAAGGAAATAATCAAGTCCAAGAGGCACAGAGAGTCCCATACAGGATAAAACCAAGGAGAAACATGCCAAGACACATACCAATCAAACTAACAAAGAATATTAAAAGCAGCGAGGGAGAAGCAATAAGCAACATACAAGGGAAACCCCATATGCTTAACAGCTGATCTTTCAGCAGAAACTCTGCAGGCCAGAAGGGAGTGGCAGGATATATTTAAAGTACTGAAAGGGAAAAATCTACAACCAAGATTACTGTACCTGGCAAGGATCTCATTCAAAACTGATGGAGAAATCAAAAGCTTTTCAGACAAGCAAAAGCTAAGAGAATTCGGCACCACCAAACCAGCTTTACAAAAAATGTTAGGAGGGCTTATATAGTCAAGAAATACAACAGAGGAAAAAATATCTACAAAAGCAACCCCAAACAATTAAGAAAATGGCAATAGGAACATATATATCAATAATTACTTTAAATGTAATGGAGTAAGTGCTCCAACCAAAAGACACAGACTGGCTGAATAGATACAAAAACACAACCCATATATACGCTATCTACAAGAAACTCACTTTAGATCTCAAGACACATATAGACTGAAAGTGAGAGGATGTAAAAATATATTCCATGCAAATGGGAAGCAAAAGAAAGCTGGAGTAGCAATCCTTAGACAAAATAGACCTTAAAATGAAGATTATAAGAGATAAGGAAGGATACTACATAATGATCAAGGGATCAATCCAAGAGGAAGAGACGACAATTGTAAATGTCCATGTGCCGGGGGCCAGAGTCAGGAGCTCTGCCCATGGCAAAGGTCATGAGGAAGGAGGCTTGGCACATGCAAAGGCATGATCTAGTGGCACCCGGAACAGGCTATTTGAAGGTAGGTTCCCCGAGCAATTAGGGTCATCAGCCCTATTGCCACCCCCTTGGAGCAAGTGGGGCCATCAGCCCTATTGCTCTGGACAACTAGGATCATCAGCCCTGTTGTTCCCCCAGTGTTGAGTGTTCGGGACGGACAGGACCCCACTTAGGGTGCTGCAGACCCCCCTGTAGGATAGACAGGGTGAGTAGGAGTGGGAAGTGTTGAAGGGTTTAAAGAGAAACCTGGTTTTATAGAGGCTGAAAGAAACCTGCTTTCTTAGGGTTGAAGAGAAAAACCCCCCTTGCAAAGGTAAAACCTTTGTTAAGGCAGACTTTTCTATATATCTTCATTTTCTGACATGGGTAATGATTAATCAAAATAAAGACAGCTTTCTATAGGCGTAAATCCAATATTCATTCTTTTTTTTTTTTTTTTTCATTTGTACAAGATCAGTGTCCTTGGTTTCTGGAAGAAGGCACTGTTAATTTAGATACTTGGGTGAAGCTAGAAACAGCTAAAAACTTATTATACTTTGCATGGGCCTGTAAATGCTTTTGCTCTGTTAAATATGATTATAAATGTTCTGGACCCCGGCATGCTGTTAAATAGACTATGAGAGAGGCTATAGTGGTGGATGGTAGTGGGCTCCACCTTCTACGCAGATCATATGTTCTGCCATTGGCAAACAAAAGGAGGCACACTGTGTTCCACCTCCCGAGGAAGGAGAGGACTTACAGGATGCTGCGGCCGAGGCCCTGGCGAGACCCCTCCCCCTCTGCGCAAACCTTTAAAAATTTATCCAACATTTTCTTGATTTAAGGCGACCACCGCCACCTCTGCTTGTGCCTCCCAGAACACTATCTAAGGTTAAAAAAGATAGGGACAATTTTTTAAAAACAAAGGAGATTTTAAAACAGCGCCTGCTCCTTGAACAAAACCCCCTCAGGGGGGCCTCACCCAAGCACAAAAAAACAAAAAAAAAAAAAAAGAGAGAGAAAACGAAAAGAAAACAAAAAAAGAAAGAAAAATAGTTGTAACAAAATAGATTTTACAAATAAAAAGTGTTTCTCTTGTGGCCAAATGAGGCATTTTGTCGGCAATGTCCTACTAAACAGAGACAACAAGTCGTGCCAATTAACCCAGGTAGCTCAGGCCTAGACCTCAGTTCTACCACCGCCAACGGGCATGGCTGGCCCCCTGCCTGAGGACATTCTGGACTTGTGCTAGGGCATAGCACAAGTTGATTTCTTTTCAAGGAATTTTGATAGTGCCTGGTGTAGTAGATTCTGATTATACTGGATAAATTAAAGTTTTGATCTCACCACCTACCAAAACTGCAAATTAATAAAAGTCAAAGAATAGCAGAGCTTTTGCTTTTACCTTAGTATCAGACAAGAAAAACCTTGACTTCTCAAGCTAGGAGCCCTAGAGGATTTAGATCTAGTGATCTAGCTTTTTGGGTGCAGAAAATTACCGCTTCTAGGCCTTTCAAAGATTTTTTAATTCAAGGAAATAAAATGTCAGGACTGTTAGACACTAGAGCAGATGTTTCTTGCATTGCTGGGAAAGACTGACCCACCTCCTGGCCAACATATAATACTAAAAATGAGTTGATAGGATTAGAGAAAGTGGTATGCAGAGTGGGAATGCTGCAGGAAAAAAGGTGAAGTAAAGTTTAGAACCTTGGAAAATAGTGAATTCCCCATTGCTGGAGATATTCAATCAAAGATTAGTTGGTTGCTTGTCATCTAAAAAGCCATAGACCAGATTTAGATTATGGAAAGATAACCAGAGAAGTTTATAAAGATATTGTGTTTAGGTAAATTATTAGGGAATATTAATTGGATATGCCCACATTTAAAACTGACTACTGCAGATTTAAAGCCTTTTGTTAAAAAAGCAATCCTAATCTCAGTTCTAAGGGAAAGTTGACTAGTGAGACAGATTCGGCTCTTGTTAAAGTGATGAGGCCTTAAATGATCAATTAATTAGGATTAATATTACCAAAAGATGAGAGTAAATTATTCTTGCCACAAAGCAGGATGCTTGTGATAAGAAGGTCCATTGGTTCCATCTACCAGTGACCCCCAAAAAATAGTTTTATCTTATCCCAGTTTAGCGGCACAATTAATTATAAAAAGAAGAAAAAGAAGTGTGAAACTTTTTAGAAAAAAGTAGCAAATATAGTAATTCCATTCAATGAAATCAACTGCAAGTCTTTTACAAAATAGTGATGATTGGTAAGTTGTCCTGATAGATTTCAGGGGTCAAATTTTGTTTCATTTGCTCTCAAGCCCCCACAGTACTTACATATTAAATTGGCAGTTTGAGGATACCTGTAAAACTTTTAGGTGATATTAACTGGATTAGATCATATTTAAAATTAACCACTGCTGAACTAAAGCCTCTTTTTAACATTTTACGAGGAGATTCTAACCCCACTTCTAAAAGACAATTAACTGCTGAGGCTTGGCAAGCCCTAGGGGAAGTAGAAGCAGCTTTATCTGATAGCTATGTAAAAAGAATTGACTTAACTGTCAACTGGCGATTCCTGTGCCTAGCAACCCTGACAGCACCTAGGGAGTTCTGTGGCAGAATGGTCCCTTAGAGTGGATCCACCTTCCCGCCCAAGCTAAAAAAGTAGTGGCTTCTTACCCAGGCTTGATAGCAACCTTGATATTAAAAGGGGGGAAACAGAGTATTGAATTGTTTGGGAAAGAGCCAGCAGAGATTTTAACTCCATATAATAAGGAACAACTTGATGCTCTTCTAATGTTTGATGAAGACTGACAGATTGCTATAGGAGATTATTGTGGTCAAATTTTACATCACGTACCCTCACGTGCTTTGTTAATTCAAAAACTACAAGAAGGGGAGTTTAAGTAAAATGGGAGGACCCCCTCTCCGGACAATGGAAAGGCCCCGACCCATTAGCGGTCGAGGATGTGCTTGTATTTTTCCACAGGACGCAGATTCGACAATTGGGATCCCGGACAGACTGATCCCCCATTGCTTCGAAGGGCACTCATCCGCCCTTCGTGGGATAGCTCCTCTAGGCCCTCTTGCGCCAGAGCAGCCACCGCTCCTTGGACGCGGGTTGATCTTCCCGGCCCCCGACCCTGGCCTCGGACGCGGGGTGGCTCCTCAGCTGTTCCTGCGCCGTCACAGCCCGGCACTCTCGGCCGCTGTCTCTCTCATTATGTCAATTTAGAGTCAGTTTTCTCCTGAGTATTCCATGTGAATACAGTAAATTGGCCTTAGTGGTTCAGGAACTGAACAGCAGCCCATCTAGTATTACTTAGTAGATGAAATGTTACTTTACAGTAACATTTGAAAGGATGAGAAAGATGCTCTTTAAACTTCCAAAAGATAGAGCTTTGACAGTTTTGTGAGTGATCTCTTCATTGTCACATAGAAATGTATTACTTGAATGTAGTTTAAAAAATTAAAATCTTAAAACGCCTATACTAAGAGCTGTGCAGCTATGATGATGATTGTGGAAACTGCATTTGATAATTATGACGACTGCTGATAGCTGGAGAAAAATGCCAGGGTTTTGACAACAGAGAGGAAAACAGACCTGTATGTGGAGGTAGAAGGTTCTCTGCTCTGCAGGGAGGACTCAGGTACAGCCACAAGGAGCCCCCAGGCTTTCCTTGTGTCCACTCAGCATAAATGGCCCATCTCCGGCAGGCGCGGACCAGGCCTCTGTAACGGCCAGGAGTCACATCCAGCTGGTGAAATTGCAGGTGCAGGAGGTACGCCAGCTTTCCCAGAAGGCAGAAACCAAGTTGGCAGAAGCACAGACAGAAGAACTCCGACAGAAAACCCAGGAGGACGGGAGCGAGAGGGCCGAGCCAGAGGAGCAGGAGGCCTACCCGCGTGAGGGCTGACACTGCTGCCCGCTCAGCCTGCGGAAGGCAGGGCAGACGCCATCCGGCCCCGGCTTAGCACAGCGGCCTCTGCACAGAGAGGCTGTGGCAGGGCCTGCCGGGCCCATCAGCCCAGAGGTCCTTGGGAGCTGTGAGTGCCTGACCCCTGTCCCCACCGTCTCAGGCTTGTACTGGACCTGGCTCTTAGCCCATGGGCACTGCACCCTATTTAACATTTCACCCCACTCAGCAGGGTTGCCCTCTCACCCACTCATGGATCTTTTTACCTCCCACCCAGAGCATTTCACCAACCTGGCCAGAGAGGGGGGGCCTTCTCTGTCACGTCCACAAGTTGAGTACTCTTTAACCTGAGTTTTCCCATCTTATTTACATTTTCTAATATGATTCAGTATTTGCTCCCTCCATAGGGGCATGAGTTTGGGGGAGAAGGGGAGACTGTCCTGTTTATAAGATTTCTTTGAGTGTTTCTAATGCCTTCTGGTAACCTGGCCCCAGTGCCCTGTAAGGATATCTCAGGCAGAGGAGCCAAAAGTCCATTGTTCTTAAGGGATTGAATGTGGAGTGTTTACCTGGTGCTCACAACAGGACTTACTCCAACACACACTTCTCATTTCCTCTTTTTGCTTGGAGTTTCTCTAGTGTATCTGAAGGAAGATAATTTTTTTTTGCATTTAAAAAAGAAAATGTTCCTGTGTGTCTTCTGGAGTCCTGTGCAGTGGCCCTCCTTTGCCGGCCGCCCCCCTCCCCGCCCTCCCCCCCCTGACTAGAAGAGCCCTAAGGGCTTCAGGAGTGCCCTGGCACCTCATGGAGTTCTGGCCGCATGTGCCATGCTTTGCCCGTTTAACACATACTGGTACAAGTTAGCCAGATTTCAGTATTTTAATCTGAGTTAGCAAGGTTTGGGAGGGGTTTACAAAAACAAAGTCACCATTCCCTGTAGCCTGCCAAGGGCCAGGTTGCAGGGTTCTTGATTTCTCATCATGATTGAAAAGTTAAACAGTCCACTCACTTAGCCCACCCCAGAAAGCTGGGACAAGGGGGCACCTGCACACTTGAGCCCCTCGTCTGTTACCAGTGCCCACATGGTCCACATCTCCAGGGGGCTGAGGCAGTGGACCAGAAGGAGCCCTCGGTACAGACAGGGGTCTAGAGGGTCCAGGGGCCACCGGATTCCGAAAGTCTTGAAGCCAGCGTGGTGTATGGGGCTCACCCCCAGCTTTCTCAGGCACATCCCCACAAAGACGTTATCAATGGGGAAGAGTTTGGCCTCTTCCACAGCCACCTGGAGGCACTGCACGGTGGCTCTGGACATGACATAACCCCCACCCCCAGCATAGGGCCAGTAGTGGTGGGCCCTGTACATGGGAGGGTGGGATGAAATATTTGACCTTGGTGTTCCTGTTGGGCAGGGCCTGGCAGATGATGTCCCCCACCAGGAGGTCCTGGGCTAGGTCCCAGCCATCCAGGAACTCCAGCACATTGGGGACATGGACAAAGACGTCATCATCTCCTTTTCGTATGAAATGGGCCTGGGGACAGGCAGCAGCCACCCAGCGCTGCAGGTGCAGCTCTTTGAGTGTCAGCTTGAAGAAGTCCTCAGCAAAGTCCCACTGCAGGATGTCATCAAACTCGCGGCTCTCGTAGGCCAGCAGCTGGGCCGGGGGTGCAGGCCCTCCCAACCCCAGGAGGAACACCAGCTTCAGCTGCAGGCCCTTAGCCCAGCTTCCCACCCGGCCCCACGTGCTGCAGATGGCCGCGCGCCAATGCACATGGCCAGGAGCAGAAAGGTGTCCTCAGCACAGCCTGAAGGCTCCAGCAGGATGGAGAAGTTGTGGCAGGGGTGGGAGGTCAAGAAGAGGTGGTGACGGGTGGGCAGGGACAGGGAAGCGTTAGCCACCGTGTGGTTGGGTAGACATGGGCTGCGCCGGAGCCCTGGGGGAGCCCAGAAGGGCTGTCGGGCCACACCCCCCCCCCCCCCCCCCCAGCAGCTGGCTGGGCCTCCTTCTTCAGAAAGAACAGGCAGCTGAGCAGCAACACTGCAAGGCTGTACTGGACCAGCCACCCCACCCTGCAGAACATGGTGGTCCTGTAAGGAGAGCGCTGGTGAGCGGACACAGTCCTGGCCTGGCCGCCACCTCCTCCATCCAAGAGCAACCCACCATCCTGCGTGCGTGCTAGGTTGCTCAGTCAGGTCCGATTCTCTGTGACCCCATGGACTGTACCCCACCAGGCTCCTCTGTCCATGGGATTCTCAGGCAAGAATACTGGAGTGGGTTGCCATTTCCTCCTCCAGGGGATCTTCCCCACCCAGGGATGGAATCTATGTCTCTGGCATCTCTGCTTGCCTGGTGGCTCAATGGTAAAGAATCCACCTGCCAGGGCATGAGATACAGGTTCAATCCCTGATCCAGGAAGATCCCGCGTACCTCAGTGCAACTAAGCCTGTGTGCCACAACCACTGAGCCTCCAGCAACTAGGTCCTTTTATTTTCCAGTGTGTCCTCTGGCTCTTTCCACAGCCCCTCCCAGAGAACAGACTAAGCACACCTGCCGTGCCAGCGCTTGCTTCCCTTCTGCTGTCATTGGAGAATTGGCTCAACTTGCAGCCACTTTAGATATGAGACACCACAAGTGTTTTCAATATTTCCCCAAGAAACTCAAGTACCTAATGAGTTTCAGTGAAAATGACACAGCGTATTTCCAGAAAGAAACTCGAGAGTGATCTGTTGATGGAAGACCCAGAGTCAGAGATGACAGCCCCAGACACTGTCCTTAGGGAGTCTGGCCCCCTGGGCAGTGGGGAGGAACAACTGTAGGGCAGCAGCAGGTGACAGAGGCCACAGAACACACCCTTCACACCTGCCCCACGTCGCTTGGGTTTCCTGGGAGTCAGTTAAACAGGGCTTTAGGGAAAACACAAAAACATGCACAGGAAGAGCATGAAACAAATGGGGAAGCCAGACTTGTATCAGGCTCCCCTGCAGCCACCTCTCACCAGTTCCTACTGCTTACTGAGTTCCGGATTTCTCTTAGCAAGTCTCCCGGTGATCCAAAGAGAAGGCTGAGAAATGGTAACTTAGCACAGTAACCTACCCACAGCTCACGGTAGCAAGGCCAGGCCTCAGTCTCCCTCCTCGTCACCTCCCTGCTATGTCCTGGACCAGCTAGCCATCACTTCGATCCAGTCTACCTGCATTAAGGTCATCCCTGTTGTCTCTGCTGCCACTCCCCCAGAAGCATCTCTTAGAGCTGCCAGAACTGTGCTTTTGAACTCTGGTGTGGGAGAAGACTCTTGAGAGTCCCTTGGACTGCAAGGAGATCCAACCAGTCCATCCTAAAGGAAATCAGTCCTGAATATTCATTGTAAGGACTGATGCTGAAGCTGCAACTCCAATACTTTGGCCACCTGATGCAAAGAACTGATTCACTGGAAAAGACCCGGATGCTGGGAAAAAATTGAAGGCAGGAAGAGAAGGGGACGACAGAGGATGTGATGGTTGGATGGCACCAACTCGATGGACATGAGTTTAAGCTAGCTCCAGGAGCTGGTGATGGGCAGGGAAGCCTGGTGTGCTGCAGTCCATGGGGTTGCAAAGAGTCGGACATGACTGAGGGACTGAACTGATAGCTGCCAGGGCTGCTGTAGCAGGCAAAACCGGCAGGGTCCCATCTCTCACAGTCCAAGAAGCCAGTACAAACCTCAGAGTGCTGAGAAGAAATTAAAGCAGTGTGACGGAATACAGTGACCCGGAAGGCTGTCTACTACCCGGAAGCCAGGAGTTTAGAAAGACCTCCCTGAAATAGAACACCTGAGCAAGAACTGAACAACGTAAGGATCCAAACCACACAAAGGTCTGGGGGGGAGGGGGAGACTTCCCTGGTGGTTCAGTGGTTAAGAATCCACCTGCCAGTGCAGGGGACATGGGTTTCATTCCTGGTCCGGGAAGATTCCACCTGCTGTGGGGCAGCTACACCCATATGCCTAGAGCCTGTGACCCACAAGAGAAGTCAGTGCAGTGAAAAGCCTGAGCACCACAGCTAGAGCCCCTGCTCGCTGCAACCAGAGAAAGCGAGCGAGCAGCAACGAAGACCCAGCGCAGCCAGAAATAACTTTTTTTTATTAAAGATGTGGGGAGGAGGCTTGGGGAGAGCATGGTCTGGGCCAGAGGGAACAGTTGAGTGCAGAGCTCCTGACAAAGGACAGGAGGTGTGCAGTGTGGCTAGAGTGTAAAGGACAAGGAGGAAAGTGGTAGGTAGTGAAGTAGAAGCAAAAGCCCGAGGAAGGTCACGTACAAGATCCATAGTGAAGTTCCCGGGAAAGATCTAGGGTTTTATTGTAAGCACTGCGGAGATCCTTTAGAGGATTTAGCAGAGGGAGTAAAAGAACTTACATTGTTTGAAAGGTCACTACTGCTGATGCTTAGATGATGGTTTATGGAAGGCCAAGAATGGAAACTGGAAAGTAGCTAGCAAACTCTTGCATTAGTCAGTAAGGGAGTGCAGCTGAGACTAGGGTGGAGGCTGAGGGGTGCCTGAGGGCCAGATGGATTGCAGGCATGGAAAAGGCTTTCAGGTGTGGGGGATACGCTGGCTGTGGGAGAGGACGCCAGGGGAAGGGGAGAGTGGGGGCAGATTGGTGGCGCCATTTACTGAGAAGGGCGCAAAGCCAGCAGTTTGGTTTTGACTTGTGCATTTCAGAGGCGCTGTGGACCCGATTGCCCCTTTGCCCACAGCGCTCCCAGTGAGCCCAATTCCTCAGCACTCCACTGCAGGAGCTAACCCCCAACTCCCCACCGCAAGGACGGCCGTTCCACTGCTCCCCACTCCACTGCACTTACTGTGAATCCAATTCAGTACCTGCTAAACATGAGCCTCCCTCCATTCTGTGAGCCTCCAAGCCTGGTCCCAAGCTTCGGTGAGTGCACGCCTTACCCTCACTCAAGTGGGTGCTGAGCCCTAAGGGTCGGAAATTGCTTCTGGGATCCTCACTGGTCTCGGTGACTTGGTATGCTTCGATGAGGGAAAGGGTCAAGGACTGGTTCATTCTCCACACGACAGTACGTAAAGGACTGTTGTGGGGGCACAAAGTCCCGCAGGGTGGCCAAAACAAGGATCAGAGCCCCGCGGTAGGCACCCCTCTCCTGGCCGGAGCACAGTGAGCAGCGCTGCACACGACAGGGAACCCGGAGCAAGCGCCCCCAGGCTGCCCCCGGCCAAACCCCCAGCTCCGGCCATTCGGCATTCTTGCCCCAGTGGGGCAAACAGAAGCCGAAGTATCAGGAAATCCCCCTGGCCCCGACGGTTCACTGGGGGCAGGAAGCGGCTCCCGCAGCCGAGCAGGGCAACCAGGACCCCAATGCAACCAGGTCAGCGGACTGCCCCTCCCGGGCAGGGGCCTGGCACCCCTCTGCTCACACTGGGACAGGCCCCTCCCAGCAGAGGAGCTCCAGGAGCCCCAGACCCGACCTACCTGAGCCATGACGCTGTCTGGGCACAGGCTAGGAGCTCGCGCAGTGGCACCAGGTGAACACAGTTTGCTCTTCTGGGCTCAGGCGGAGGGCGGGGCTTCTGGAGGGCGGGGCTTCTGGAGGGCGGGGCCCCTCCCACCCCATGCACCTGCACGCCAAGAGGTCCTCCCCGGCTCTCCCTGGCTCTCCCCAGCCAGGCACCTCCCGGCTTCCAGCTTCCC
>SJYA01002485.1:2203036-2225385 GCA_006410615.1 Neotragus moschatus | reverse complement strand
ACGGCGTTCCCCCCTGGCCAGCACCCCCAACCCCGCTGCTAGCCTCCTGCTCCTCCCTAGCCAGGCATTCCCTGCTCCTCCTGGCCAGCACCCCGCTCCCCGGACACACAGCTGCGGCCAGACAGACCGGTGTCAGAACCACCTTTAATCCCGCCCTACATGACGAGCCCCCGGAGCGCCTCCTCCGTCGAGCGCCACTGGATCAGCTGGATGTGGATCTCCACCGTCAGGGGCTCGGGCTGATAGTCACCTTCGAACACTGAAACCAAAGATTTTACTTCTGAGGGAGTATCAAAATGTGAATCCGGAGCGATGAGCGGGTTGGCTGTGCACGGCAGACCCGGGCGATTCCGTCTCCAAAATGCAAACCTGACCTGGGTCCCCAGGCCAGCACGGTTTCAGAACTGCCCTGGGGTCTTAATCGTAATAAGGCATAAATCACATCTACTCAAGTCATTCAACAAGCTTCAATTTGAGTTACAAAATGAACTAGCTGCTTTTTCTTCAGACATCTTTTTCACTTGAAAGAAGGCTGACAAAATATGGTTATTTCTGCACTTCTTTGGCGGGCCCAGTGGCTAAGACCCCACACTCCCAATGCAAGGGGCCAGGTCCATGTCTGGTCAGGGAACTAAATCCCTCATGACCGGGGGCAGCCAAATAAATAAATATATATTTTGAAAAGTATGGTTATTTCAGCTTGAATATTTGGTAAATATTTTCTAAAAAACGAATGAAGCAAGCCTGGCACTCCAGGCAAAACATCTGAAAGCATTTGGATAAATACATTTATAACATTTGTACTTTCAAGCAGAACTTTGTAACATTGTATCTGCCACCATGAACTTAACAGTTTTCCAATACTGGAAGACTTTTCCAGTGATAGATTTGATGATAAAGAAGGTGATTTGGAGATAATGGATAAGGAAACATGTGAACAGTTGGAAAATATGCGTAACTCCGTGAACCAATATTTCACAAAAAAACAATGACCAGATGTTAGCAATTGTTCATGAGTAAGACAGATGTTCAAAATGCAGTGTTGTTTTTTTAAAATGGCAATGTAGACTAATGAATTTAACATAACTTATGAAAAACTTCATCCATCTAGATTGTTTCCACATTGTAACAACCTTCTTTTAAAAACTACTGGTTGTCAAGCCTGATGTAATGTCAAAGAATATCCACAATTATTTAAAAGTCTATTAAGGTATTTTCCTCTTTTCCAGTTGCATGTCCATTGAGGATAGATTTTCTTTATACACTTTACCTACAGCAAACACCACACAGACTCACTGCAGAAGCTCCTCTGCATATGTGGCTTCCTCAGTTAAGCCAGACATTAAAGAAATTAGCAAAAATGTAAAAAGTAAAAGCTTTCTTTAAGCTCATTTGAATCCCAGGGCTTAATGATAAAATTGCTTAAAATCAGTGATAAAGAGAAAACTTTTAAAGCTTAAAGAGAGAGAGAGAGAGAAAGGACACATTACATACAGAGGAACAAAGATAAAGATGACATCAGATTTATCATCAGAAAGAAAAAAAATAAAGCAAACCAGAGGACAGCAGCAGACCAGTGACCATTTAAACACTCAAATTTGAAAACTATCAGCTTACATTTCTGTCTTCCCTTCCCACTCTCCTTTGCGGGCTCCAACTCTGTGGATGTGATTTCCTTTGAATTTATGTCACTGATCACTAACGCTCTGTTCATTCTTTTTCCAGCCATTTTTCTCTCTGAGTTTAACCCTGGATAGTTTCTACTGCTTCAAGTTAGTTTCCTCGGTTTTCCTTCTGCATTGTCTAATCTGCCATTAATCCCACTGAGTACATTTTTCAAGTGATACTGTGGTTTTCATCTCTAAAATTCTGATTTATCTTCCATGTCACTATATAACATGGTCAATCTTTCCTCTAGCTTCTTGGCTATGTGGAACATAATGATAAAGATGGACTTAATGTCCTTGTCTATGAATTCTATCATATATGTCATTGCTGAGTCAATTACAATTGATTCAGTTTCATTATATACTGAATTGTCTTGCTTTTTTACATGCCTGGTAATTTCTCACTGGGTGGCAGACATTGTGAACTTACCTTGAGTGGCTAGCTACCTCCACCTTGGCTTGGCTATTTCTGTATTCCTATCAATATCCTTAGGTTTTCTTTTAGGACACAGTTAAGTCTGACCCTTTCAGGTCTTGCTTTCCCTTCCTGCTCAGAGTCTGTAGTGTTCCCCAGGGTACTGGGCTCAATCCTTTTCTATCAACAAACCCATATTTTCAGGGCTTTAAACACCAACTATAAGCTGATTCATTCATTCAATCGATGTGCTAGGAGCTGGAGATTGTGTGGCTTTAAAGGATACAAGCATAGCCCCTGCCCTACTGGAGCTTACTCATGTGTACATGCCTGTGTGTGTGTGTGTGTGTGTTAGTCGCTTAGTCGTGTCCGACTCTTTGCGATCCCATGGGCTCTTTGCGTCCACCTATCCTCTATTCATGGGTTCTCCAAGCAAGAATATGGGAGTGAGTTGCCATGCCCTCCTCCAAGGAATCTTCCTAACCCAGGGATCGAACCTAGATCTCCCACATTGCAGGCAGATTCTTTACCATCTGATCTGCCAGGGAAGCTCAAGATCTCACGTGCTGCGGGACAACTTAGCCTGTGTGCTGCAATTACTGAGCTCGCACTCGAGAACCGTGCTCGGCAACTAGAAGCCCCTGCAGTGGGAAGCCCTCGCACTGCACCTAGAAAGCAGCCCCCATCCACCGCCCCTAGAGAGAGCCTGCATGCAGCCTGAAGACCGGTGCAGCCATGAGCAAGCAAATTTTAAAAAACCAAGCACCTACACCGATGCACATCTATGTAGCTATCATTGTGACACCTGTGATCATTGTGATTTCCTGTAAGGGAAAACACAGGATGCTGTGAAGAAGATAAAGGGCCTAACCCCAACCAGACGTCAGCTTCCCTGGAGAAGGGTCACGGAAGCTGACTGACGCAGGAAGCAGCAGCGGAGTGGGAAGCGTGCAGTAAGTCCCCTGAGCGGACATCCCCCGCGCAGGCTAAGGAAACTGCAGGCGTTCTGGGTGAAGACCTCTAGGCGGTCTGACCAGGGCAGAGGAGATGGAGTCAGAGAAGAGGCAGCTCAGCAGCACTGTCGACCATGGGGACTCTGGACGCACCCTCGACTCAACTTCTCAACTTCATGTCCCCAAAGCTGAGCTCATCTTCCCACCGCCCCCCACCCCACCCGCCCACCGCCAGGCCCCAGTCACTGCCAGGCAGAAGTCCCGCCTGCACCTGCTCCCGCTCCCGCTCCCCAGTCACCAGGCCGGCCTGCTCCTTCCTCCTCATGCCTCTCTGCTCCATCTTCTCCACACCACCCTCACCACCCATTCCTAAGCCCAGGCTCTGATTCTTGCCTTAAGTGCTTCTTCTTTTTTTTTTTTTTAAGGTGACTTTTTTTTTCCAGCGCGAGAAAATTCTCATAAAATTCAAAACATTTAAACCATTTAAAAGCATCCAGTTCGGTGACTTTCAGTAAATTTACAATGTTGTGCAACCATCACCACTAATTCCAGAACATTTTCATCACCCCAAATGGAAACCCATTAAGCAGTCACACCCCTTTCCCCTTCCCCATTTCCAGGCCATCACTGATCTACTCTCTGTCTCTGTGGATTTGACTAATCTCGGCATTTCATACAAAATGGAATCATACGCAGTCTTTTGTATCTAGCTTCTTGCCCTCAGCACTGAGTTTTCAAGCTTTACCCATGGAGCTGGATGTGTCAGGGCTTCATTCCTTTTCACGACGGAATAATTGTATGGGGACTTCCCTGGTGGTCCAGTGGCTAAGACAAGTCTGAGCTCTCAGTCCCCCCCCCCCCGCAGGGGGCCCAGGGGGCCCAGGTTCGATCCCTTGTCAGGGAACTGGATCTCACATGCCACAACTGAAAGGTCTCAAGTCCCACAGCTAAAGATCATGCACGCTGCAACTAAAGAGCTGGATTGCCACAACTAAGACCTAGACCAGCAAATAACCTCTTTCTTTAAAACATCCCACTGTATNCCATGGGCTCTTTGCGTCCACCTATCCTCTATTCATGGGTTCTCCAAGCAAGAATATGGGAGTGAGTTGCCATGCCCTCCTCCAAGGAATCTTCCTAACCCAGGGATCGAACCTAGATCTCCCACATTGCAGGCAGATTCTTTACCATCTGATCTGCCAGGGAAGCTCAAGATCTCACGTGCTGCGGGACAACTTAGCCTGTGTGCTGCAATTACTGAGCTCGCACTCGAGAACCGTGCTCGGCAACTAGAAGCCCCTGCAGTGGGAAGCCCTCGCACTGCACCTAGAAAGCAGCCCCCATCCACCGCCCCTAGAGAGAGCCTGCATGCAGCCTGAAGACCGGTGCAGCCATGAGCAAGCAAATTTTAAAAAACCAAGCACCTACACCGATGCACATCTATGTAGCTATCATTGTGACACCTGTGATCATTGTGATTTCCTGTAAGGGAAAACACAGGATGCTGTGAAGAAGATAAAGGGCCTAACCCCAACCAGACGTCAGCTTCCCTGGAGAAGGGTCACGGAAGCTGACTGACGCAGGAAGCAGCAGCGGAGTGGGAAGCGTGCAGTAAGTCCCCTGAGCGGACATCCCCCGCGCAGGCTAAGGAAACTGCAGGCGTTCTGGGTGAAGACCTCTAGGCGGTCTGACCAGGGCAGAGGAGATGGAGTCAGAGAAGAGGCAGCTCAGCAGCACTGTCGACCATGGGGACTCTGGACGCACCCTCGACTCAACTTCTCAACTTCATGTCCCCAAAGCTGAGCTCATCTTCCCACCGCCCCCCACCCCACCCGCCCACCGCCAGGCCCCAGTCACTGCCAGGCAGAAGTCCCGCCTGCACCTGCTCCCGCTCCCGCTCCCCAGTCACCAGGCCGGCCTGCTCCTTCCTCCTCATGCCTCTCTGCTCCATCTTCTCCACACCACCCTCACCACCCATTCCTAAGCCCAGGCTCTGATTCTTGCCTTAAGTGCTTCTTCTTTTTTTTTTTTTTAAGGTGACTTTTTTTTTCCAGCGCGAGAAAATTCTCATAAAATTCAAAACATTTAAACCATTTAAAAGCATCCAGTTCGGTGACTTTCAGTAAATTTACAATGTTGTGCAACCATCACCACTAATTCCAGAACATTTTCATCACCCCAAATGGAAACCCATTAAGCAGTCACACCCCTTTCCCCTTCCCCATTTCCAGGCCATCACTGATCTACTCTCTGTCTCTGTGGATTTGACTAATCTCGGCATTTCATACAAAATGGAATCATACGCAGTCTTTTGTATCTAGCTTCTTGCCCTCAGCACTGAGTTTTCAAGCTTTACCCATGGAGCTGGATGTGTCAGGGCTTCATTCCTTTTCACGACGGAATAATTGTATGGGGACTTCCCTGGTGGTCCAGTGGCTAAGACAAGTCTGAGCTCTCAGTCCCCCCCCCCCCGCAGGGGGCCCAGGGGGCCCAGGTTCGATCCCTTGTCAGGGAACTGGATCTCACATGCCACAACTGAAAGGTCTCAAGTCCCACAGCTAAAGATCATGCACGCTGCAACTAAAGAGCTGGATTGCCACAACTAAGACCTAGACCAGCAAATAACCTCTTTCTTTAAAACATCCCACTGTATGGGTAGATCACATTTTGGTTATCCAGTTCATCCACTGCTGGTCATCTGGGCTGTTTCCACATTGCTTGCTGCTAACGGCACTGCTGTGGAAAGTCTTACCTAGACTTTTGCAGCAGTCTCCCAACTGAGCAATGTCTTCCAGCTCTCCCCGTAAGCCAAACAGTTCTAAAAATTAAATCTAAAACTTACCTGTTTCAACGCTGCCACTGCCCACACAACAAGCCCAGATCCTCATACAGCAAAGAAGAGCTAACGCAGGAGCTTCCCGGGTGGGCTCCCATTGGCTCTCTTATGCCAATGCAGGAGGCATAAGGCACCAGTTCAGTCCCTGGGTGGGCAAGATCCCTTGGAGGAGGGTCGAGTATTCCTGCCTGGAGAGTCCCCACGGACAGAGGAGCCTGGCGGGGCACAGTCCAAGGGGTCGCAAAGATTCAGAGACGACTGAGCGACTTGGCATGCCGTGCAGGAGCAGGATTACCGCTGAGCCCGAAGGACACTGGACCCCCGAACCCGAGCCTCCCCTCCCCACTCCATCCTGCCCCGCCCCAGGATGCCTGTCCTGCCTGGCGCAGGCCCCTGTGCACAGGGCCACAGGGAAGACTCAGGGCTTGGTCCTCAAGGTAGGCGGCCCTCCCGTTGGCTGGAAGATACGACTCTCCATCCTCCCATCCCTTCAGTCCCCAGTCAGGCTGACCCCTCAGGGAGTCCTATATTTGTGCCCTTCCCCAAACTCCTGTGTGGAAATCCCAGCCCCCCAGGGTGATGCTGTTGGGAGGTGGGGCCTTTGGAAGGTGATTATGTCATGAGGGCGGGGGTGGTTGGTGCTGGCCTCTCTCCCACCAGGTGAGGACCGAGGGAGAAGGTGCCAACCAGGCCGAGGGCTGTCACCTGGTGCTGCTGGCATCTTGGTCTTGGACTTCACCTCCAGTGCAGCTGGAAAGCAATGTCTGGTGTTCACTCGCCACCCGCCCTGGGGCAACTTACAGCAACCCTAACGGACCAGAGCTGGTCCTCGCAAACCCTCCCTGCCCTCTGCCCCTCATCGGCACCTACCTTTTTTACCTTTCTTATTCTTCTTTGCATCCTGAGAGAAAACCACAGAATAGGTTCCTCACTGGAGTTGGGGGGGGGGGCACCGGGGGAGAGCTGGGTCCAGATGCTAGCAGGTGAGAGCTCCCTGGCCAGGGTCCCTCTTAGACCAGGGGGGTGAGGCGGGGGTCTCCTCCGGGAGGAGCTGCCTGGCCTGCCTGCTTGCCTGGCCCTTCGAACTCGAGAAGGCCACCCATTGGGCAGATGACCCTTGTTGCATGCCCCACCCCACCCTCTTGTGGTTCTGCACCCCCTTCCCCATCCCACCCTCCCTCCCCTACCCCCATGACCAGGCATCTGTGGGTGGGGGAGGGGTGTGCGGGGGCCGCTATACCCTGTTAAGTGTCAGCCGGTCAGCTTCCAAGGTCCGGATCACCCCAAAGTTGCACACGGTAGACACGAACGGCTCCCCCGCCAGCAGGGGCTCTAGCACCACTGGGCTGCTGCCCAGCACCTGCAGGATGGGCGGGTCCTGGTGCAGCTCCTTAGGAAGCTCCTTCTGCTTCTTGCTCCCCTTTTGCGCCTGTGGGGAGAAGCCAGGTGGGTGGACGGGGTGGGCAGGGGGCCGGGAGCATCCTCCCACCACCCAGGCCACCGCCCCCACCTGGAGGTACCTTGGGAGGTTC
Source organism: Neotragus moschatus (assembly GCA_006410615.1). NCBI lineage: Eukaryota > Metazoa > Chordata > Mammalia > Artiodactyla > Bovidae > Neotragus > Neotragus moschatus. The sequence continues at coordinate 2,217,982 of SJYA01002485.1, read as the reverse complement.
TTTCTCCCCTTTGCCTGCCTTGTCTTTGCCCTTCTTGTCTTTCTTGTCTTTCTCCTTCTCCTTCTTGTCCTTCTCTCCTTTGCCCTTCTTAGCAGCCAAGGGACTGTCTGAGGAAGGTGGCTGCTCCACAGGCCAGGAGAGAATCTAGGGAGTGGAGGCGGGGAGGGGGCTAGCCGGGATCTCTCTGGAAAAGCACAGAGACCTAGCCAATGGGGGAGCAGGGCTACAGATGCCCGACAGAAAAGCAGAGCACAGGAGACAGGGGCAGCGTATGAACCCTGGAGAACGCTGGTGCCCACCTTCTCCTCCACGACAGTGACCGTGGTCCCTGAGAGCAGGAAGGCCTTGAGCGGCACCAGGTCCCTCAGCGTGTGCTGCATCTCGTAGTTGCAGGGGATGACGTCAGACCAGGGCTTGGGGACTGTGCTGAAGAGCACTGTCCTTGGGAGCAGAGAGGCCACATGGTTGGGGGCTGAGCCATCCGGGGAGGGCTTTGAGAAGATCAGCAGAGCCGGGGACAGAAGGCCAGGAGGGATGGGGGCACAGAGAATGGTAAACACCCAGTGTGGTCTGGGCCCGGCCTGCAGCCACGTGAGCATCCTTACCCCGGGGATGGGCAGAGCCGGGGATCCAGGAGCGGCCGCAGCTTGGCCAGCTCTTCTGCAGAGCCTATGGACCGTGGCAGCGGCTCCGAAGCACCAGAGACAATGGACTCCTCCATCTCCCCTGACTCGGACATGGAGGCCAGCCCTGATTCCAAGGACTCTTCTGTGTCTTCGATGAGTTCTTCCAGAATGTCCTCACCCAGCTGTTCCAAGCTGGAAGGGGGCTTGATGATCTGTCAAAGACGTTAAAATCCATTCAAGACTGCCGGCCTCAGAGCTCACGCCCACCACGATGTGTACATGGTGTGAACGGGCTCCGGTTCTTGATGGATGTGAAGCAAAGAAACGCATGACCTCAGGGGCAGAAAGTTAAGCCAACCAAGCAAACAGAGAAAACACCCAGTCTTGATTCTTCTGAAAGTTCTGTGTTAAGAGTAAAGACAGGGACTTCCCTGGATATTCAGTGGCTAAGACTCTGAGCTCCCAACGCAGAGGGCCTGGCTTCAGTCCCTGGTCAGGGAACTAGACCCCGCACGCCACAACTAAAGATCCTGCATGCCTCAACAAAGATGGAAGGTCCAACACTCTGCAACTAAGACCCGGCACAGACAAATAAATAAATGGATAATAATAAAGAGTAAAAGTAGTAACAATTTCTTTACACGTTAAGAAACCCTCACATTTCTCCTAGTCAGATGACACTGTTGGGTTTTCTTGTGATGGGAAAGGAGAGGGGAGGTACAGGGGGAGTTGGAGAACAGGGTCGGGAGGCCAGCAGCCTAGTCCCGAGAATCTGGGCTGCTTCCTTGTTTGGTCCTTTGCTTCTGCTTCAAGGGGGATGAGGAAGGGGTGAGCATGACTGAGAATCACTCCAGCTTCAAGGAGCTTCCCAGGTGGTGCTAGTGGTAAAGAACCCACTTGCCAATACAGGAGACGTAAGAGACGTAGGTTTGATCCCTGGGTTGAGAAGATCCCCTGGAGGAGGAGATGGCAACCCACTCCGGTATTCTTGCTGGGACAGCCCCAGGGACAGAGGAGCCTGGAGGCTACCATCCAGGGGATTGCAAAGAGCTGGACACGACTGAAGCGACTGAACACACCAGCAACACCAGGTTCAAGAAAGGGGCTGAGCAGAAGCCGCCTTCCAGTCCAGAGGAGGGTACGAACTGGAAAGATCCATGCTAAGGGGTTTCCTGGTTTCCCTAAAGCCATCCCATCTGCACAGGGGATCCTGAGAACCCAAGGGCAGAGCTGCCCCAGGCACCCACCTCGGCCAGGACTCCGCCGTGTGGGCTTCCTTCACCTTCCTCATCTTCTACAAAATCGTACGTCACGTAGTAATTGTAAGTGATGAAAGGGCCTTGGGGCCCCGGTTCTGGGTCCAAGACTGAGGAGTCCAGCACCCCTCGGAGGTTCCCAACAGTCACCAATATCTGCGCCTCGGGTGCCAGGAGATCTGCGGGAGGGAGGAGGCAGGGGTGAGGGGAACCGAGGGACGAGACGGACACAGGGCAAAGGAGGCCGGGTGAGCACGCCTCCTGCCTCCTGCTCTGAGCTGGGCTGAGCCTCACTTTGCAGACTTGGGTTCATGTCTCAGCACTGCCAAGTTCAACACGCAGGGAACTGGGGTCTCAGGCGCTTCCCTGGTGGCTCGGACAGTGAAAAATCCGCCTGCAATGGGTTCGCTCCCTGGGTCAGGAAGATGGAGACGGGAATGGCTACTCCGGTATCCTTGCCTGGAGAAGTCCAAGGACAGATGTTACAGTCCATTGGGGTCACAAAGAGTCAAGACACAACTGAGTGACGGACACTTTCACTTTCCTTTGGGCAAGAGCCCCTCTTCAGCCTTGTTTTCCTGATCTGTATAATGGAAACGGCAGGAGCTGCTTTGCAGGATGCTTGCAGATGGAGGCTATATAACTTTTAGCTGGTGCCTGACATGCAGAGGGCAGAGCTATTACACCCTGTTTCATCACCCTGACCTTGAGAAGACTCTGGTACAGCCACAAGGGGTGATCTCAAGCCACCAGCAAGCCAAGAAGCTGATTTAAAGAATGTTTTCCATTTGTCTCAGAAGGAAGGGAGGGGACTCCCGACCTCCTACCATTTCTGTCCCTAAATCTCAATCATGTGGATCAAAACCTGGGAGAGAACTCTGCCCAAGAAAGTGAGTTACACCTGACCAGGCTCTGAGTCAGCCGGCTGGGTGACCAAACAAGACATGTGCACCCAGCAGGGAGGTGGGGGGCTGAGGCCTCAACAATTCCCCCACGCCCTGCGCCTCGGGCCCTCACCCTCGCTGTGGCTGAGCCCCCGGAAGAGATGCTTCTCGCTGGACGCCACGGTGATGTCGTCCAGCACACAGAGCCTGGCCAGGCTGTCGATGGTGAAGCCCCGGTAGTGGGGCACCAGGGCCAGTGGGTTGCCCTGGAGGAGCAGCAGTCTCAGGTGCTGCAGTGTCTGCAGGCCGGCCACCATGCTCTGCAGGTCCGTCAGGTTATTGAAGCTCAGGTCCAGGGAGACGAGGTTGGGCCTGAAAGGCGAGCAGCACGGCCCAGGAGCACGAGGCCAGGTGAGCAGAGCGGTGGGGACAGGCAGCCGTGGTCATGTCACTGTGCCTGCATCCACCAGCACCCGCAGCACCCCAAGTCACGGCTGGACAGGGCCTGGTGCTGAGGGGGGGATGGGAGACTGTGGCTCTCCCTGACACTCAGGCCTCGGGCTGCTCTTGATCCGAGTTAGCCTCCTGTCCGGATGGAGCCCTCGCTTCCCCTGACTCCTTCGCTCTTGCTGTGCACAGAGGTGGCCATCATATCCTGCCTCCACTCAACTTGTTTGTGTATAGACCTCTTCTCAGCTAACCATCTGGCTATCTCCCATACGTCTAGAAGGTTCTCAGCAGAGACGGACAGACTGGTGAGGAAGGTGGAGGCAGGCCTCTGTACGGAGGGGCTGTGGGGGTGGGGTAGGAGACCCCAACAAACAGGGGGGCCTGGGAAGAGGGGGTGTGAGGCTTGAAGCGTCTAGAAGCTGGAAGAAGTGCTCCAGAGTCAGGCCAGGCCATGACCGTGGGAAGCAGTCTGGTTCATTCCTTTTATTTTTTTTAATATTTACTTATTTATTTGACTGCACCAGGTCTTGGTCATGGATGTGGAATCTACTTCCCTGACCAGGAATCAAACCCAGGCCCCCTGCTTTGGGAGCGTGGAGTCTTAGCCACTGGACTGCCAGGGAAGTACCTGGTTTGTTTCTTGGGGCACAAGAAGAACCAGCCGCTAGGGACAGAGGAGGCACCCTGCACCTTCCACCTGGTGGCAGGCCTCCCTACTGTGCAAACCAGAAATGAACAGATTCCAGCTCTGAGAGCAGCGGCAACAACAACAGTTCACAAGGGGACACTTCCTCAGCACAATCCCGCCATCACACGTGACCATCTCCAACGGCGGGGCAGCTTTCCCAGATGGCCTGGGAACGTGCTCGTGAAAGGCCTGTCTCTGACCCGAATTTCCTCCAACTGAGGAGGAAATTCCTGCCCTTTCCTGCCCTTCTTTCCTCCTCTCCTCCTGCCCTGACGTTGACCAGCCAGTCACAGAAATACCTGAGAAGAACACTTTGTTTGGATCGGCACACAGATTTTGCCCAGTACCAGCCTCCTTCAGGAGAACTGGTGGAAGCAACAGAAAGATGGATTCGCAGGACATGTACCCCCCTTTTGAATTCAAAACTGCAAAAGATGGCACTTTCACACATACATGTTTCTATGAAATCCACACTCAGCATCAAGCAGGTGATGTTATCATAAGCCTGTTTCCCAAATCAAAGACCAGAACACTTAAGGGACGTCCCTAGAGGTCCAGTGGTTAAGACTCCGCGCTTCCACAGCAGGAAGCGCAGGTTTGGTCTCTAGTTGGGGAACTAAGATCCTATGTGCCATGTGGCCAAAAATTTTTAATGAATAAATTAATAAAAAATAACCGGAACACCTAGAACTCTGGCAGAGTTCTGAACTCAGCTGTCACACGCAACCCAAAGTGTGTGTTCTCTTCCTGTGCCTCGCAGCTTCCCTGACGAGGAAATTGGGGTCAGAGATGGGCCTTCCACGAGCACATTCCCAGGCCACCTGGGAAAGCTGCCCTGTTCCTTGAGGCCTTCCTGGGCTGTGAGGAAAGAACTGTCATGAACCTCAGCCCAGGGAGGTCTGCCCGGGATGCTGAGCCCCGGGAATCCTCACAGAGGCTTTGACAGGCCTCTCTGGCCCAGCTTCCTCTGAGGGAGGGTCTTTTTAGTCTTTTTTAATGTGGATCATTTTTAAAGTCTGTATTGAATATGTTACAATGTTGTTTCCATTTTATGTTTTAGGGGTTATCAGCCCCAAGGCATGTGGAATCTTAGCTCCCAGGGATCAAACCCGCAATGCCCTGCGTTGGAAGGCAAAGTCCTAACCACTAGACTGCCAGGGAAGTCCCTCCTCTGATAGGCTTTCACGGGTGGTCTCTGCTGGCCTCAGACATCTCAGAATGACCACTGCTCACCCACCAAGGAGACAAAGTCAAAGCAGACTTGTCTGTAGGGCAGCGTTCTCAGATGGGGGTGGCTTTGCCCCCCGGTGGCCAAGTGGCACTTTGGGTTGTCACAGCAGGTCTGGGGTGGACGCTCCTGACCTCTGATGGGTGGAGGCCAGGGAGCTGCAGGACGGCCCTCAGAACCGAGAATTCACTGGCCCAGACAGCAAGAGGAATCCTGAATTGGAAGCACGTCCTCAAAGCAAAAGGTCCGCTCACTCTCATTGGCTCTTGGTGCCCTTCCCTGGACCTCAGTGGGATTTTTGGTTTATGTGTCAGAGAAAAAAACCCTAGGTCTGGACTTAGCAGCCAACCAGGGGTTATTACAGAAAAGAGCAAAGCTGAGTTCTCTAAGTCACCAGCTTAGAGGGGCCCCATGGCACGTCCAGCCCCCTCCTCCCTTTTCCCATGGAGGGCTCCCGAGTTACCAGTGGTCGCTGGTGACATGCAGACTCTCCAGGTGGCCCAGGAGGTTGTTGTGGCCCAGCCCCAAGTGCTGGAGCCGTGGGGGTGGGTGATGGCACAGACACTCCATGCTGGTTATCTTGTTGCCGTACAGCTCCAGGACCTGAACGGGTGGACAGACAGCCCGTGAGCCCAGGGAGAACAAAGTCCACCCCCTCCTTCAGCTCTGGGCAACTTAGGAGGGGAGCTGCAAAGTACTCAGGCCTTGTCTCTCTCTGCCTACCTGGACTCCCTCCTAAGGATCCAGGAAGAGGGACTTCCCTGGTGGTCCAGTGGCTAAGACTTCACGCTCTCAGTGCAGGGGTCCAGGTTCAATTCCTAGTCAGGAAACTAGATCCCATATGCTGCTGCTAAGACCCAGTGTAGCCAAGTAAATAAATATTTAAAAATAAAGTAAAAAGTATAATAATAAAATAAAGTCAATACAGCCTTTGGCGTGGTGATTTTAAAAAAGAGGTCAGGAAGAAAATATTTCTGCAGTAGCTGTCAGAAAGCTTCTTTTCCTTTTGCGAAGGAAACTTTAAAATATGCAGTGGAGGTGATGTCGGAGAGGATGAGAGGGGACATCTGTAATATTTTGGCAACTTCCCAATCCATGGCAGTTGTCCCTGGGGAAGCCAAAGTGCCCCTGGACCAAAGGAACAAACCCCAAGATAACAGAGTTCTTGTGCTTCTCCTCCCAGGCCTTCCTCATTTTCTTCTTGAGCCCAGCACTGAGACATACAGTGGAGCCTCTTCTGCCATCAAATTTACTCGTCTCAGCATTCAATTTAAAATTGAGACTATTTCGACATACTCAGCTGAAGACTCAGAATATTGTCTGGCCTACCATTATTTCATTGTGGTTTTATATATATTAAAACATAACTTGTGATTTCAACCCTTTTTAACTGACAATTCAGCAGCATTAAGTACACTCACTCAGGGTACAACCATCATCATCACTGTCCATTTCCAAAACTTTTCATCACCCCACTCAGAAACTCTACCCACTGAGCATCTCCCCAGGCCCTCCCTGCTCCCCTAGTAACCTCTCATGTACTTTCTGTCTCTCTGGATTTGCCTCTTCTACGTATTTCACGTAATCATTTCACGGCTTTTTGTGTCCAACCTCCTTCATTCAGCATCACGTTTTCAAGATCATCCACATTGTTCATTTCATTGTTTTTTTCCTGCCACACTGTGTGGCACACTGTGTAGCTTGAGGGATCTTAGTTCCCCAACCAGGGATAGATCCCACGCCCCCTTAGGTGGAAGCAAGGAGTCTCACACACTGGACTGCCAGGGAAGTCCCTGTCATGCCTTTCATGACTGTATAGACAGACCACATTTTGCTGCTCCATTCATCTACTGATAACACACAGGCTGTCTTCACCTTTTGGCAACGGTGAACAGTGAACACTGGCCTACAGGAATCTCAGTCCCTGCCTTCGAGGCTTTGGGGTGTATACCTAGGAAGGGAATTTCTGGGCCACGTGGAAATCCTGTGTTTCACTTTTTAAGGGATCTGGCCAAACCTTCAAAAGCCTTGGACCCACCCTTAGCACAAGACATGACGGTCAGACCTCTTGGGGAGTGGGCAAGGAAGGAGCAGGGTTTCTGGGCAGCTCCGGCTCCGAGACCCAGACTGGAACCTGGGCTCCTTTACCTTGAGAGTTGGGGGCAGGTTGGTGGTGTCAATCTCCTTGATTTGATTAGCACTCAACACCAACTCTTCAAGCTTCACAAATTTCAGGAGCTCTTTGTCCACCAGGCTCACCTGGAAGGGAGAAAGGGAGATCGGAGCTGCAGTGGCCAGGGCAGCCCTGGAGTCTACTTGAGGACAGCAACGGTGCGTCCAGCCTCAGAGAGCGACCGCCCCACACCCCAACCCCCTTCCTCTCCTGTGCGCCTTTCCTGCAGCCTTCTGCCAGGGCCTGCAGCGGCCTCTCACCTCTCAAGCCTCACCCCTCCTCTGACACCCTTCCAGCTTCCCTGTCTTGTGTCCCTTGCTGGACTGTCAGCTCTCGAGGGCAGGAATCAGAGCGATGGTGAACTCTGTGGTCTTAAGGGACCACTCTAGTTTACACCCCGCAGGGACAGGTCAGAAATTTCAGGGGCCTGTCTGTGAATCCTCAGTTGACTTTGGCTCCAAGGACATTACGGGCCATCCTGGCTGGGCATCCCTTCTCTGGGGCAACGAACTGGACAAGTTTGCTGGGCTTGGTAGCCCTGCTCTGTGGACAAGCTGGTGAGATTAACCAGGAGGAGGGCAGAGCTGGGTCTTATCAGCCAGTCCTGTAAGGGGAATGGCTCCCTCTCATCATCCCTGTACGTGAGGCTCACTCCAGCACTCACATCCTTGTCCACCACTCGGAGCGACCTGAAGTAGGTGTAGAAGAAGCTGTCTTTGAGCATCAGTGGATTCTGGATGGCCAGCTCTTTCAGGAAAAGGTCCTCTGCGCTTGAGCCCTCCACCAGAGCCCAGGGTGAGTGGGCGCTGCGGACTAGGCCCAGCAGATCCTCTACCGTCTCCTCCCCAGGGCTCAGGGCCTTCTCCTCTCTGGGGATCAGCTCCCGCCATGCTCGGCTAGTTTGAGGAAGAAATCGTGACTTATTCTGCAGTAAGGGAAAGGGGGAGGAACAGAATTTCTCTCTTTATGACTCACCCCCTCTCAAGGATTCAAAACTCCTAAAATGGAATAGACTATAAGACAGGACGATCAGGGTGAGCTTAGAAGCCAGGAGTGTAAAAGGCAATCTGTGGGAGGTACTTAGCCAGGAACGGTTTCTGAAGCAGAGGCGGCAAAGGCTGAACATCCGGCCCTTTAGATGCCATTGTAAGAATGTGGGTTTTTTTTTAGTATAAGAGACTTTCCAAACTGCCTCAGGGTTATCTCGGACTCATGGAAACATGGCCGGTTTATCCCTGATTCATGAAAATGTGACCTATAAAACTTCCTTGGGACTTTCCAGAAGAGCTGTTGTTCTGAGAAACTGCCCGCCACNGTTAGGACCAATAATCATCCTGCTCCTCCTCTTGACCATAGGACCCTGCGTCCTCAACCGACTGGTTGCACTCATTAGAGACCAGGTAAGCGCTGTGCAAGTACTCATGTTAAGACAATAGTATGCAACCCTTCCCCAAAGAGACCCCGAACATTAATTTCAGGATTGAAATTGGGCTTAAAAGAAGAGGGGAATGTAAGAATGTGTGTTTTTTTTTTTAAGAGACTTTCCAAACTGCCCCAGGGTTATCTCGGACTCACGGAAACATGGCCTGTTTATCCCTGATTCATGAAAATGTGACCTATAAAACTTCCTTGGGACTTTCCAGAAGAGCTGTTGTTCTGAGAAACTGCCCACCACAGGGGCGCCACCTGGTCAACAGTTGTAACCTGTTATCAATGGACCAATCCTCGAAAAGGTCAACACCTGTAACCAATCAAACTGTTTCCCCTTGCCCGCGCCCGTTTGTGGTTTTTGTGCTTAAAAGCTACCATGTAACAGCACTCGGAGTTCGCTCCTTGCTTAAGGAGACAGAACCCCGGAGCGCCGGTATAATAAAATCCTCTTGCTGTTTGCATCGAAACCTGGTCTTGGTGGTCCTTGGGGCAACGGATACATGGCGAGGAACCATTAAGGTTCAACAGGATCATACCCAGAACTACACGATCAACATTTCTGGAGCTTGGATACTTATGTCGGGCTTCCCTGGTGGCTCAGTGGTAAAGAGACACCAGGGAAGTGGTAAATCCTGTCAATGCAAGAGACTCCCATTCAATCCCTGGGTCAGGAAGATCCCCTGGAGAAGGAAATGGCACCCCACTCCAGCATTCTTGCCTGGGAAATCCCATGGACGGAGGAGTCTGGAGGGCTACAGTCCGTGGGGTCGCAGAGAGTCAGCCATAGTGACTGGGCAGAGAGCAGAGCAGAACACATACGGGGACCAAAGTCAGAAAGATCTACAAAATGGTGACAATGGAAAACACGAAATTAATAACTTGATATTGTTTACAAGGTCAAAATCAGCCTTCTTTTAATGAAGGTCTTGCTTATGTGGATACAACGAGGAAATTCTTAAGGGTAAGCTCCCAACAGTGCTATCACATGCAGGAAGTTTTATCAGTATTTGGGTGCTAATCTGCCTCGGTTCACAAGCACAGTAGAGTATGAAATAAGCCACAGTGCTTATTTTCCCACTTTGTACAGAAAAGTCAGGATTATGGGCATGCTGAGATTTGCTTTTCATTCTCAGTGAATGTTCACCAAACTTACTACAAACAAGCTCATCTTTCAGAAGAGTTTTCAACAAGTCAAAAAAAAAAAAAAAGAGAAACTTTTCACTCATACAGTCATTCCCCCAAATTACTAAAATTATATTCATTTCAGAATAAAATGCAATGAGTCATCTGTAGTGCCGGAACAGTGTGCTTTGCAGGCTTAATAGCATTGTACTTGTTTACAGTTCTTGTTTTCTCATTGACATGATTCAGACACGTTCTAACATTTGCAGCAATGTCTGAACCTCACCTAGGTCATCACAGAGCAGCTGCGTTTCACTCTGGGCTGAGTTACGAGCTCTGGGAGCACATGTGATCCATTTCTTGAACAGTAGACGTCTACACGGTTTGTCTGCACGTCTTTTGGGAATTCACTCTAAGATTTAGTCAGTCGGTGACTGAGTCTTTCATTGGACCATTGGAAACAAGGTGGCGCGGTTTGTCAGCTTCAGACAAAAATTGGTTGATGCTTTACTAAAGACTTCTATGACCTCATTTCATCAAATTTACGGTATCCACAGCTTGCAGGTAAAAGAAACGAAGTAACAAGGTATTAAAATGTTGGCCATCTGTATACACTGCTATATTCAAAATGGATAACCAACAGGGGCCCACCGTATAGCCCAGGGAACTCTACTCAATGTTGTGTGCCAGCCTGGATGGGAGGCGGGGGGGATAATGGGCAGGTGCGTGTGTATGGCTGAGTCCCTTTGTTATTCACCTGTAACCATCACAACATCGCTAACTGGATACACCCTGATAAGAAATAAAAAGGTTAAAGTTCAAAAAGAAAAACAAAACAAAAAAAGACACCGATCATCAATTAAACAAGCAACCAAAAATTTCGAGTACTTACTTTTACTGCTCAGCTAGATTTACTATAATGAAACAGGACTGGGTAAACTTAACAGGAAGTTATTTCCTCACAGCTCACGAGTCTGGAAGTCTGAGATCAGAGTTCAGTCTAATTAAGTTCTCATAAGAGTTCTCTTCCTAGCTTGCAGGTGGCTGCTTTCTGGCTGGGGTAAACTTAGGGGGAGGGTGCTCTCGTTCCTCTTCCTGTAAGGGCACTAATCCCATCCCCACCTTTATGACCTAGGATAAGCCTAACACTCATTTCTGCATGAGCACCTTGGGGGTTGGGGCTTCTACGTTTGCATTTGGTGGAGACACAGATGTTCAATGCATCGGCTACTGTATGTCAACCAGGACACCCAAATCTAGACAGATTCCTGGGCAGGAAAGCTCTAGCCACTGCTGCTCAGCAGTGAGTGAGGCAAGGCTTCACATTCAATCACTTCAGGCAAGCCAAGCCATGTTTCTGAGGAGCTGCTGCTGTTGCTGTTGCTGTTGCTCAGTCGCTGAGTCCTATCTGACTCTTTGCCACCTCATGGACGCCAGGCTTCCCTGTCCTTCAGTATCTCCCAGGGTTTGTTCACACTCGTGTCCATTGAGTTGGTGATGTCATCCAACCATCTCATCTTCTGTCATCCCCTTCTCCTGCCTTCAATCTTTCCCAGCATCAGGGTCTTTTCCAATGAGTCAGCTCTTCAAATCAAGTGGCCAAAGTAGTGGAGTTTCGGCTTCAGCATCAGTCCTTCCAATGAATATTCAGGGTTGATTTCTTTCAGGATTGACTAGTTTGAGCTCCTTGCAATCCAAAGGGTTCTCAAGAGTCTTCTCTAGCACCACATTTCAAAAGCATCAATTCTTCAGCACNCAGCTCTTCAAATCAAGTGGCCAAAGTAGTGGAGTTTCGGCTTCAGCATCAGTCCTTCCAATGAATATTCAGGGTTGATTTCTTTCAGGATTGACTAGTTTGAGCTCCTTGCAATCCAAAGGGTTCTCAAGAGTCTTCTCTAGCACCACATTTCAAAAGCATCAATTCTTCAGCACTCAGCCTTCTTTATGGTCCAACTCTCACATCTGACATGACTACTGGAAAAACCATGGCTTTGACTAAACAGATCTTTGTGGGCAGAGGAAAGGAGAATCCATTTGATTGACAGGTGCCAATCAGAGAGATCAGTCTCACCTAAAAATTTTTCTAATATAACTTTATTTATTTTAATTGGAGGCTAATTACTACAATATTGTATTGGTTTTGCCATACATCAACATGAATCCACCACAGGTATACACGTGTTCCCCACCCTGAACCCCCTTTCCTCCTTCCTCCCCGTACCATTTTTCTGGGTTGTCCCAGTGCACCAGCCCCAAGCATCCAGTATCATGCATCGAGCCTGGTCTGGTGANCCCCCACCCACCATCCATCGCCCGAGCCCTGTTTCAAGGGCCCCATCAACAGAGAACATTTTCATCCTCACAGAACATTCTCCTGCAAAGCTGCCCTGTGCCCACCATGGGCTCTGCTCCCTTCAAGTCACCTAACCCACACAAAGCCTGTGCGCTCCTCACAGGTGGATTTGCAGGCTAATAAGGTTGGAGGCCAGAGCGGGAAGGATCCGATGGAAGGGGGACATGGGAAGTTGAAGGGGGGGGGGATCTTCTCTCTCAGTGAAGGCTTTGCAAGTACCATCAACCTCTGGGTGGAGGGCTCTGGCTCCAGGGAGCCCCAGGGAAGGCCTGAGAACCCAGAGGAAGGAGCTTGGTGAAGCTGAGTGAGAGCCAGCGTCTGCGGGCACAGGAAGAAAAAACGGGCCACTCTCTCTATTAACTCTATTGCTCACGTTTGTGTCGCTAAAGAATGTTTCCTGGAAACCATTTGTGACTCAGTGAGGGTGAAGGCTCTCCAGGTAGGGACTGATGCTCAGGCGGGGTCCAGTAGGTCAGGGTCCCCAGAAGCAATCAGGTTACCCATGCCTCTTTGGAGACTGATGAAGGAGGACATGAAATAAGAAAGAAGGACGTGTGTATGAGGGCTTGTGTTGCTCTTTCCTTATATTAATGACATAACAGTGGAGGACACTAAGCCTATGTATGGGCTTCAAGATTTAAGATTTATCTTCCCCATGACATAAAGAGCTCCCATGAGCTCTTTCCTGACTTTGCCAAAGCAAAGCCTTGGCTTATTATGTTTGCTTGGCATCTCTTGGGAATAAAGCACAAGCATTACTGCTCGGGGTTTGGGGCTTGAGCTGGGATAAGGCCTTCTGGTGGGACGCGACTCCCTCGCCGACACTGGAACCTGGAGACAGTCCCTCGTGTGCGCTCCGGATGCTGGGGGAGAAGCGGAAGCTCTCCCTCTGTGCGTGCAGGTCTCGTGGCAGCCCCTCCACTGGGGAGCTCGGGCTTCCTGTCCTCAGGTTTCCTCCCAGTTTGAGGGGGCAGCTCCCAGGGGTGGGGAAGTTGGAGGTGACGTCCCCCCAGCTCCCTCCACAGGCTCCCAGGTCCTCCCACAGAGCTGAGGGGGAGCACACCCTGGAGCACCTTTCTCGCCTCCACTCCTCACCCACATCCTGAATCCTGGGGCCAGCCACCCCTCGAGTCCCTCCACAGCCAGCAGGAATTCTCCAGGACGCTGTGAACAACTGCAGGGTCGGCTGCACACCCCTGTCCTCACAGTCCTGCTGACCTGGTCCCCTGGGATTGACCTGCCCCAGGACAGCGCCTCTGGACANCTGAATCCTGGGGCCAGCCACCCCTCGAGTCCCTCCACAGCCAGCAGGAATTCTCCAGGACGCTGTGAACAACTGCAGGGTCGGCTGCACACCCCTGTCCTCACAGTCCTGCTGACCTGGTCCCCTGGGATTGACCTGCCCCAGGACAGCGCCTCTGGACATCGGGGCCGGGGGTCACGGCTCTTCTCAGAAGCCCCTGCTCCCGCCAGACAGTGCCTGCTCCTGCCCCGCTACACCCCAGCCCGTCGGCCCTGCCACCTTCCCCCAGGCCGGTCCTGGTTCCCGCCTCCCCGTCCCCAGTCCTTCCAAGGCTCCGGGACTAACCCTGGCCAGGACTGGGGATTTATGTGACCAGCACCCGCTGGAGGACGACCCTGTTGCATCGCTTGCAGACTAAGAGAATTTGGACAAGTTACTTTACCTCTAAGCTTGTGTTTATCTTCAGAATGTATATACAGATTTGCTGTGAGTCTCAGATGTCTCCCAAGAACCTAAAGTTGCCCCAGGATGGGACAGTCACTAGCTACATGGAGTTAGCTGTCAGTCTCTGCCACAGAGCCCATCACAGCCAGGAAATTAATCGTGGTGGGGGTTCCCAGGGTAGGGATGGAGGGGGTGTGGAACACCCGTGATTACTTCTCTTTCCAGGCTCCCATGTTAGAGAACACTGATGGATGGAGGTTGACAAGGAGACTGGAAACGGGCTTTTACGCAAGAGAGAAAAACAGGGAGGCTAAGTCGTGAAGGGAGGGGGAGGAACAGAAGGCGATGTGTGCGCATGGGGGCAGTAGTGACTGCCTTCTTGGAGGAACAGGACAACACAGGCATTCGTTCTCGGCCACACACAGTCTGCGGGCTGGGAAACGACGCTGGAGATCGTAAGCCCACCGCTGCCCCCCCACATTGCAAAAGTGACAAGACCCAGGCCCTAGAGGAGAAGGCACGGTAGGGGGAGGGGCAGAAAAGGTCCAAAGGTCAGGCTTTACCCCTGCCAGGAGCAGTAGGACCCCGAGTTCTCAGCCAGACCCTGCTCTTTTCCCAAGGCCTCCCCACCCCCATTCTTGCAGTTCTCTGTGTGGGGCATTACTTGGCAGACGTTGAAGCCTCTTAAAGAGAGAGCATCAATCTGCATGTGATTTATTCCTCTTTTTAAAATTCTCATTCCCTATTCATAAGCTCCTCTTTCTAGCTCTTTCCTGTCCTCTCCTTCCCTCTTTCTCTGCTTCTCGTTCAGAAAGATGGTCTCATCCAGGCACTTGAGGCCCTGGAACCGGCTATAAAACCTATACAGTAATCTCCCTGCAGCCCTCCTCCCCCATCGCCCTGGCTCCTGACAACTCCACCGTCAACCCCTGTCTGTATCAGTGAATTCTATGGAGAGGGTAACCCCGAGTACCCCTCCAAGCCCCCCCCCCCCCCCCCCCCCCCCCCCCCCCCCCCCCCCCCCCCCCCCCCCCCCCCCCCCCCCCCC
>SJYA01002485.1:2184295-2202996 GCA_006410615.1 Neotragus moschatus | reverse complement strand
CCTACCACCTCCCATCCCTACCCAACCCGTCCAACTTCCAGCCCCCATCCTACACCCCACAGCCCTAGGCGCAGGCAAGAGGAGGGGCTTGGGTGTCAGAAGGGCTGGCCCCACCCTGCTGGAGGGACCCCCGGGACATCTGGCTCCGCCCTGGGCCTCCCCCACATCACTGCCCCTTCCGCCATCAATGGGTGTCCTGCCCTGGGCAGCTGTGGGCACACACAGGTGTTCCTTGCCCTCCAACCATCAAATTCTCTAGTCCTGGATTCAAGAGAAAGGATGTAGGAGGGGGTGAGGAAGAACAAGAAGAGGAAATGCGAGCGCGGAGCGGGNATCACTGCCCCTTCCGCCATCAATGGGTGTCCTGCCCTGGGCAGCTGTGGGCACACACAGGTGTTCCTTGCCCTCCAACCATCAAATTCTCTAGTCCTGGATTCAAGAGAAAGGATGTAGGAGGGGGTGAGGAAGAACAAGAAGAGGAAATGCGAGCGCGGAGCGGGCTGGAGGAAAGCAGAAGGCAAATAAGTGCACACACCTCCCCTGCCACCCCTGGCTTTTTTTTTTTTTTTTCCTTGGCGCTTCAGGAAAACCCCAAACCAGAGAAGAGCATGGAGGTGGCCATCTCTGTGTGTGAGCACAACAGCAGAGACAAAAGTATGGCAGTCATCGACATACGCAACTGGTGGGTGGCCTGAGCGCAGCTCGTCGGGGAATGGGGCCCGTTCCACAGAACCCGAGGATGCCAGGCTCCTACATTCAGGGCAGGGGCGGCGGTGGCCAGTGGGACAAGCCATGCACGTCATCCTGGAGGTATTGTTCACTTCGTGTTCTCTGTAAAGGGTGTCCCTGGCACCGTTCAACATCTCCCTCTGTAGGACCCAGCCTTGCCCCTCCCAGCCAGCCAAGGTCAGCAGGCCACATCCCCAGTTAATCACGAGACGTGGTGAGATACTGAGGGTGGCCCGGGTAACCCCACGTGCAGACTTCCTGGGAAAAGGTGAGAAGGACAGACACACTGGGGCACCTTCTCCTGAGTAGACAGCTCCCTCGTGGGCATGCAGCCACCCTGACATCAAGCAGGGGACCCTGCAGAATCCACACCTGGCTGGGATTTACCCAACTAGCCGCCCCAGCCTCTGTGAAGCCCCATGGAACAGCCTGGGTCACCTCATGGCACCATTTCTCAACTTCAGGTTCTATTGATTTTTAATAGATGTGTGAAAATTGAATACAACACACACACACACAAATGAAGGCCAATTCACAGTAATGCTAATTTAGCTTGCATTAAAGAGCTAGTCTTCCAAATTAATAATCTTAAAATTAAAAATCGAGTGAATCTGGTTTCATGGCACTCTGAAAAGCAGTGTCTTCTGTAAACTTTTCATGCTGGGATGGGGTAAAGTGGTGAAAATTATGATCCTGTCACAGCAGAAGAAACACAGGCAAGTTTGGCTGGGATATTAAAGAAAAGTGGTTCTTAGGGGAAAAGAGAACATTGTGGTTCTCTGACCATTTCCACTGACTCAATGGACGTGAGTTTGAGCAAGCTCCGGGAGTTGGTGATGGACAGGGAAGCCTGGCGTGCTGCAGTCCATGGGGTCTCAAAGAGTCAGACACGACTGAGCGACTGGACTGAACCGACCATTTCCACTGTGGGGGTCTCCCGATGAGTCGGGTGAGCAGGGCTGGAGGGGCGGGGTTATTGGCCACGCCCACCTGTGTCATCAGACCTCCCACCCGCTCCTCAGAGCGCCCAGACCGAGGGACCCAGCCTTTCTTTGCATCCTGGAGCCCCACAGCCTCCCCTTTCCTCCGCATCACTTACTCTGTTTCATAGGACCAGTCACTTGAACACTGCCTGGCCAAACGCCCAGGTGAAATCGCTGCTTAGAGAACCATCTATCCACTACTAGACAACACGTGTGGTAAAGAGCAACAAACAGGCCCCAGTGCCCTGGGGATGTGAACCCTGGAAGAGCCAGGGCCCAGGTCTGACTAGCCCCCTGGGTCCCGCACACTGACCAGAGCGCCCACCCGCCTCTCCACTGAGTCCAGCACCTGCATGTGCCGGGCAGGTTCTGGGGCGACAGCTGCGAAGGAAGGGCCATGACCCGGAGGACTCATCCTGAGACTCAGAGGGGATGGAGCTTCCAGGGTCTGGAAGCTTCAATGAGACACACGAGGTGAAGGAAGGAGGGCCGCCTCCCCACGCCTCCTGAGTCAGCTCTTTAGTGCCCGTTTTCTTCCCTGACATGATCTGTATGGGTTCAGCATTAGTTTCCTAAATATGCTTTATATTTTACCCTTTTAATATCAGCCAAAATTGAGCTCCTGCTGGGTTTATTTTGTAAACATTTATATGAAAATAACACAAGTATAGAAAAGCACTCTCAACAAAGGGAGGGCTCAGTGGACTGCAATGGGCACTCTACTCTGGGAAGTAGTCGTGTTTTCCTCTGTGAAAGCCCAGGTGCTTCTGAAAAGCTCCTCTCACAGCTTCCTAACCCTGACCTCAGACGTCCACAGCAGAAGTCCCAAAGGCATTGGATTCTCCCAGCCTTCCAGCTCCCTCCACTCCTTTCCAGGTATGTTGCCACACTAATTTTGAGCTAACTGTGTGAAAATCATTGTGCTTGCAGCATGCACGGATAACTGATTTCATTCTTATAACCTGAGAAGTTAGTGACTCCTCTACACTCCCCTTCTTCAGAGGGCTGCCAGCAAGCTGGGGGTATCCTGTGTACTGAACTGGGTATTGGATAGATGTGCCTGCATTTACAAGATCATAAAGCTCTATACTTAAGATCTGTACCCTGTACAATATACCAAATAAGCTTCTGTTGAAAGAAATGCAAAAAAGAAAAAAAAAAAATTCCACAAAACAGACTTCAGGCCCAGAAGTCTAGCTCTGATTTCTACCAGACGTTTAAGGTGGAAGTTGACGCCCATCTCCTAACACACTTCCAGAGAACAGATAGAGAGAAGGCATCTAACACTGCCTTTATCGGACCAGGAGAATACTGTCTCAACCCCAGCAATAGACATCAGTAGACAAAGACAACAGCATCAGACAAAGAAAATTACAGGCCAAATGGTCCTGAATGTTGATGTCAAAATCCAAAGCCAAATATTAGCAGTCTGAATCCAGAGGTCTTCGGAAAGCAAGGAAGCTGGGACTTCCTGGCAGGATTTCCATTGGTTGGTGTGGACAGGACCGCTGGGTGTTTGGGTGCTGCCTGGGAGAGTGAAGGGACAAGGCCATCAGGTTAGAGGAATAAGCATATAGTGAAAGAGGTGTGGAGGGCCTGATCTTTCAAGGAACTTCTTTCCAGAATATTGGATGGCTTTGGGGTCGGAGGTCACCACGTCAAGGAGGGTCAAGCTGGGTCAGGCATGTGCCCTCCTGTTGGCTAAGATCCCTCTTGTCCTCGGAGCAACCGTGGGGCAGGAGGATTGAGGGGCCAAAGGGAGCAGAGTCCTGGGCTCCAGGGTCTAGGGCACCATCTAGAGGATTTAGGGGTTCAGAGATTTCTGTCCCCAGGGAACCAACTACATTCGTGTCCCACATCCATCTGTCATCAGCTTTGAGACTCTGGGAAAGTCACTGAAAATCTAGACATTTTAGTGCCATGTATATATGGACCCCAGCACCTGCCCTGAGAGTTTCCTCCCTGCCCCCACAGCTGATGTGGGGATCACAGGAGATAACAGATACTCTTCACAAGCTGCAAAGCCTCACACCCATAACCTCCCCTCATCCTCTGCCCTGTGGCATCCAGGAGGGAGCACTTCTATGTTTCTTGCTTCTTCATCCAGACATTTAATTTCTGAACACTTAGGTAGCACCTATGAAGGACCAGTCATTTTTCTTCAGAGTCTATCTTACTTTTTATATTAAGCTTCATCATGTAATACTAATAAGTGGGCCCATTAACATTTGCATATCACAGAACAGGGAACTGAGGACAGAGAGGTTAAGTAACTTTCCCAGGTTCACATGATGCCTGGTATTTGAACCCAGACCATCAGGCGCCAGCCCCCACACCCTCAGTCACTGTGCTGTGCGCCCTTTCTATATTATCTCATCTGAATAAAGTCATGTTCCAGCGCGATCGGTGCTGAGTAGTCTGGAGTGTATTAACCGCACACCACATTGTAACATTCCTCTCCCCAGCCACAGCTTTGATTCAGCTGACTCCCCTAGGCAGCTGGCGATCAAGGGGAACAGAAGTGGGGCCTGGGAATGAATTGATATTTCCCCATGGTCTTCTCCCAGCACTATGTCAATAGTTCTGCTTTGAACGTATTTTCCAGGATTGTGGCCCAGTTAACCAAAAGAAAAGGATCACAAGGGATTCAGACACTGGACGCACAGGAATATCATGTGCGGTCAAGATGGGCTGCTCACCATCCCCAGCCGTGGTTCAGACACATCAGAATTCACTTCTGGCCAAACCACAGGTAGGAGCAGACCTGTGCCTCCCCCACTAAGCACTCCATTGCAGGTACTGTGGACGTAACACCGGTGAGTAGATTCAAGAGTAAAGGCTGTAGTTGATACAACAGAGCCTGGATCTGGGTGAGCGAGGACTGGGCAGAGATGGTGCCCACTCAGAACCAGTTCAGCCACTGCCCACCCTCAAGCAGGCCTTAGTCCAGGCTGCTCCAACCATTGGCCAGGCTTTAGTCAGTGAGGCACCGGGCCCACAGACTTCATTCATTAAGCCCCCAAAACACCAGCAGCCCAGGAGATCCCGTCCCCAGCTAGTGAGTAGCCACTGCTCCCCGCCCAGGTTTGGTCAGTTGAAGATGATGCGAATTCTCTGTGCAACTGTCATGTGGGCAGTTGGTTTAGAATGTCCTGGGTTCTGAGCCAGTCCGAGTCAAGCAGGCTACTGGTCATTCAGGGTGGTCACCTGACCACCAGAAAGTCTCATTGCAAAGCAGCAGCAGACAGAATCATGTGCTGAGGGGGAGGAGAGGGGGAAAGATGCAAGTTCTGATCTCCCAGTCCATCACGGGTCTTCATGTAGGGGAAGGGCAGTGTATTTGGGCTCAGGGTCTGAGTCAGGAGTTGGGCTGAGGTTTGAGCCATTCTCCTGGGCCAGGCACCTCCTCTGGGTACCAGCTGTCTCCCTGCAGCATCCTTAGGCAGGAGGACGTGGGAAGGGAGAGAGGAGACCTCTTGGTTTGTGTATCCAGGGCACGATCTCATGTCCAGGGGTTCAGGAATCTCCATCCCCAGGGAATCATCTCCCTATCTTGCTTCAGACCCACCCGTCACTCATGAGTGTTGTGACTCTGGGCAAGTTACTCAGTGTCTCTAAATTTCAGTCTCCTGAACCATAAAATACGGGTCACAGCCCCTACTCTGCCCGCCCAACAGTGCACTCCGAGAAATAATATTCTTTTCACAAGCTCTACAATCAATGTAAAGAAGTATGTTCTGTCCTGTTTGTAGCCTCCTAGGTGCCCCTTCTGGAGACATTGCTTTTACTTCCAGACACTTAATACTTGATCACTTATGTAGGTAGCACTTACGAAGTATCTTATCATTTTTCTTCACGCTCAGTATTTACTAATTTTAGAATGTAATACAAATAAGCAGGACCTATTAATATTTCCACATCACAGACCAGGGAACTGAGAAACAAAGTGTAAGTAATCAACCTTCCTAGGTACCTGGGACTTTCAAATGGGATATGACTTCAGGCCCTCTGGCCCCAGCACCTATACTCTCAGTATGTTGTGCTGACTTTGTATTGCCTCATCTAAAGTGATTTTTCCCATGCAATCAGCCTGTTGGGTATTTTAAGTGCACACTAAAATGTAAGGTCCATCTTCGTAAGCCCTACTGTGATTCAGGGGGCTCCCTGGGACAGTTAATGATAAGATCTAAAGTGTGTCCTGGAAACAAGTTAAGACGTTTGCCAGGAAGATGTCAACAAACTCTCACCGTGAATGAATTTCCCAGGACCATGTTTCAAGCAAATAAAGAAAAAAAGACAGTGGATTCAAAGCAAGGATACATACAGGGATTGAATAAGTACCCTGGGTATGAAGACTATATATTGGCATTCAACAGCCCTAAATGAGCACGTAGTTCCAAAGGGTTGAGTCTCAAATATCCATCACCTCATAGAAGCCACTCCATTGAAGTCACTGTGGGAATTTCATTGTGAAATTGATCAAGACTAATGACTGTCTCTTACTCATGTACCATGTTGAGAGACAAACTATAAAAATGTTAAGTTATAGTTTCTTTATTGAGATATAATTAACATTCCATAAATCCACACTTCTTAAAACTGTACTATCTGGTGGCTTTCTATCTTGAGGTTTTGCAGCCAACACCCCTAATTCCAGTACATTTTCATCATCCCCAAAAGAAACCCTGTAGTATCAGTCATTCTTGCTGTCTCTACCCCTTTCACCTCAGCTCTGGTCCTGTCTCTATGGGTCTTCCTACACTGGATGTTTCATACATTATGTGTGGCTGAATAATATTGTATGGATATAACACATTTTGTTTTCCCATGTATCAGGTGATGGACAGTTGGATTGTTCCCACTTTTTGACTATTACAAGTAGGGATACTATAACACTCACGTACAGGCTTTTGCATGAACATATGCTTTTATTTCTCCTGGAAACATACCTAGGAGTGGAATTTCTGGGGCATTTGGTATTTCTTGTGTTTAACTTTTTGAGCAACTGCCGAACTATTTTCTTTTTTATATTTGTACCAGCAATGTTTGAAGGTACCCATTTACCCACATTATTTCCAACACTTAAAAAAAACAAAACCGTATCCATACTAATGGGTATGAAGTGGTATCTCACAGTACTTCCAGTTTGTGTAATTTTGACTGATAACTTTGAGCTGTTTTCCTGTGATTATTGACGATCTGTGTCTCTTCTGTCGAGGAGTATCTGGGCACACTCTTTCATTTTCCAGATTTGGTTGGCAGTTTTTTTTTTTGTTGCATGTGGGCTTTCTCGAGTTGCAGAGCACGCCGGGGCTACTCTCCCGTTGTGGAGGGTGGGCTTTTCATTGTGGCTTCTCTTGTTGCCCAGCACAGGGGTCTCGGGCTTCAGAGGTTGTGGCACGTGGGCTCAGTAGTTGTGATCCCCTGGCTCTAGGGCACAGGCTTAAGAGTTGTGGTGCACGGGCTTAGTTGCCCCGCAGCACGTGGGATCTCCCTGGATCAGGGATCGAACTCATGTACCCTGCATGGGCAGGCGGATTCTTTACCATTGTGCCGCCAGGGAAGCTTGACATTTTATTGCTGAATAGCCAGTGTTCTTTACATAGTATGAGTACTAGACTTTAACAGACAGGATTTGCAAATATTTTCTTTCACTCTGAAGGCTGTATTATATTTTCCTTGACGGTGTTCTTTGAAACACAAAGGATTTTAATTTTTATAAAGTCCTATTTATTTTTCCTTTTGTTGTTTGTGCGTCTGCTATCATATTTGTTCATAGCCAAATCCAAGAATGAAGACTTATCCCCCCTTTTCTTCAGAAATTGGTACAGTTTAGCCCTTACATTTAAGTCTTTGATCCATTCGTAATTCAAAGTCTATTCTGTCTGATGTTGGCATAGACGCTCTTGCTCTCTTTTGTTTACTATCTGGGTTTTCTCGTTGAGTTTTTTTTTCTTTTTTCCGTCCTTTAACTTTCAAACTGTCTGTGTCTTTGAATCTTAAGTGAGTCTCTTATAGACAGCATATAGTTGGATTATATGTTCTTTCCTATTCTGCCAATTTCTATATTTTGATTGGAGAGGTTAATCCATTTACAACTACTAAGAAAAGGCTTAGCATTTCTGCTATTGTGCTATTTGCTTTCTATATGCCCAAAGCATTCTTACCTTCATTTCCTGCATTCCTGTCCTTTTTGTGTGTTTAGCTGATTCCTTACAGTTAAATATTTAAATTACTTTCTCACTTCCCTGTGCGTATATTTCACAGCAATTTTGTGTTTACCACGGGGATTACCTTTAACATCCTAAAATGAAAACACCCTAACTTGAACTTATTTTTTTAAATGATTATTTATTTATTTTGCCCATTCTGGGACTTAGTTACGGCATGCAGGATATTTAGTTTCAGCATTCAAACTCTCAGTTGCAGCATGTGGGATCCAGTTTCCCAACCAGGGATCAACCCCCCTCCTTGCACTGGGAGTGAGGGGTCTTAAGTCTTAACCACTAGACTAATAGGGAAGTTCCAAAGCACCTAAGTTGACTCTAGACCAGGTTAATCTCAATAACATCCAAGTTCATGAAAGATCATCCCACCATCTCAATGCAAAAGAGACCTTCTCTAAGACACACTATAATGAAATTGTAGGAAATCAAAGGATAAAGAATTCTAAGGCAGGTGAGAAAAAATTTTAACCTACAAAAGAACCCTCGTTAGACTATCAGATTTCTCAGCAGAAACCCTATAGGCCAGGGGAGAGTAAAATGACATATTCAACATGTTGAAAGAAAAAAATATGCCAACCAAAAATACTCTATCATCAAAGTAATCCTTCAGATATGAAGGAGACATATTTTTCTAGGCAGACAAAAACTGAGGGAGTTCGTCACCATTAGACCTGCCTGGAAAGAAACGTTGAGTTCTTCAAGCTGAAATGAAAAGACAGTTAATCAGCAATACGAAAAAGTATGAAAGTATATAACATACTGGTAAAGGTAAATATACGATCAGACTTCGAAAATTCTAAATCTGTAATGCTGCTGCTGCTACTGCTAAGTCGCTTCAGTCGTGTCTGACTCTGTGTGACCCCAGAGGCAGCAGCCCACCAGGCTCCCCTGTCCCTGGGATTCTCCAGGCAAGAACACTGGAGTGGGTTGCCATAGGAAGATGCATTAATCAAATTATAAAGATCAAAGGAAAAGAGTATCTAAACTACAGTTACTGTGAAGCACCACTATGAACAAAGTTAGTGGAGGTGATGGAATCCCAGTGGAGCTATTCCAAATCCTAAAAGATGATGCTGTGAAAGTGCTGCACTCAATATGCCAACAAATCTGGAAAACTCAGCAGTGGCCACAGGACTGGAAAAGGTCAGTTTTCATTCCAATCCCAAACAAAGGCAATGCCAAAGAATGTTTAAACTACCACACAACTGCACTCATCTCACACGTTAGCAAAGTAATGCTAGAAATTCTCCAAGCGAGGCTTCAATAGTATGTCAACTGAGAACTTCCAGATGTTCAAGCTTGATTTAGAAAAGGCAGAGGAACCAGAGATCAAATTGCCAACATCTGCTGGATCATAGAAAAAGCAAGAGAATTCCAGAAAAACATCTACTTCTGCTTCACTGACTATCTAAAACCTTTGTGTGGATCACAAAAAACTGGAAAATTCTGAAAGAGATTGGAATACCAGACCACTTGACTTGCCTCCTGATAAATCTGTATGTAGGTCAGGAGGCAACAGTTAGAACTGAACATGGAATAACGGACTGGTTCTAAATTGGGAAAGGAGTACGTCAAGGCTCTGTTTACTTAACTTACATGCAGAGTACATTATTCAAAATGCAGGGCTGGATGAAGCACAAGCTGGAATCAAAATTACTGGAACCTGAGGTTATTGAGAAATACCAATTAACGTCAGATATGCAAATGAAGAGGAACTGAAGAGCCTCTTGATGAAAGTGAAAAAGCTGGCTTAAAACACAACATTCAAAAAAGGAAGATCATGGCAACCGGTCCCATCACTTCATGGAAAATAGATGAGGAAACAATGGATTTTCTTGGGCTCCAAAATCCCTGCAGATGGTGATTGCAGCATGAAATTTAAAAATGCTTACTCCTTGGAAGAAAAGCTATGACCAACTTAGACAGCATATTAAAAAGCAGAGACATTACTTTGCGGACAAAGGCCCATCTAGTGAAAGCTATGGTTTTTCCAGTAGTCATGTATGGATGTGAGAGTTGGACCATAAAGAAAGCTGAGCACTGAAGAATTGATGCTTTTCAACTGCACCATTGGAGAAGACTCGTGAGAGTCCCTTGGACTGCAAGGAGATCCTAAAGGAAATCAGTCCTGAATATTCACTGGAAGGACTGACGCTGAAGCTGAAGCTCCAGTACTTTGACCATCTGATGCGAAGAACTGACTCATTGGAAAAGACCCTGATGCTGGGAAAGATTGAAGGCAGGAGGAGAAGGGGATGACAGAGGATGAGATGGTTGGATGGCATCACCGACTTGATGGACATGAGTTTGAGCAAGGTCTGGGAGTTGAGGATGGACAGGGAAGCCTGGTGTGCTGCAGTCCATGGAATCATAAAGCATCGGACACGACTGAGCGACTGAACTGTACTGAAAAATACTGTTGAGTATGACTTTTACTAATACAGTGATTCCAAAGGATAAAGGAGAAGAGCAATCACTGTGCCGAGGACCCGCGGTTTCCAGGTGTTCACTGTGCCCAGCCACCTTTTGATTATCACCACGTCCCTGTAACTCAGAGATGCAGGTGAGCCGATTTGCCCGAGCCGCACAGCTAGGTGAGTCTTCGGGGACCAACAGCAGCTTTTGCAAAGACATTCCTGCTGTACTTTAGTGACCTCCATCATCAGGCACATTCTTCTTATATTATTCTGTTTCCTTGGGTCAAAGAATCCAACTCCTGAATTAAGCTTAAGTTGGAATTAGTAGCGGATAAACAGCCAAAATCACTTCATCCTTTTAATTCCCCAAGTAATGCTTTTAGTCGTAAAAGTATAGAATTTAATATAGAAAATTACAAATCAAGTGACCTTAGTGTTCACAGGTAAGCACTAATACATTTTAATATACCACGATCATATTAAAAAATTACTCTGAAACATTTTCTTTCACATGCATTTATAAATACATCTTTTGTCAGAGTGCACGAGGAGTGAATTCTTCATATCCTATTGTCAAACAATCCGAATTTTTATTTCTTGGAAATTACCTCATTAGAGTATTTAGCATAGTACATTACATTCCTAAGCGTTCTGTGATTCCTAAGAATTCCAAGCATTATGTGATCGCTAGAAATTGCCTAAATTTTTTATTGTGTTAAAATCACTTAACATAAGATCTCACCTCTTAAACTTTTAAATGCACAAACGTATTGTTACATGTTGTACAGCAGATCTCTAGAAAGTATTCGTTTGCTGAACTGGGAATTTATGCCTGTTTAACAACTTTTCATTTCCCCTACCCCCAGCTTCTACCAATCATCATTCTACTCTCTGTGTGTATAAATTTGACTTTTTTTTTTTTTTTTTGCGGGGGGTGAATCTTTTTTCAACTCTATTGGATATCACTGATCAACAAAATTGTGAGTTATTTACAATATGATTGAAAAAATATTGACCAGCTTAAACTGGTTGTGCCTCTTTGTATAGGTTGATTTGGGCTTCCCAGGTACCTCTAGTGGTAAAGAACCTGCCTGCCAATGCAGGAAATTTAAGAACCTGCCTGCCAATTCGATCTGTGTGTGGGTCAGGAAGATCCCCTGGAAGAGGGCACGGCAACCCATTTCAATATTCTTGCCTGAAGAATCCCATGGACAGAGAAGCCAGGATGGCTACAGTCCATGGGGTTTCACAGAGTCAGACATGACCGAAGCGACTTAGCATGGCATAGGCTGACTAATCAAACCTTGAGTCATTTTATAGAGACAGCACATGCAAGACAGGAATCCATGTCTCCAGAACAAATCAGATTCTTAGGTTATAGAACCTAAAGAAATCTTGTCACAGCGGTCCTTTACAGAGGAAGGAGTACTTCAGGAAGGAAAACTGCCTTCCAGGTGCAGGAGTTGGTTGTATGGAGTGATTCAAGACTAGCCAATCAGCTTCCAAGTTTTTGCCCCAAATCCTGGATCAAGGAGACAGATTCCAGAGCCTTGCCTCCCGTCTCGCTTGGATCAACCTCACAATAAAGCTGTCTCTTTCCTCAAAACCCAGTACCATAGTACTGGCTTCTCTGCACTTCGGGCAGCCAGCCCTTGTTCAGCGACACGATTATTTGATGCACTGTGAAAGGACTTCCCCCATCAAGTTAACACACCTGGCACCTCACATATTTACCTTTTGGGTGGGGGAGGGGGTGAAAACATTTAAGTTCTTCTCACTCAGCAAATGCCAGCGATCCGATTCAGTGTTATCAACTAGGGTTGACTATTTCAGATACTTCATGAAAGTGGAATCTTGCAACTTCTGTCCTTCTGTGATTGGCTTGTTTCACTTGGCACGATGGAGCCATCTCACTTCTAGGCCTGTATCCAAAAGAATCGAAACCAGGGTCCCAAAGAGATATCTGCATTCCCATTTTTATGGCGGCATTAGCCACAAGAGCCACGGTGTGGAAACGACTTCATGTCCGTTGACATGTGAATGGATAAAGAAAATGTGGCATACATACAGAATGGAATTATTAGTCAGCCCCCAAAGAAGAGGATACCTTGCCATATGCGACAACTTAAATACATTTATTTTAAAACTAACAGCAGACTTCTGGTTGGGCCAAGACAGAGGAAGCCTCATACAACAACCTCTCTTATGCAGATTACAGGTGAAATTCAAGACAAGAGGACAAAGAAACATTCACTTGCAACTTGATGAAGTAAACACTAACAGGCAGATGGGGCCTGGAAGTCCAAAGCTGAATACCAGCCTGCTAGGGGCTTATGGTGTTTTTTTCCTGTCTCTTGTCTCCTAGCTTACCCAAAGCAGGTGATGTCCAATAGCAGCTTGAAAGCTAAAACTCTGGGATCCACTCCTTCTTTTCAGCCAGAAGAGTGACCAAGTGTGAGACTTACATAACGAGGAGTGAGGGAGGTCACTCCCGTTAGTTTCTTTGCCTTCCTGGTTATCACATCTCCCCTGCAACCTCAGTGATGACGGAGGCACCTAAACCCCGAGAGATGACCCGCAGCTCTGGCCGAGGGACAGGTAAAGAGGCTCCTGTTTTCTGAAGAGCGGTGGGGTGACGGTGGGAAATGCCTGCTATTTTCTTTTCTGTTGCTATTTCACCTGAAAGGGCAACCCGGCCACGTGGAACTGCAAGACAGCTTGGAGGCTGAAACACTTTGAGGAACATGTAAGAGGAGCCCTTGAAGCCTGAGAATGTGGGTAGAATCCTGAAGAGGAGAGGGTTAGAGAAGGCCTGAGTATGAACCAGCATAGGTGCTAGGCCTCTCCGAGCCTTATTGCACAGACAAGGCCTTAACGCCTCACCCACCGAGGCAAGGCAGAGGCTTGGAGAAGTGAACTCCACTGGGAACTGCCACTCAGCTCCCAGCTCAACACCTGATGGCACATGTGCCATGTGGACACAAAGTCCTAGAAACGGCACCCAGGCTGGAACAACGCAGAGGACAAGGCACGGAATCTGCTGGAGCACAGACTCATAGGCTTCTTTGTAGAAACAGCAGGGAAGGTAACGATCTACAGAGGATTTTAATAGGAACCAGAGTCTTATAATAAGCAAACCGTCCAGGTTGCCAACCAAAATCCCACAACAGAGCATACAAAGAACTAGGAAAATCTGACCGGTTCTCAAGGGGAAAAGGCAATCAACAGACTCAGCCCTGAGAAGGAGTTAGCGGATAAAGCATCTGCTTCATGGTTAGGACCACGCTCACTGAGGTTAAATCCTCTTGAAATGAATGGAAAGAAACAAGTTCTTCACAGAGAAGTAAAAACTAAAAAAAAAAAAAAAAAATCAAATGGAAATTTTAGAACTGAATATGCAAAGTCATTCACCGGATGGACTGAATAACAGAACAGGGAAAACAGTGGAAAGATTCAGAAACCCTATGAATCGGTGGAAATGGCACAATCTGAAAAACAACGAGGAAAAGTGACTGAACGAACACTGTCTCAGAGATGCGTGAAACAATATTGGGAGTTCTAATTTTGTGCCATCGGAGGGTCTAAAGGAAAGGTGCAGGATAAAATATATGAGGAAAAGAATGGATGAAAATGTCACTGATTTAGAGACACAGATCTCAGTTCAGAAAACCTCACCCTGACGCAATCAGATAAAAAAGAAGCAAATGGGGAGAGTAAACTTGCACACAGTCAAGGAAAATGGCCTGTTACACATCAGAGAACACCAGCTTGAAGGACGGTGACTTTTCATCAGAGAACACAGAGGCCAAAAAAGAATGGCATAACATCTTCTTCAAAGTGTTGAAAAGATCAACCATCAGGACATTACATCCTTAAAGCAAAGATACCCTTAAAGACTGAAAGCCAAACAAAACTCAAAATGATGGCTGATGGAGACAATAGAAAACTAAGAGAATTCTTTACCCATTTGCTATAAAAATGCATGAAAGGAACTTCTTCAGGCTGAAGTCAAATAACACAAGAAAGTCTCAAACTTCAAGAACAAAGAAAGGGCAACTGAAATAAGTATCTGGGTAAATTATCCTCTTATTTAATATATGTATGACTTTTCTTTTTTCTATTGGTCTCACCACGCAGCTTGAGGGATTAAGTCTCTTTACCAGAGATAGACCTCTGGCCCCAGGCAGTGAATGCAGTGAGTCCTAACCACTGGATCACCAGGGAAATTCCCTGTATGACTTTTGAATGAAAAAAGGATATCACAGTCTCAGAAGGTGGCATTCAGATCATATAAAGGTGACACATATGACAACTATAAAAAAAAGAGTGTCAAGTAAAATAATCTATATGAATGTAAGTCTTCTGCATTTTATTTAATTGGTAAAATATTAACTCTTGTCTGTAAGACAATGTATATACACAGTATTGTTCTGAGAACAACTAAAAAATGACAAATTCCAGAAAAAGTGGACAATCTTAATAGTCCTGTGTTTAGGAGTTGTGGATAAGTTAGCTAAAACATTCCCATACATTCATTACAAGTTTTTCCCGGAGTTAATTGCCTATGTGTGGATTTACGGGTCGTGGAGTAACTATGGCCCTCTCTGCCTGCCCTGGCGGCTGCCTCAGGTCACCCCAGCAGGATCTGGGTGAGGCGGTCACTTCTGCTTTTAGCGGCTCTCCCCCTCCATTGCTGCTAGAATTAAAGGCAGGAGGATGTACAGGCGCTGATGCCAAAGCTGCCATCCTGGGGGTGAGGGCTCATAGCCAGGAACCCTGCTCCCCTTTGTTGCGTGGAGACCCGCGTCAGGTCTAGGGGCCCAGGCAGGAGAGAAGGGCCAGATGTCCTGCCAAGAAGCTCATCGCCCTCAAGGCAAACACTTCCAACCCTCAGACTCCAGGAGTTTCGGAAGCGCCAGACTCTCTAGGGGCACATCGTCACCTGAGCACCACCCGGCCTCACTTGTCCTCTGCGCATGCGCCATCCTTCCAGCACCTTTTGCACCGAGCACACGCGCCACATTCTTTGCTCACAGGTTCTAGAGCAGTGTCCCAGCAACATGCCAAGCAGTGCTTGCTTCGCCTTCGGCCGAGCTGGTAGCTGAACCATAGCACTCTGAGCCCAGCTCTCTATCCAAGCGCCGACCACCCACCCATGTGCCCTATGGGCAGTTACGTGGGCAGGCTCTGGCCCTCACCCCAACCCCAGGCTGTGGGGGGCCAGCACCTGCCAGGAGGGCTCGGCTGCCCCAGCCCGACCCCTGCACCCGCCAATTTTCCATGGCCGGCCCAGGTCACCCAGCTGTCCACTCGCAGGCCAGCCCACAAGTATCCGGTGACTCTGCATCTGCGCTTTGTCACAGCGTCTCTGAGACGGTGTTCTATGATCCTGCAGACCCTGCGCTCCTTCCTGGGGGTCCAAACCTCCTTCTGCAGGCGATGCCATCCATCACAGGAAGGCGGTGCTGGGCGGTCGCATCTCCACGAGGTGCCGCGGTTCGGCATCCGCAGTGGGCACAGTCACTGTGTGTGGTGGACACCAGCAGCAGGCCATGCCGCCCACCATACTGAGGTGTGCCCCAGGCTCCTGCACAGAGAAGACGGTGAGGAGAGCCCTGGGAGAGAGCAGGAAGGGCATGGCCCAGCAGGAGGAAGACCCCGCAGTCACAGGGAAAGACCATCAGAAACGGGGCCCGATGGGGCTCGAGGCGCACAATCAACATTTAGGCCCCTGGGGGCCCAAGGAAACCTCTCTGCCTTCGTGCCCAGGCCCGGGCCTCTGCGGAGAAACCTCCACGCCAAGAGCTCAGTACACAGATCCACCAAGAAACTCCAGACCTCTCGTGTGAGCTCCTGCCCCGAAGGAAACGCTATCACGAGCTCCTACAGCTCCACCCGAGGTTTCCCGCCAGGGCGGAGGAGGACAAGCCCCCGCATCCCTCGAGGGCTGCCCCGGAGGTCCTCGAGGAAAGCGAGCGAGGAGGGCCCACCGCCGCCCTGTGCCGCCCCGGTGGCTTCCCAGAGCAACAGCCGCCCTGACGAGGACGCGGAGGCAACCAGGAGGCAGAAACGAACCTGGGAGAACGCCGCCCCTACATCGGACAGTCCCAGGCCCGGAAGACGCAGGTTTCCTCTGCTGCCGCGCAGGCGAGGGGAGCCGCTGAGGCTTCCCCTACCCCCTGAGCTGGGTTTCCGAGTCACAGCCGAAGACCTGGACGCGGAGAAAGCAGCGGCGTTCCGGCGCATCAACAGCGCGCTGTGGGATGAGATCCCGGCCCCTCAGGGGCCGTCCCTTCCCCGCGCCCACCGACCCTCCGGCCCCCGGCAGGGCTCCTCTGCCCGAGAGAAACCAGAGGGAGTCGGCCTCCACAGCACCAGTGGACACCCGGGCGTCTGCTGGAATGGCCTCCTCTGCGCATCCCTGGTCAGGGGGGCGGCACGGCTCCCCCCGGGCCCCGCTCCCCCAGGTCCCAGCCCCCCCCCCGATCCTCCTTCCCAATCACGGGCCCCCGCCCGGTTCACCTTGTCCACCCGCGCTTCCTCCCCAGGACTGGGCAGCGCGGGCCTGTCTGCTCGGTCTCCAGGCCCCTCCGCCCCTGCTTCGGCCCCCGCGCCAGGCACTGCGGGTGCGACGGGAAGCCTGGCTCCGACCCCGGATGCGGCTTGGCTTCCGGGCTTCCAGCAGAAGCCCTTCTGGGGGCCTCTTACGAACGCGGCAGGAGGAGGAGGCCCTTCCCAGACCCCCGCGTGGGGCTCGGCTGCGGAGGATGCCAGACCGGCCTTCCCCACAGCGCGCGGCTCCTCGGGCATGGGGTCCTCCACACCCATGTGCCTGGACGCTCCTGTCTTCACCCCCACCCCCGAGCCGCCCTCCCGTATCTGACCCTCGATCCCTGCCCTCCACCAGCCAGCTCATCCCGTCTGCTCTCCAAACCAGACCCTCACCCTGCACATCTGGAGACCTGGCTCCCCACCCCGCTTCTGACACTGAGGTCACCCCCATGGACACCATTCCACTCTCTCAGTCTCCCCTCTTCGGGTCTCCCCCTGGCTCCAGCGGGAGCCTCTTCCCATCTTCCCAGGCCCTGCAGACGCCCCCCAGGGACGGCGCGGCCTCTGTCACAGTCAGCACCAGCCTGCCTGGACTCGGGTTCAGCGGCTCCTCTCACACCGGAGCCCCTGCCCAGCCCATCGCTGGGGCCCCTGATGTGCAGCAGCGCGGAGCCCCCACCTGGGACCACTCTCTGCACTATGGAAACCCGGCAGCTCCAGCCCTAACCGGGGACCCAACCTCTGCTCCAGGCCCCCCAGCTCCACCCACCAACTCCCCCATGGGCACCCGTGCCCGCACCCAGCTGGCCTTGGCTGCCACCCCAGCTGCATTCCCACCCAGCCCAGCCCCTGCCCCTGGCTCTGCAGCTGACACCTGCGTGCCTCAGGCCATGCCCAGTGCTGGGCCCAACAGCGGGCCGTGCTGCTCCACAGCTGGTGGATCGAGCACCGCCCCCTGCAGGCCGGGAGTCTGGGCAGAACCTCGGGGCGTTGGGAGCAGAGCTTCTGTCCTGGATCTCAGCTGCCCGTTTGCAGCTCTCAGTATTTCAACGGGAAGAAGGGGAGCCCGGAGAACCACACACAGCAGAGTGGGAAGAGTGGCCCGACACACTGGGACCTTCCTGGCCAGAGCCCCCCATGGTGACCGTGGGGCCCAGAGCTAAGAATAAGCCCAGTGCTAAGAATAAGCCTAGCACTAAGAATAAGCCCAGCTTTGGAGGCTTTATTGCCCCTATCTTCAGTCACATGCCTGGGGGTGCACCCAGGCAGAGCTCCCATACTTCCAGACCAGAGACAGCCCACCCCCAGCCAAGGTTGCCTTCAGAGACATGTCCACCCCAGCCTCTACCCGCAGCAGCCCCAGCTCCAGGGGGATCACAGCCAGGAAACGCCATGCTGTTAGGGACCCATCACCTGCTCAGGACTTGGCTGGACACGAGACCGTTGGGCCATCAACCAAGTCCTCCTCCCCCAGGGCGAGATCCACTCCCTTGGGGTCTAAGAGGCAGATGAAGACCTGAGCCGAGAACTTTGGAGACAGACAGTGTCTACCTTCCCCCCAGGCTGGGCCTCGTGGGGCCCTGTTTCCATGTGAAACCCGAGTCTAGCCCTAAGCCCTCTGACTCCAGAGCAAACCGGGCGCCTGGAGATACAGCACTCCCTTCCGTTCCCCCGCTTTCCACCTTCCCCTCTCAAAGGTGGTGGTTCGAGGCTGTTGTCCCACAGTCCTGTCCCCTCCACTCCTGGAGCAGGGGGAGGCCCCCCCCCCCCCCTGCCTACACAGCTGACTCCTC